>CM077921.1:124674371-124986871 GCA_039797435.1 Crotalus adamanteus
GGGAAAGAAGCAACCTGGCACTAAGGAGAAACTTCCTGACAGTGAGAACAATTAACCAGTGGAACAACCTGCCTCCAGAAGCGGTGAATGCTCCAACACTGGAAGTTTTTAAGAAGAGACTGGACAGCCATTTGTCCGAAATGGTATAGGGTGTCCTTCCTGAGCATGGGGTTGGACTAGATGACCTCCAAGGTCCCTTCCAACTTTATTATTATTATTATTATTATTATTATTATTATTATTATTATTATTATTATTATTATTATTATTATTATTATTATTATTATTATTATTATTATTATTATTATAAACTGCTCTCCTGCCACATCTTCAGGCGTCTGGATTTTGGAAAGAGCTCACGTCTTGTTTTTTCATCCTCTCTGAACGAACATCCTGGAATCTTTTCCTGGGAGGCAACAAGCCTCTGTGTTGTTGTGTACCACACAGATGAAGGTTTTGGCCCTCCGGGGTCAGTATGGCAGCTTTTGTTTGAGATTTGTTGTGTCCCCTGGGACATCCGCCAAGGCTGCCTAATCCCCTGCTGTTTGTTTCACTGTGACTCCACAACTCAAGAGTTACTTTGACAACTGATCCCCCGAGGTCCTAATTTTGCGGCGACTCTCCTGGCTTGCAACAGACAACTAGGATCGCTTCAGAGATATTTAGCCGGGAAGACGTTCTTTGCTTTAAAAAAACACCCACCCATCTTACGACGGCAACTTTTATTTTTAAAACTGCAGGGAGTCCTCAACAGTTCATTTAGTGACCAAAGTCACGACGGGCACTGGAAAAAAGGGACATGAACGTTATTCACACTTACGACCGTTGCAGTGTCCCCAGGGTCACGTGATCAAAATGGATGCTCGGCCACCGACTCACATTTATGATGGTTGCAGTGTCCCAGGGTCGTGGCAACTGGCTCGTATTTATAATAATAATAATAATAATGATAAAGTTGGAAGGGACCTTGGAGGTCATCTAGTCCAACCCCCCCGTCGCCCTGGGGGTGTTTCCTGCAGTTTTTTAAGCAGGGACCTGCATGAAAATTATGCCTAATTAATTCTGAGTCTGTTGGGAGTCCGATGTTGATCCCAGGCACAGAAATGAAAATGAAATATTATTCGTAATAATATTATGACATGTTTTGATCAGCATTTCCCACCCAGCTTTAATGAAGAGCAGGTAGGATTCGGAGGGAAGTCCTGTGGAGTGCCTTGTTTACCACGATCCCCTTGAGGTCTAGAAACCTGTTATTGAGATAGAAAGAAAAACGCCGGCCGGCTCTCTGCTTACGTCTTCTCTCCTGTCTTTATAGATATCCAGCCTCCGGAAGGGAAAACCCGGGAGTGCCTGTTGTGCGTTGTGCAAAGGGCTGGGCCCAAGACCATGCTGTGTGCTGAGAGCGAAGACGATGCGTTGTAAGTTGTGGGAAGCGTCGTCTTCAAGAAGGGACAGAAAAATCAAGATGGCTGAAGCCCTGACCCCTTTTGTGACGGGTAGGGTTTCAGTCATATAATCTTGACATTTCTGAAACCACTCATGGTCCATCTGCAACGCAGTGGCCACACCCAAGGACCGGTCATGGGAAATGGTGTTTTTTAGTTTTTATTTATTTATTATTAGATTTTATATATAACTTAAGGTGCCAAACATAACTAATATGCTTCCTCCTATTTTTTTTTACCACATCTACTCTTTGAGGTAGGTTGGGTTGAGAGAGAATGACTAGCTCAAAGCCACCCAGCTGGCTTTCATGCCTAAGGCAGAACTAGAACTCACTGTCTCCTGGTGATTGGCCCAAAGTCATCTAGCATTCTAGCTGGATTTCATGCCTAAGGCAGGATTAGAACTCATAATCTCCTGGTGATTGGCCCAAAGTCACCCAGCCACTTTCATTCCTAAAGTGGGACTAGACTAGAACTTACTGTCTCCTGGTGATTGGTCCAACATCACCCAGACGACTTGCATGGCTAGTGAGGAACTAGAACTCACCGTCTCCTGGTGATTGGCCCAAAGTCACCCAGCCACTTTCATTCCTAAAGTGGGACTAGAACTTACTGTCTCCTGGTGATTGGCCCAAAGTAACCCAGCCGGCTTTCTTGCCTAAGGCGATACTATAACTTACCGTCTCCTGGTGATTGGCCCAAAGTCACCCAGCCGACTTGCATGGCTAGTGAGGAACTATAACTCACTGTCTCCTGGTGACTGGCCCAATGTCACCCAGCCACTTTCATTCCTAAGGTGAGACTAGAACTCCCAGTCTCCTGGTGATTGGCCCAAAGTCACCCAGAAGCTTTTTATGTTTAAAGCGGGACTAGCACTCACAGCCCCTGGCTTTTTAGACTGGCGCCTTAACCACCAAACCAATCTAGTTCTCCACATAGCCCTCCTCTCTTCCTGTTTGTTTGTTCTGGTTTTTAAGCAAAACAGTTCCTCAGTTTCCCATCTGCAAAATGAGAAGGGAAAAATGATTGCCCCTCTAGGATTCAATATCCGGTCTCTTATGCCCCCAAAAGGAAATGTTTATGATTAAAAAGCTCAATGCAGGAGAAGAAGAAGAAGAGGAAGAGGAAGAAGAAGAAGAAGAAGAAGAAGAAGAAGAAGAAGAAGAAGAAGAAGAAGAAGAAGAAGAAGAAGAAGAAGAAGAAGAAGAAGAAGAAGAAGAAGAAGAAGAAGAAGAAAGAGAGTTGAGAGGGACCTTGGAGGTCTTCTAGTCCAACCCCCTGCTCAGGCAGGAAACCCTACACCATTTCAGACAAATGGCTGTTCAGTCTCTTCTTAAAAACTTCCAGTGTTGGAGCATTCACCACTTCTGGAGGCAGGTAGTTCCATTGGTTAATTGTTCTCACTGTCAGGAAGTTTCTCCTTAGTTCCAGGTTGCTTCTCTCCTTGATTAGTTTCCACCCGTTGCTTCTTGTCCTGCCTTCAGGCGCTTTGGAGAATAGCTTGACTCCCTCTTCTTTGGGACAGCCCCTGAGTTACTGGAACACTGCCACCATGTCCTCTCTCGTCCTTCTCTTCGTTAAACTAGACATACCCAATTCCAGCAACCGTTCCTCATATGTTTTAGCCTCCAGTCCCCTAATCATCTTTGTTGCTCTTCTCTGCACTCTTTCTAGAGTCTCAACATCTTTTTGACATCGTGGGGACCAAAACTGGATGTCGTATTCCAAGTGTGGCCTTACCAAGGCCTCGTAAAGTGGAATTAATCCTTCACCTGATTCCATCCCTCTGTTAATTCTATCCTTTCAGTCCTATATTGCCTTGTCTCAAATCCAAATCAAGAAAGGTCGCTTATGATTACGGTTATTCCTATCATCAAATTTATTGGCTGCCCGTCTCACCGTTCAAGGCCACCTCTGTTTGGTTCCTTCCCTTTCATTTTAATTATCTATTTGGTTGTTTACGCTGACCACATCTTTGGGGAGCTTCTGTTGGGAATGCAAAGCTCTCTGCAGGGAAGACACTCTTGCAAAATTTCCATCTCGTTGTTCGGGGTTATGTTTACAGAGGAAAAAGAGGGTTCACGGTTTCTGGTTTCATTCGGGCTGGAAATTATGTCACAGACGTCCCAAAGGTGCTTTTATTTTCAGGAGGCAACTGGTGTTTCTTGTTTTTCCTTTGAAGACAGTTTGCTTCTCATCCAAGAAGCTTCTTTAGCTCTGACTGAACCTGGGAAAGCTGACAACTAGCCCAGGAGGGATGACTTCAGATGAATTCAAAAGAAGATGTTGAGAGTTTGGAAAAAGTTCAAAGAAGAGCAACTAAAATGATCCAAGGCCTGGAGACTAAAACATAGGAAGAACGGCTGCAGGATTGGGTCTGGCTAGTCTAAAAGAAAGAAGAAATAGGGGAGTCATAATAGCAGAATTCCAGTATTTGGGGGGCTGCCCCAAAGAAGAGGGGGTCAAACTATTCTCCAAAGCACCAGAGGGAAGGACGAGAAACAAGGGATGGAAACTGATCAAGGAGAGAAGCAACCTGGAATTAAGGAGAAACTTCCTAACAGTGAAGACACTGTTACACAGAAGACAATTAACCAGTGGAATAACTTGCCTCCAGAAATCGTGGGTGCTCCATCACTGGAGGTTTTTAAGAAGAGACCGGACAGTCACCTGTCTAAGATGGTATATAGTAGTGGTTCTCAACCTTTTTAATGCCGTGACCCCCAACTGGTCGTAAGTCGAGGACTACTCAACCGGTCGTAAGTTGAGGACTACTCAACTGGTGCAGCACCGTTTGCAGAATGGGACTTTTGGCGGGCTCAGCAGGGCAGAGACAGCCTGGACAATTCCTATTGGCTTTTGAAAGCCAATAGAATTAGACTCTATTCAAGAGAGTCTCTTCTATTGGCTTTCAAAAGCCAATAGAATAAAAGGGAGGAGCACAGCTAAGGAAAAGGGGGAAAAATGGCGGACTGCGTTGTTTGGCGACCCCCGTGAAATGGTCGTTCAATCCCAAATGGGATCCCGACCCACAGGTTAAGAACCACTGGTATATAGGTTCTCCTGCTTGAACAGGGAGCTGGACTAGAAGACCTCCAAGGTCCCTTCCAGCTCTATTCTATTCTCAGTTCTAAATGTCCCTTCTGAGCTTCCTCAACGCATTAGTCTCTGCAGCTAAAGGGATCTTAGCATGCTGATCACCCTCCAGGACTAACCGGAGATGGCAGGCTGACATCCCGGCTAATCCTGCTTAGACCTATGACTCAAGATGGTTTGACAGCCACGGGTGACCTTGAGGTCACGAAGGAGCCAGGATTAAGATAATCCCCCTCTAGGAGAGCTCCTAGCTAGGTCACGGAGAGGAGCAAAAGTTGACAGAAAGATTCTTATGTTCCCCTTTGGCGAAACACCCGGTCTGGTTTGAGGAAGCCCAGGAGTTTTCCAGCTCAGATTCTCGCTTGCTCCCTCCATTCCCGGCAGGGGAATTCTGGGAGTTGATGTTCACAAAGAAGAGGGGGTCAGCCTGTTCTCCAAAGCGCCTAAAGACAGGACAAGAAGGAACGGATGGAAACTCATCAAGGAGAGAAGCAACCTGGAACTAAGGAGGCATTTCCTGAGAGAGAAAACAGTTAACCAATGGAACTCCTTGCCACCAGAAGTGGAGAATGCTCTAACATTGGAGGTTTTTAAGAAAAGACCGGACAGCCACTTGTCTGAAATAGTACAGGGGGCTGGACTAGAAGACCTCCAAGGTCCCTTCCATCTGTTATTCTGTTATCCTTCCTTCCTTCCTTCCTTCCTTCCTTCCTTCCTTCCTTCCTTCCTTCCTTCCTTCCTTCCTTCCTTCCTTCCTTCCTTCCTTCCCTTCCTTCCTCCCTCCCTCCCTCCCTCCCTTTTAAGAAGAGATTTTACAGTCATTTGTCTGAAATGGTATAGAGTTTCCTGCCTGAGCAGGGGGTTGGACTAGATGACCTCCAAGATCCCTTCCGACTTTTATTATTATAATTAATAATTATTATTTATTTATTATTATTAATTATTAATTCAAGTTCCAGAGTCCTCGACTTAGAATCACACCTGAGCCCCAAATTTCTGTCGCTAGGTGAGACTGTTGTTAAGTGAGTTTTGCCCCATTTTACAACCTCCCTTGCCCCCGTTGCTAAGTGAATCAGTGGAGTGGTTAAGTTAGTAACACGGTTGTTAAATGAAACTGGCTCCCCCCCAATTGACTTGGCTTGTTAGAACAGGGGTCCCCAAGCCCCAATATGTGGACAGGTACGGGGCCGTGGCACACCAGCAACCATTCCGCACAAACAAGCCAAGCCCCATCTGCGGGATGCAGGCAGCACACAAAACCACGCCCCCTCTGGTCCACGGAAAAACCTCTCTCCACGGAACCGGTCCCTGCTGCCCCAAAAGTTGGGGGGCCTCTGTGTCAGAAGGTCGCAAAAGGGGATCACTTGACCCCAGGGACACTGCAACCGTCCTAAACGTTTAGTCAGTTGCTGGTCTTGGAACGTGCAGGAACCCCCTGCAAGATTTCCATAGTTTATTCTTGCAGGGAATTGTAGGAAAGCCATTGATAGGAGAGGGCTGTTAAAATCCTTCCTTTCCCTTCGGGCTGAGCTGATTTTTCTGTTTTTGTCCACAGAGCCTGGAAGATGGCCATTTTGGAAGCGAAAGCAACCCAGGTGAGTCTCCTTTACGGCCTTGTCTTGAATTGTGCGTGGGGGGTAGCTGAACATAATTGAATGCTCTGACAGTAGCTCAGGGTTGAACTGTGGGGTCCTCGGTGCTCTCTGAGCTGGATTGCTTTCTTGCAGATGTTTCATGACCCAACTAGATAACGTCATCAGGGCTAGGAGAGTTTGGAGAGAGGAGGAGGAGGAGGAAGAGGAGGACTGTGGGGTCCTCTGTGCTGTCTGAGTTTGGTTGTTTTCTTGCAGACGTTTTGTGACCCAGCTAGGGAACATCATCAGTGATAGGAGGGAGTGAGTGAGTGAGGGAGAGAGAGAGAGAGAGAGAGAGAAGAAAAAGGAGGAGGAGGAGGACTGTGGGGTCCTTGGTGCTCTCTGAGCTTGCTTGTTTTCTTGTAGACATTTCATTACCCAACTAGGTAATATCATCAGTGCTAGAAGGCAGTAGAGTTTGTGGGGGGAGAAGAGGAGGAGGAGGAGGATGACGACGACGACTATGGGGGTTCTTGGTGCTCTCTTTGTTTTCTTGCAAACGTTTCATGACCCAACTAACTAGCTTCATCAGTGCTAGAAGGGAGTGGGGATTGTGGAGAAGAGGAGGAGGAGGAGAGGAGGAGGAGAACTTCACCTCTTACATTTCCCCAGCCAGCCTGTGAATTTTGCCGAGTCACTTTCTGATTTTTAGCCCTGTCTGGTTACAGATCGATAAATGCAGTTCTTGTAAGGTTGCAGAAACGTCTCGAAGGCTGGATCGATTTTATCAAGAGACACTGGAAAGGAAAGGAAAACAAATATTGGGTAGCCAGCCAGGAGTCCCTGTGGGGTTAGGACAGGGGTAGGCAACCTCAGCTCTTTTATGACTCCTGGACTTCAACTCCCAGAATTCCTGAGCCAGCATGGGGGAACTATGGCCACTTCATGACTCCTGGACTTCAACTCCCAGAATTCCTCAGCCAGCATGGGGGAACTTTGGCCCCTTTATGACTCTTGGACTTCAACTCCCAGAATTCCTGAGCCAGCATGGGGGAACTATGGCTTCTTCATGAGTTGCGGACTTTAACTCGCAGAATTCCTGAGCCAGCCTGGCTCAGCTTGGAAACCTCTCCCTTTCCCCTCAGCATGGCTGGCTCAGGAATTCTGGGAGTTGAAGTCCACGAGCCCAGGTTGCCTATCCCTGATCTAGTCCAACCTCCTGCACAGGCAGGAAACCCTATACCATTTCAGACAAATGGTTGTCCAATCTCGTCTTAAAAAATCTCCCAACGATGGAGCAGCCACAGCTTCTGGTGGCAAGCTGTTCCACCGGTTAATTGTTCTCACTATCAGGAAATTTCTCCTTAGTTCTAGGTTGCTTCTCTCTTTGTTCAGTTTCCATCCGTTATTTCTTGCCCCGCCTTCTTCAGGGGCCATTAACCGGTCTGTCTTTGGTTTGCAAGTTTGGTTTATCTTGTGAAGGGCTGACAGGGATGGGTTTAGTAGAGAAACCTGCTGGGAAGAGGGCTGGACTTGATGACCTCTACGATCCCTCCCAATTCTGTGTCCGCAGCCCAAAGGGACCCGAGTCGGTTTGGGCTCTCAGGTGCCGACCTTGGGGTGTCCTTCTGTCTTCCAGGTTCACCTCTACGACCCTTACGATGACTACTACCAAACGGTACCCCTGGACTCGTACCAGGCGATGTACGTCAGCTCGGATTATCACGGCCACTCGTATATCGGTAGGTCTGCCAGCGCCATCTCCCAGGTGACGTTTAAAGAAGGAATCCTGATTACAGGTAGTCCTTGACTTAACGGCCATAACTGAGCCCAAGATTTCCGTTGCTAAGCGAGACAGGCGTTAAGCAGGCTTTGCCCTATTTTTACAAGCTTTCTTGTCACCGTTGCTAGAGCTCACAGCGCTAGAACTCACCGTCTCCTGGATTCCAGCCTGGAGCCCTTATCAGCCCTTATTCATTGGCACTGCCGGCCCTCCAAACACGGCTGTTTAACAGACTCACAGAATTGGAAGGGACACGAGAGGTCATCTAGCCCCACCTCCCGCTCAAGCAGGAGACCCATTGCTTTTTCAGACAAGTGGCTGTCCAGTCTCTTCTTCAAGACCACCAGGGTGGGAGCATTCACAGCCCACAAAAGGCAATTCGTTCCACTGACTGTTCTCGCTGTCAGGAAAGTTCTCCTTAAATTTCCTTATCATCTTTGTGAGAATACAAACATTACAGAATCACAAGAGTCGGAAGGGAACTTGGAGGTCTTCTAGTCCAACCCCCTGCCTCAGGCAGGAAACCCATGGCCATTTCAGATGGTAGGGCCAGAGAAACGGTGTTTTGCCCGGCTGTCTGGACCAATGTTACCTTCTTCAGCTGATGCACAAGGGTCAAGGGTCTCCAAACCTGGCAAGTTTAAGAGTTGTGGACTTCAACTCCCAGAATCCCCCAGCCTGAGAAATACACAGAATTCTGGGAGTTGAAGTCCATCCACCTTAAATTCACTGAGGAGTGGTGGCCTGGAGGACAAGGGTCTCCAAACCTGGCAACCTTTAAGACAGTGGTTCTCAACCTTTTTAATGCTGCGACCCCCAACCGGTCATAAGTCGAGGACTACTCAACTGGTGCAGCACCGTTTGCAGAACGGGACTTTTGGCGGGCTCAGCAGGGCAGAGACAGCCTGGACAATTCCTATTGGCTTTTGAAAGCCAATAGAATTAGACTCTATTCAAGAGAGTCTCTTCTATTGGCTTTCAAAAGCCAATAGAATAAAAGGGAGGAGCACAGCTAAGGAAAAGGGGGAAAAAAATGGCGGACTGCGTTGTTTGGCGACCCCCGTGAAATGGTCGTTCGAGCCCAAATGGGGTCCCGACCCACAGGTTGAGAACCACTGCTTTAAGACTTGAGGACTTCAACTCCCAGAATTCCCTAGTGTAGGACTAAGAAACGCACAGAATTCTGGGAGCTGAAGTCCATCCACCTTAAATTCACTGAGAAGTTGCTGGCCTGGATTAAATTCCAATTTCTCCCAAATCAGCCATTCCTTTGGGCTGAACACTTCTTGAGGGCTGGAGGGACATCTAGTGGCCGAATCAGGTATTGCCGTAGATGCAACAAAAGATTAAAAAAAATCTATTAGAGGCCGTCCTCCATTTACAGTGGTTCATTTAGCGACTGTTCAAAGTTACAACAGCACTGGAAAAAGTGACTTTTTTGCAGTAACCACCGTCGCAGCCTCCCTGCGGTCACGGGATCAAAATTCAGAGGCTGGCAACTAGTTCCTATTTACGACGGTCGCCGTGTCCCGGGGTCACGCGATCCACTTTGGTGACGTTCTGACAAGCGGTGGTCAGTGGAGGAGCCTGACTCGCATCACAACCACACTACTAACTTAACAACTGCAGAGATTCACTTAGCAGCCATGGCAAGGAAAGTCATAAAACGGGGCAGAGTTCGCTTAACGAAAGCCTTACTTAACAAGAGGAATGTTGAGCTCAATTGTGGTCGTTAAGTGGATAACCTGTTCCAATTTTTGGACCATTCGCGAATTTCCAGTCACAACCTCTTCAGGCGTGCTTCGGCTTTGCCGCTGACGGGTGTCTCCTGCCTTCCTTCCTTGCAGCCCCTGGAACGACGCACGTCATCATCCGCGAAGACCCCCACCGCGTTTCCGGAGATCAGATGGCCTTGGGCCTCCTCGCCGGAGCGGCCACGGGCGCCGCTTTGGGCTCGTTCATGTGGATGCCTTGTTGGTTCTGACCCTCTGCTTTTTGGTAGACCGGCCAGCCCGGCCTGGCTGACCCCCTCCCCTTCTTTTTTCCAGGCAAGACCCCCCCTATTTCGAAAGCGAAGAGGGAAAAACCGACGGGTCTCTTGGCACATAGACTCCCGGGAATTCTGCAAGATTTTTGGGAAGGTTTTTAAGCACTTGCTGTATTAACAGTAACTTAGTTCCCATGTTGCACTGCTAGGCCCTCCCTGGTTCATTTTAAGACTCCCCGGGGCAGATCTAGGGCTGGTTAGGAGGCCGCTGACCCTGCCCCAAGTCTATAGGTCAGCATTTGGTTTGAGAAAGGTGTAGTAGGGTTATGTAGGAGGAACCACCAGCTTGGAAATCTATTCTAGACACTCTCATAAAATCCCTTTCTGCACTAGCCATGTTCCTGTAACCTCCTTAGCCAAGGTGGAATCCCAGTTAAGTCTTTTTTTTTTTTTTTGCAGCTCAGGGCTGAGTCCTAATGGGTTTTCCGTAACCGGGTTCGGCGTGTTGTGTATGTGTATGCGGCTTCCCTTTGGGATGTCCGGCTTGTTGGATTCGTAAGCGAAACGGTGCCTCGCGCAACGTCCTTGCAGTGGCGCGTTCTCGGCATCTTCCTGCCCAGATCATGTGGCTTGGCTATTCTTCTCCAGGGTAGTGCCCCCCTCTTTCCACCAGGGTACGGTCAGAAAAGTCCAGATGGGGCCACAACAGTGCAACAGAAACTGCGTTAAGTTTTTTGTGGCTGCACATTACAAAACAACCCCCAGATTTAACTGCATCGCTGAGCGGAACATTGGATCATTATTATTTTTTTTACACCATAGGAAACTGTGTTAAATTTTTGTGGATGCAAATTACAAAAAAAAAACACAAACAAACCCAGATTTAACTGCATTGCTGAGCGGAATATTGGATCATTACTATTTTTTTTACACCATACCCTGTGGGTACAATTCCTTTGCCCGCCCTTTTTGGCCACCTTCCTATTTCCTCCACTTCTTATGTTAGATTAGAAGATCTCCAAGTTATGTGAAGTTACTGCATCCTGGCTGAGTTAAGCTCACTCCATTTATCCCTGCCGCCTCCCTAGCATCCAGGCCCCACAGGTAGCCACCGCAGCTCCTGTCCTGCCTTCTTGGCCCTGTTGGCTGGGGATAATGGGCGCACACTACCATAGGAAGGCTTGGAGAAATATGGTGCAAAAATGGAGCGATTTCCAATTGGTTTCCAAGCAGACGGGAATCTCACAGACCTGTTTGTGGATGCATAAAGTCATCCTTTTTCTAGCACGGTTCGTCTCTGTGCGCAAAGTAGATCCTTCCCAGAGCGCTTTTGAGAAAGAATTGTGGGTGAACATGGGGGGAAACTTTCATTTCTCACACACCAACATTTTATTTAGGGTTATTCCCGTGTCTGCCACAAAGATCTCTGCCCTCTCCCCGGGAGCCCAGGTGCTGGTTCATCCTTGGAAGGCGTGCAAACACAGCCTTCGCACAGACCCTTTTGTGGGGTTGGCGCAGCTAAATGACTGAAACACTGCCAGGTCAGCACAAGAGAGATTTCTGGGCCAAAAAAGCCCGCACAAAAGTCACAATTGCTAGCAGTAACACGGCTGTTGAATCACACCTCAGTAAATACTTATAACAATAATAATAAAGTTGGAAGGGACCTTGGAGGTCATCTAGGCCAACCCCCTGCACAGGCAGGAAACCCTATACCATTTCGGACAAATGGCTGTCCGGTCTCTCCTTAAAAACTTCCAGTGTTGGAGCAGTCGCCGCTTCTGGAGGCAGGTGGTTCCACTGGTTAATTGTTCTTGCCAACCGCTCCTGGTTGTAAGAGTTACTTACCCTCGCTTCCAGATGAACTGATTGTTTTCTTTACAGCAGTGACCAATTTTTTTTTTTTAGGGAAAAAAAGAAAAAAAATCTTACCAAAGGCAAAATTGAATCCTGCAAATATATATATCCAAATTTCTTTTTCTGACAAAGAGTTAAAGAATTAAATTAAATATATATATATAAATTCCCTAGTTGTTCAGAGGGAGCATTTCCTGCACATATCCATGCACACCGTGGAATGAGAGTTGCACATGAAATTTAGTCGATTTGCATTGGAAGAGAACGGCTCGCGTTTTAAAAGAAGCCACCGGGAAGCGGTGCCCACGGTTCTCGGTGGACAAGGTTTTTTTTTTTTTAGCCAGTAGCGGCTCTCCTGGGGGTATCCCATCCCTGCGGCAGGGTCTGCTTCAGATGGTGGGTTGGGGGCTTCCCAAGCAATCCAGGAAGTGGGCCAGCTGGGCCTCCCCCTGTAGTCGCATCACAAACACACCTCGCTTCGCTTCTCTGCGCACCACGCAGCCATTCACATCCCAGTTGTGTCTGTTAGTTTGCGGTTTGATTCCATCAAACACTTGAAGCACTAATAATAATAATAATAATGTATATTTTGGAAGAAAAGCTATTTAAGGATTAAAAACAAAATGCTCTTCAACGCAGTGGCCGTTTTTTTCTGTTCTTCCGCAACATCAGATTGCAATCTTGTAGTTTTTTTTTTTCCTTCTGGCTTGGCCAGGTGCCAATCAGCTGCTAAGCAGTACCTGTTGAATATCCACTTTTTCTCAAGAGAGTAAATAAGCATTATTAAGGCGATGCAGGCTCCTAAATTCAAAAGGCTGTTTTAGCCTTGGGCCTCTGCTCCCCCCCCCAAATTGTATTTAAAGTTCATCTGCATTTAACTTAATTAGGGAGCATGAGAGCCTAGTGGGGAGGGGGGGAAATACCAGAATTGTCATTTACACGTGTGTTTAAGAGAAGACAGGAATTGTCTTTATTTTCCAATTAGTTCCTCTCAGTATGAAAAGAGCAGACTAAATAATAACATTTGGCCTTCTGACAAGTTCATAAAGCTGCTGCATTCAGTCAACAGGTCTGCTGCTCAAGTAATGTGAAAAAGCCACTCTTGAAACTGTAATTTACAAATGGTGCATAATGCACACACACAAATTCCTGGTTGCAAAAAAGTATTGCTGTGCAAAATGCAGAAAAGGAATAAAAAGGAGCAAAACAAAGATGGCACAAGAAAAAAAAAAGGAACTAGCTAAAATCTGGTTCACGACCGAAGGTGAATCTACGTGTCCCGGGATAACGCTGCAGGATCCAATCTGGGTGGGTCACTGGGACTAAAGGTTTCGTCTTCCGAGCTGTGTGCTCTGGGCTGTTGTGCGTGTGATATTTATACGGATGCCAGATTGCATGTGGCTTTTTAGATGTTGTTTGGGGTGTTGGCTAAGTGGTTGTCTTGTTGTTTCCTTGTGCTGCCCAGCCCTCGCCTAAGTAATTGATAGGATGGTGGTAAATCAGACCGATTGAAAGGGACCCATTTCCCAGGCTGTTTTTGTACCTGCCCACCCAACAATCTGAATAGCTGCAAATCTAGTTCACGCTTCACTGTACCCATTTTTGTGAGGCAGCTTTACAAGTAGTCCTCAACCACAATTAGAACCAGGATTTCCATCGTTGCGGTCGTAAGCAGAATCAAGACCCCATTTTTTTATGTTGGTTAAGCGAATCACTTAACGACTATGCTGGCTGGGGAATTGTGCGAATTGAAGTCTGCCCACCTTAAAGTGGCAAGGTTGGGAAACTCCCGTCCTACTTGGGAGTTGCACACTCGCTTCCTGTTTGGAGGCCAAAGAATGAGTGTGATGCTCAGCTCCGGCGCCGAGTTCGAAACAAGCCAGAACTACCGAGGCCGGCGATGGGGAAGGGAGCAGGAGAAGCAAAAGAAACTAAAGGGAGAAACCTTTTTTTTCTCTCATAGTGTTTTGATTAGATACTTTATTGGAAGCAAAAAATTCTGTGCATGTTTTAAAAATCTAACCCGTGTACACATTTAGTTGCTCAAAGAACCCAAACCACGGAAAACTCAAAAAAAGTTATTCAAAAGCAGCGAGATGGGATTCTTTTCTTTAAATTTCCGCACACGTAGAGTAACGACGATACAAGGAAGAGAAAAGAAAAAAGAAAAGAAAGTAGCCCAGTCTCTTTGAGTTTCTTTTCAGGATTAAGTTCATCGTCGGTTGCCGTAGTTTAAACATTTATTTCTAGACATGCTACTTTGAAGAAGAAAAACAAAAAAAGAAAAAGGAAAAAAAAATCACCTCTTCAATATTGCATTAAAAGCATCTGTAGGTCAATCTGCCCTTTTAACATGAGATTATGCAAAATCACTGGAAACTCAAGTCAAAAGTGATGAATTTGCAATTTTTGACTCCAACAATGCAAAGGGGGGGGGGGATTTTGCGTTGAGGCCTTTTCAAAAACCAGCCCTTGCAAGGAAAAAAGGGAGCGTTTCCCACATCGCCCCTCCATTCCACAAACTCTCCTGGCAAACAATGTATTTACAATTGTGTTAAACTTCTGTAGCAACTTCACAATGACTAGTACAGATTAAGAGTGCACTTCTGCAGTGTGTGTGTGTGTGTGTGTGTGCACGCGCGTGTGTGAGACAGAATATGCATGTCTGTGTTTCCTAAGTCGTGGAATCTTGCAACATTGCCAAAGCTTTAAATGGAAAAGAGAGAGAGAGAGAGAGAGAGAGAGAAAGAAAAAAGAAAGGAGGGAGGGAAGAAAGAAAGAAAAAGGAAGGAAGGAAAGAAAGAAAGAAGGAAGGAAGGGAAAGGAAGGGACAGAGAGAAGGAACGAAAGAACGGAGAGAGGTAGGAAAAAGTAGGAAAAGGAAGGAAGGATGGAAGCGAGGACAAAGAAGAAAGGAAAGAAAAAGAAAGAGAAGGAAGGAAGGAAAGAAGGGACGGAGAGAAGGAATGAAAGAATGGAGAGGGAAGAAAAAGTAGGAAAAGGAAGGAAGGATGGAAGCGAGGGAGGGAGGAAAAAGGAGAAGGAAAGAAAAAGAGAAGGGAGGGAGGAAGGGAGGAAAGAAAAAGGAGGAAAGAAAGAAAGAAAAAGAGAAGAAAAAAGGAAGGAAGGAAGGAAGGAAGGAAGGAAGGAAGGAAGAAAGAAAGAAAGAAACATTCTTAAAGGTGAACCAATTTAAAGCAGAGAAAATAAATAGTGAAGGGAATCACCGTTAATGATAGTTAAGTTAAACATAATGCTAAACAAACGGTTACTTCACCAAATTTAGTAGTACATAACGTAGATTCGAGACCGAATGTTTAAAAAAAAATACATGCTGAAAGTAAAGGCAACAGTCTGCATAATTGAAAGCTTTCTTTCCATCTTATGCCACCACCCCCCATTCATCCTTTTAAAAATGGACTTTTATAACTGTCCCTGTCTCCAGTTGCGTCTTTGAGCCTGCCAAACGGCCTCATTTGTCCCGTTCGTCCTTCCTCAATTTACGGAGAACTTACAAGTAGTAGTGTACCCTGCCTCTGTTTTAGAAACGCGACTCCACCTGCGGGTGCCCGTTCTGAAAATATTGCCAGAAATGCAATAAACAAGAGACTGCACTGCCAAGCCAGTTTAACCGTACTTTGGGCTTTCTCTCCAAGGAACTACGAGGTTGTCGAGGTTTTTTTTTTTTAAAAAACACCCCAGATGGGCGTCGTGAAGAGATCTGGAATCCATGCCTCTTTAGCCAAGGCCGGTTTGTTCGCGCTACGAAAGCACGGAAGCAAAGGACGCAGCGGAAAGCACGATTAAGACACCGGCGTCACATTTTGCTTTTCCCAAAAGCAAATATGGGGCCGAAAAGGCAGCGCAGTCTTAAGGTTTTTGCCCTTCCGTTAACGCTCTACTACGGGCCTGCAACGGCGTCTTCCTACCCTGCGCAATCCAACGCCCTTCTTAGCCCCCTAGTTTCCATCCATTTGACAAGTGCAATGTTTTACATTTAAAAAAAAAACCAAACAAAACGACGGGGCCTTAACAAAGTTGTCCCCACGTTTTCTCGAACTACTGGGAGACGTGTAGGGCTGCTCTGGGCTGTTTTTTTTTCCCAGCCCCTTTTTCCTTCTAATGCAGGGGTTCTCAACCTTGGCCACTTTAAGACTTGTGGACTTCAACTCCCAGAATTCCTCAGCCAGCAAAGCTGGCTGAGGAATTCTGGGAGTTGAAGTCCACAAGTCTTAAAGTGGCCAAGGTTGAGAACCCCTGTATCTCATGTGATGAAGACACCGACTTTTGTGCTTGTGAAGCTAAACAGAGCACCTTCACCAGACGACAGGCAGCGATGAGGGTCCCGTGCTGGGGTTAGTGGGGAGAAGAAGGAGGCAAGGCAATTCGTCCACACGGCTGTCGCCCCGGGAGGAAGGGAAGGAAGGGGGGGCAGGAGAAGCCAGTGATGGTTTGAGGAGGAAGAAAAAACGAAACAGAGCAACAAAACAAAACAAAAAACCCAACACACTATTAGCAGGAGCAGCCTCCTTCGCTGACTGCTTGCTCTTGAGGCTTTTCGAGTTTGATGTCGATCACTGGGGGGGAGAGAGGTTAAGGAAAACGGAAAGGCAAAACGGCATCTCAGCTCCGGTTTCATGGAAAGGGCCTGGCATATTGGGGGGGGTGTGTCCTTGGTGATCTCTCTGAGCTGTTTTCCTGCAGATGTTTCAGGACCCATCTAGGGGTACGGGTACCACCTGTGGTACATTGGCACCTGGCAGGTGGTACACGGCCATCCTAAAAAGTAGTAGTGGGGAGGGGAATGAGCTGAACCGGTGGCAGCACCGCACAAGCCTGAGCGAGAGACGGCTGGAGCTGCAGGGCTGTCAGGGCTCAGCGGAAGCGCCAGGATCAGTGCCGCTTTCCAGCTGATCGGCGCTTCTTTGGGGCTGTCGGGACTCAGCGGAAGCGCCAGGATCAGCGCCAGGCTCCAGCTGGAACTCGGTGCTGATCCTGGTTTCTGCTGAGCCCTGAAAAAGCACCAATCACTTGGAAAGCAGCACTGATCCTGGTGCTTCTGCTGAGCCCGGAAGAAGCGCCGATCAGCTGGAATGTTGCAGCCTCTCCAGGGTCTTGTGATTTACATTCAGATGCTTGGCCACTGATTCATATTTATGATGGTCACAGTGTCCCAGGGTCATGTGAAGGGACCAAAACCTGCTGCGACCACCCAGCAGACGGGGGAAATAAAAACCAAACACCCCCCACCCCACCCCATCTGCCAATCCTCAACAGAAATGCTCACAACAATGGAAACCTCGGACAGGAGAAAGAACGCCTCCGGGTGGGCAGGCTGCCGTCTTGCTCGGCTGTGGCTTGGAGGGCACTTTTTTCAGTGCCATTGTAACTTCGAACAGTCATTAAGTGAACTGTTGTAAGTCGAGGACTACCTGTACTTTATCACTCCCCCCCCCTTTTTTTGATCATCAAGTTTTAGACACACTATGCTAGGCGACTGGTGGTACTCGGATATTGCCATATCCTAAAAGTGGCACAATGGGTGAAAAGGTTGAAAAGCCCTGCTGGAAAGAAAGAAAGAAAGAAAGAAAGAAAGAAAGAAAGAAAGAAAGAAAGAAAGAAAGAAAGAAAGAAAGAAAGAAAGAAAGAAAGAAAGAAAGAAAGACAGACAGACAGACAGACTGTGGGGTCCTTGGTGCTTTCTGAGCTTGGCTGTTTTTCTGCAGACGTTTCATGACCCAACTAGGGAACATCATCAGTGCTAGAAGGGAGGAGGAGGAGGGGCCTGAGTGGCCAAAGCATCCTGCAATTTATTTATTTTTTACAATATGCTGTTCAGCTGTCCTCATACCCCCCTCTGCCTGCTGCACTCATCCCCCCCCCCCCGTAAGCCTCAACCCCGATGACTAGATTGCTCCCCTCCACCAAAGATGGTAGACCAAAGGATACTGTCTTCCCTGCTTTTGTCCTGCGTGCTCTCCATGCCGGGCAAAGCAGCAGCCACACGTCGGAAAAGCTGAAAGAGAAAAATCAAGAAAGAAAGAAGGGGGGAAAAAAATCAAGAGGGATCAATAGAAGAGCAGCAGGACAATCTACTGCATTTTCATTCTCCACATTTTTATGTTAAGGGGGAGCAGAACTGCACTGAGGCTTTTCCAAAACATCTGCGCCCAATAAAAAGCATTAGCTTGAACGGAAGGCCCAGGGCAGGGGTCTTCAGATGTGGCCCTTGGATGACTGGTGGACTCCCACTCCCAGAATTCCTCCGCCAGACATGGAGACCCCTGCGGTTGAAAACGTTACGGACCTGCAGCTCCTGATTACTCACTTGTTTTACGTTGTATCCGGCCTTTGCGCTGGTCTCAATGAACATCACATTCAGCTCTTTGGCTTTCCTTTCCCCTTCCTCAATAGATACTTGCCTGGAAAAGAAAGGAGGAGAATCGTAGTAAGGGAAGGGCAGCTTCCTCTAAGAATTGCACTCCTTTTATGTACCAAGGAGAAAAACACAGTTTCAGAACGGTTACAGTTGCTACAGCTTAGATCAGGGGTCTTCAAACTTGGCCCTTTGAAGACTTGTGGACTTCAACTCCCAGAATTCCTGAGCCAGCATGGGGGAACTTTGGCCCCTTCATGACTCGTGGACTTCAACTCCCAGAATTCCTGAGCCAGCATGGGGGAAACCTTGGCCCCTTCATGACTCGTGGACTTCAACTCCCAGAATTCCTCAGCAAGTATGAGGAAACTATGGCCTCTTTATGACTCGTGGACTTCAACTCCCAGAATTCCTCAGCCAGCATGGGGGAACTATGGCCCTTCATGACTCGTGGACTTCAACTCCCAGAATTCCTCAGCCAGCATGGGGGAACTATGGCCCCTTCATGACTCGTGGACTTCAACTCCCAGAATTCCTCAGCCAGCGTGCCTGTCTGCGGAATTCTGGGAGTTGAAGTCCAGAAGTCATCAAAGGCCCAAGTTTGAAGACCCCTGTCTTAGAGGCTTCAAGGAACAAACCTCCATGAATTAGTGGGGCTCCTGCTTACGCTTTTATTTACATGGTAATTTACAAAGCAAAGTCCAAGGGCTAATTTGTAGGGAGGGGGAGCGGAGAAGACAAGCACATGAAAATGCTGTTTAAATGGTGAGGAATAAAAATTAAGCAGTTTAGCAGGAAAGATTGCAGGCGGGCATCCCAACACTCAATGGATGCACAGGTGTTAAAAAAAAAACCAATAACCCCGGAGCAACCTCTAACGCAGCGGTTCTCAACCTGTTTGTCGGGACTCCATTTGGGGTCGAACGACCATTTCACGGGGGTCGCCAAACAACGCAGTCCGCCATTTTTTCCCCCCTTTTCCTTAGCTGTGCTACTCCCTTTTATTCTATTGGCTTTTGAAAGCCAATAGAAGAGACTCTCTTGAATAGAGTCGAATTCTATTGGCTTTCGAAAGCCAATAGGAATTGTCCAGGCTGTCTCTGCCCTGCTGAGCCCGCCAAAAGTCCCATTCTGCAAACGGGGCTGCACCAGTTGAGTAGTCCTCGACTTACGACCGGTTGGGGGTCGTGGCATTAAAAAGGTTGAGAACCACTGCTCTAAATAAAATAAACGGAGCCCTATTGCCACATCTACACATTCTTCGAGTTCATACTTTAATACCACTTTACAAGGCCTTGGTAAGGCCATACTGGGAATGCTGCCTCCAGTTTTGGTCGCCAGGCTGTAGAAAAGATGTTGAGACTCTAGAAAGAGGGCAGAGATACTCTCCTTACCTCTTGTCTGCTAGATCTGTTTTGTTTCCTACAAGCATGATGATGACATCACTCCCCCTTTCCGTTCTGACATCATCGATCCATTTTGTGGTTTGCTGGAATGAGTTTACATCTGGAAAGGAAAAACACACCAAATAAAACCTATAGCGTGTTGTTGACAAAGCACAGTCTACAAAACATCCGTTAAGCCAGGGGTAGGCAACCCTGGTTCTTTTATGTCTCGTGGACTTCAACTCCCAGAATTCCTGAGCCAGCATGGGGGAACTATGGCCCCTTCATGACTTGCGGACTTCAACTCCCAGAATTCCTGAGCCACTATGGGGGAACTATGGCCCCTTCATGACTCATAGACTTTAACTCCCAGAATTCCTCAGCCAGCATGGGGAAACTATAGTCCCTTCATGACTTGTGGACTTCAACTCCCAGAATTCCTCAGCCAGCATGGGGGAACTATGGCCCTTCATGACTCGTAGACTTCAACTCCCAGAATTCCTGAGCCAGCATGGGGGAACTATGGCCCCTTCATGACTTGCGGACTTAACTCCCAGAATTGGGTACCTGGGTCAATAGTAGTAACCTAGTAGCAACCTAGAACTAAGGAGAAACTTCCTGACAGTGAGGACAATTAACCAGTGGAACAGCTGGCCTCCAGAAATCGTGGGCGCTCCATCGCTGGAAATGTTTTAAGAACCAACTAGAGAGTCACCTGTCTGAGATGGTATACTATAGGTCAGTGATGGCGAACCTTTTAGAGACCGAGTGCCCAAACCGCAACCCAAAACCCACTTATCCATTGTTGGGTGCCGGGTGGGTGTGGCCCATTGGGTGGGCGTGGCTGCAGTGGTAACGGCAGACTGGGTGGGACTAAAAAGGTTTAACCAATCAATTCCAACTTTGCAAGATCTTTTTTTTTCCGCGAGAAGTTGAAATTGACTGATTGATTGAACCTTTTTTTTTTTTCCACATGGTGGCGGAGGCCTAAAGCGAAAAGATTTTATAAAAGCCAGCTGAAGGCCCAGGACTGGGGCGCGCGTGCCCACAGAGAGGGCTCTGAATGCCGCCTCTGGCACCCGTGCCATAGGTTCGCCACCACTGCTATAGGTTCTCCTGCTTGAGTAGGGGGCTGACTAGAAGACCTCCAAGGTCCTGTCCTGTCCTACCCTATTCTATATTTCTTTTCTATTCTATTCTATTTTTCCTATTCCATTCTGTATTTCCTATTCTATTCTATATTTCTATTCTATATTTCTATTCTATTCTAGTCTAGTCTATTTTTCTATTCTATTCTATATTTCCTATTCTATTCTATTCTATTCTATTCTATTCTATTCTATTCTATTCTATTCTATTCTATTCTACTCAGTGGAAGACAGTTATCATGTCACTCCAGGTCCTTCTCTTTCATCCCTCAATCGTTCTTTATATGGTTTAGCATCCAGGCCCCAAATCCTCTTCATTTATATGGGGACATAGCGCTAGAAATTGCAAGCAAGAAGTCATCTAATAGGTACTTATGGAGAAACTGCCTGTTCAAAAAGTGTGCTTTTGAAATCTGGGTGCTTCTGGCGTTAAATCCGTGTTACTGGACAGCAAGTGACCAGCCTGGTTAGAACCATCGCCTAGATTGTGATATGACCAAACTGGAAAAGCAGAAAAAAGAAGAACAAACATTTCTACCTTGAAATGGTATCATCTGCAGTCCATTAACAGTATTTTTTTTTTCCCATGCTTGGAAATAAGTGGAGTCATTAAAACTCCCAAAACTTTCCATTCCAACTAAGCCTAGATTTTATAAGAATAAAAAAAAAAAGATCTCAATTTTTCCACTTCGTCTTTCAACATCAATTCCTCTTCGTTCGGTTTGTCTATTTCAAAGGCAGATTTGAACCTGAACAAAAACAGGAGTTGCTTAGCGTACTTGTGATAAGGTTTTTTTAAAATGGCTATTAGTAGTGTGTGTGTGTGTTGTGTGTGTGTTTCAAATGGAGATGGAAGAATCTAAATGCAGTTCTTTGGAAAGCACATACCTTTACCAGGAAATTTAACCGTGAAATTAATTAGAAGGAAGGGGAAGGAGAAAAAAAAAGGTTTTTGTCTACATGAGAACGGGATGTTACAATCCCTGGAGCTTTTGGGAGCGATGCAAAAAAACAACAAGAAAGGATTTCAATAGAGAAACTCGAACTTAAAAAGGCAACACAGGACAATAACACCCCACAGAACAGCCGATGAATGGAGAGACCGTGATGAGACAGACCGGCCTGCTTTCAGGCAATCTGAGCACGCACACAGGGAAGAGAAGGAATGCAGAAGAGAGAAGACGGAGAGAAGCAGAACCAACAAAAACGGAGAGGATTTGCCTCTAGAGTCAGCAACCTTTGGGCAAAAACTCCACGGTTGTGCTCAGGAGATGGACAGGGTTGAGCCCCGGTGGAGGGGAAGCGCCTAGAACAGGGTCCCATCCATTTGAAACACGGTAGAGAGTCTCCCGCTTGAAGTCTCCAGGCAACAAAACCATTTTCATGCCACAGTGAGGGACAAGCACAACTGTGGTATAGCATGCACAGCTTGCCTTGAGGGAAGGGGAGAGAGAGGAAAGGAAAGGATGGGAAAGGAAGGGAAGAGAGAAGGGAAGGGAAGGAAGAGAGAAGGAAAGGAGAGGAAAGGAAGAGAGAAGGAAATGACAGGAAGGGAAGGGAAGGGAAAGGAAGAGAGAAGAGAAGGGAAGGGAAGGAAGAGAGAAGGAAAGGAAAAGAGAGGAAGAGAGAAGGAAACGACAGGAAGGGAAGGGAAAGGAAGAGAGAAGGAAAGGACAGGAAGGGAAGGGAAAGGAAGGGAAGGAAAGGAAGAGAGAAGGAAAGGAACGGAGAGGAGGACAGGAAGGGAAGGGAAAGGAAGAGAGAAGAGAAGGGAAGGGAAGGAAGAGAGAAGGAAAGGAAAGGAGAAGAAAGGAAGAGAGAAGGAAACGACAGGAAGGGAAGTGAAGGGAAAGGAAGAGAGAAGGAAAGGAGAGGAAGGGAAGGGAAGGAAAGGGAAGGGAAGGAAAGGAAAAGAAGAGAGAAGGAAAGGAAAGGAAGAGAGAAGGAAAGGACAGGAAGGGAAGGGAAGGAAAGGAAAGGGGAGGAGAGGAAAGGGAAGGAAGAGAGAAGGAAACGACAGGAAGGGAAGGGAAGGGAAAGGAAGAGAGAAGGAAAGGACAGGAAGGGAAGGGAAGGGAAGGAAAGGACAGGAAGGGAAGGAAAGGAAAAGAAGAGAGAAGGAAAGGAAAGGAAGAGAGAAGGAAAGGACAGGAAGGGAAGGGAAGGAAAGGAAAGGGAAGGGGAGGAGAGGAAAGGGAAGGAAGAGAGAAGGAAACGACAGGAAGGGAAGGGAAGGGAAAGGAAGAGAGAAGGAAAGGACAGGAAGGGAAGGGAAGGAAAAGAAGAGAGAAGGAAAGGAAAGGAAGAGAGAAGGAAAGGACAGGAAGGGAAGGGAAGGGAAGGAAAGGGAAGGAAAGGGGAGGAGAGGAAAGGGAAGGAGGAGAAAAGGAAAGGACAGGAAGGAAAATGAAACGGGAGGGAGGGAGAGAGGGAAGGAAGGAAAAGGAGGGAGGGGAGGGAAAGGAAGAGAAGGGAAGGAAAGGAAGAGGAAAGGAGAGGGGAGGAGAGGAAAGGGAAGGAAGAGAAGGAAAGGAAGAAGAAAGGAGAGGGGAGGAGAGGAAAGGGAAGGAAGAGAAGGAAAGGACAGGAAGGGAAGGGAAGGAAGGGGGAAAGAAAGGAAAATGAAACGGGAAGGAGGGAGAGAGGGAAGGAAGGAAAAGGAGGGAGAGGAGGGAAAGAAGGAAGGAGGGAAGGGAAAAGAGGGAGGGAGCACATGCGCCAAGAATACTGGAAATGCCCCCCCCCACTCACTTGTGATATCATACACAACAACGGCAACAGTGGAGTCACGAATGTAGCTAGGAATCAAGCTCCTGAACCGCTCTTGGCCTGCCGTGTCCCACAATTGCAACCGTACCTAACGGGAATCAATCAAAACAAGCAAGAAGGGGGGAAAAAAAAAAACACACGTCAAAAGCCAGAGCTTAAAAAAAAAAAAAAGTACCTACTTGTAATATCGTATACTACTACAGCGGCGGCAGAGTCGCGGATGTAACTGGGAATGAGGCTACGGAAACGTTCCTGGCCCGCAGTGTCCCAGAGCTGCAACCTGATCTGTGGGACGGGAGGAAAATTTACAAAGAAAAAGAAAAAAAAAAAAAAAGAAAAAAAAAAAGCCAAACTGCCACTCCAGTGAACAAAATTTTCAACTGCCTTTTTTTTTTAAATAAAAAAAGCAAAAAGCAAAGCTTTTTTAAATAATAATATATATTAAAAAACCCATCGTGCACGGAAGGTGTTAACTTTGAAAGAGCAAGCAGAAGCAGGCTGTGAGAATTACTCGGGGGACCTGGTTGAGTCCAGGAGCCCTTTTTGGGGGGAAAAGCAGGGAAACTCAGCTAACTTTGCAGATCTGGCAGGTGGCCTCAGGCGTCTCTTGGGGCAGCATGCAAACAAAGGAAGATCAGGGAGAAACCCAAGCAGGCAGATGCCACCTTGGCAACGATGACTTGTGGACTTCAACTCCCAGAATTCTCCAGCAGAGTGACAGAAGAACAGAGTTATAATAACAATAAAGTTGGAAGGGACCTTGGAGGTCATCTAGTCCAACCCCCTGCTCAGGCAGGAAACCCTAGACCAGGGATGGCGAACCTTTTAGAGACCGAGTGCCCAAACTGCAACCGCCAAACCCACTAATGTATCGTCAGGTGCTGGGTGGGCGTGGCTGCGGTGGTAATGGCAGACTGGGCGGGACTAAAACATTCAATCAATCAATTCCAACTTTGTGAGAACTTTTTTTTTCCCTGTGAGAAGTTGAAATTGATTGATTGGTTGAAAAAAACCCATTTTTTTTTTGCACACAGCAGCGGAGGCCTAAAGCGAAAAGGTTTTCTAAAACTCAGCTGAGGGCCTGGGACTGAGGTGATCGCGCGTGTGCCCCCAGAGAGGACTCTGAGTGCCACTTGTGGCACGCATGCCATAAGTTTGCCACCACGGCCCTCTACCACTTCGGACAAATGGCTGTCCAGTCTCTTCTTAAAAAGTTCCAGGGTTGGAGCATTCACCGCTTCTGGAGGCAGGTGGTTCCACTGGTTAATTGTTCTCACTGTCAAGAAGTTTCTCCTTAGTTCCAGGTTGCTTCTCTTCTTGATCAGTTTCCATCCGTTGCTTCTTGTCCTGCCTTCAGGCGCTTTGGAGAATAGCTTGACTCCCTCTTCTTTGGGGCAGCCCCTGAGATACTGGAAGACTGCTATCCTGTCCCTCCTTCTCTTCATTAAACTAGATAGACCCAATTCCAGCAACCGTTCTTTGTATGTTGGAATTGGGTATGTCTCTAGTTTAATGAGTTGGAAGGCATGTTCAGGCAGGAGATACAATACACCATTCTGGACAAATGGCTGTCCGGTGTCTTCTTGGAAAAACCTCCTGGCGGGGGAATCTGGGAGTTGAAGTCCACAAGTCTCAAAGTCGCCCACACACCCCTGCGCTGGAGTTAAAAAGATTCTGCAAGAAACTTGGGATAACTAAAAAGCAGCTGTTTGGCATCGGCGGGCCTTATGAACAAAGCTGATCTCCAGCCGTATGCTGGGTAGCTTGATCCCGCATCGAATTTTAAAGCAAGGTGAACATGAAACAAGCATTGATAAGAGGGCTGGAAATATTTCCTGACGGTGTGATTCTAAAACATTTAACCAATCTGGCAAAGGATTATTAGTTTCGTTTTGAGGGCTCTGGGCCAGAGCGTTCTCTTCAAAAGGATTTGCTGGATTGGGACAGTAAGAAAAATTCGACAGCTTGATTGACATTCAAACTGGAGAGGGCCTTGCAGCTAGAGAGGGCCTGAATCCCCACATTGCCTAGGCCAGGGGTAGAAAAATTGGGCCCCTTCATGACTGGTGGACTCCAACTCCCAGAATTCCTCAGCCAGCAAAGGGGGAAACTTTGGCCCTTCATGACTCGTGGACTTCAACTCCCAGAATTCCTCAGCCAGCAAAGGGGGAAACTTTGGCCCTTCATGACTCGTGGACTTCAATTCCCAGAATTCCTCAGCCAGCATGGCTCAGCATGGAAACCTCTCCCTTTCCCCTCAGCATGGCTGGCTCAGGAATTCTGGGAGTTGAAGTCCACAAGTCATGAAGGGGCCAAAGTTCCCCCATGCTGGCTGAGGAATTCTGGGAGTTGAAGTCCACCAGTCATAAAAGAGCCAAGTTTGACAACCCTTGGACTAGATCAGGGGTAGGCAACCTTGGCTGTTTTATGACTCGTGGACTTCAACTCCCAGAATTCCTGAGCCAGCATGGGGGAACTATGGCCCCTTCATGACTCATAGACTTCAACTCCCAGAATTCCTCAGCCAACATGAGAGAAACTTTGGCCCCTTCATGACTTGGGGACTTCAACTCCCAGAATTCCTCAGCCAGCCAGCCAGGGAGTTGAAATCCATGCATTTTGGCAATGTTAAGGCATGTGGACTTCAACTCCCATAATTCCCTAGCCAGCCATGCTGGCTAGGGAATTCTGGGAGTTGAAGTCCACGCATTTTAAAAACTTTACAAAGTTGGGAAACCCTGATTTAGGCAACGCAATGCACCATCAATGTTAAAACAGGCTAGTTACTGCAAAACTCTTACTCACTGTGCGATCTTCCAGGTACATAGTTTTCGATAAGAAGTCAATGCCGATTGTTGCCTGCAAAAAGCAATTCAATAGTTGAGTACATAAATGCACGCACACGCACACACACACACACACACACACACACTCTCTCCTTTTGCTAAAATATGCGCAATCCACTCAATGAGTGGCCAAGAATAGTGAAAATCTGAAATATTAGCCATTGTTCTGGATCCATTTAATCAAGGCAATTGGTGTTTTCAAATTGTAGATGAACAGCTGGCAATTAATCTAGAATCTAATCTAAGGCAAAGATCAAACTTTTACTTCCATTACAGGTCGTCTTCAACTTAAAAGCTAATACAATCCTGGGTTGTACAAACAGAGGCATAGAATCAAGAACACGCAAAGTATTAGTACCGCTTTATAAAACCCTAGGGAGGCCACACCTGGAATACTGCAGCCAATTTTGGTCACCACATCACAAAAAAGATGTTGAGAGTTTGGAAAAAATTCAGAGAAGAGTAACTAAGATGATCCAAGGCCTGGAGGCTAAAACGTACGAAGAACGGCTGCGGGACTTGGGTTTGGCTAGTCTAAAGAACAGAAGAGACACGATAGCAGTGTTCCAGTATTTGAGGGGCTGCCGCAAAGAAGAGGGGGTCACCTTATTTATCAAAGCACCAGAGGGAAGGATGAGAAACAACAGTTGGAAACTGACCCAAGAGAGAAGCAACCCTGACAAGACCGAGTGGCTCTGGGTCTTGCCTCCCAAAGGCCAACTGGATGGTCCATCATTAGTCCTGGGGGGGGGGGGCAAATTTACCTCCCTCAGTGCAGGCACGCAACTTGGGTGTCCTCCTGGACTCTCAGTTAAATCTGGAACAACATCTATCGGCTGTGGCCAGGGGGACCTTTGCCCAGGTTCGCCTGGTGCACCAGTTGCGGCCTTATTTGGACTGGGAGGCTTTACTCACGGTCACTCATTCCCTTGTCACCTCAAGACTGGATTACTGTAACGCGCTCCACATGGGGCTACCCTTGAAGAGCGTTCGGAGGCTGCAGTTGGTTCAGAATGCAGCTGCGAGAGCGATTGTGGGCGCGCCAAGGTACGCCCACGTGTCACCTATCCTCCGCGAGCTGCACTGGCTTCCTGTGGGTCTCCGGACGCAATTCAAGGTGTTGGTTATCACCTTTAAAGCCCTCCATGGCATAGGGCCAGGTTACTTACAGGACCGCATACTGCCGCACAGTTCCCAGAGACCGGTGAGGTCCCATAGATTGGGCCTCCTTCAGGTCCCGCCGGCCAGACAATGTCGGCTGGCGGGCCCTCGGGGAAGGGCCTTTTCTGTGGTGGCTCCGACCTGGTGGAATCAACTTCCCCCCAAGGTTCGAACTACTCCCACCCTGCCGGCCTTTAAGAAAGCCGTTAAAACTCTCCTGTTCCGGCAGGCCTGGGGCTGATGTCCCCGGGGGGCGGGGGGGGCGGGATATGATCGGACTCGCGGTATGACTGTATTATTTTATTGTTTTATGATTGTTTTAATTCTGTACGCCGCCCTGAGTCCTTTGGGATTGGGCGGCATATAAATAAAATTAAATAAATAAAATAAATAAATAAACCTGAAATTAAGGAGAAACTTCCTAACAGTGAAGACAATTAACCAGTGGAACTGCTGGCCACCAGAAATCGTGGGCGCTCCGTCACTGGAGATTTTAAAGAAGAGACTGGACAGTCACCTGTCTGAGATGATATAGGTCTTCCTACCTGAGCACGGGGCTGGACTAGAAGACCTCCAAGGTCCCTTCCAGCTCTATTCTATTCTATTCTATTCTATTCTATTCTATTCTATTCTATTCTATTCTATTCTATTCTATTCTATTCTTATTTCATTCCATTCTATTTCTATTCCATTCCATTATTCTATTCTATTCTTCTATTCTATTCTGTAATTCTATTCTATTCCATTCCATTTAAGAGGCCTTGAATCCGAGGCTCTTTGGAACTGGGGAGAACGTTTCTCTTGATGAAAATTCCCTTTTAAATCTTTCAGACGGCTGTTCTGTCCACAAGGAACTTTTGCTGCCAACCGAGGAGGAACAGATTCTGCCCAGTCGGCTCCTAAACGGTCTCCCCTCGTTGCTACTCTCCGCCCTCCCTTTGAGCAGCTTCATCCCTTGTGCTTACTAAGTGAATCCAGAAGCCCGACATTTGGAAGCAGTGAACGTTTCTCCTCTTGTGCAAATTTTTATCTGGGCACGCAACTGGACACTCGTCTTGGTGCGGGCAGAGGTGGTCTCCCTCCCTCCCCGTTAGAAAGGAGCAGACGTCTGGCTCTCGTTGTGCGCAAAGCCCCCGAAGCCATGGGCTGTGCAGGCATGAGAGAATGCTCCGGGGCGAACAGATCGACGGAGGACTTGAAAGAAGCCTTGCACGTCACTATTCAGCCGACCTTTTCTTCTTCCGCACGGCTGCTCTCGGGCTTCCTCGTGCCTCGCAGCGCAAGAAGCAGGGTTTCTAGCTTGGAAAAGGCAATGGGGGGGTGTCTTTCGAACCTTGCCCTCTCCCCCCGCTATCTGTTTCCAACCAGAGGAGGGGCACAGAGACGTAGCTGCACTGGGCTTGCTCAGTCACCGACGGAGAAAGCGAGAGAGGAAGGAGCAGTGTGCTTAGCAGAAGAACGGTATAACAGAGTTGGAAGGGACCTTGGAGGTCATCTAGCCCAACCCCCTGCTCAGGCAGGAAGCCCTACACCATTTCGGACAAACGGCTGCCCAGTCACTTCTTAAAAACTTCCAGTGTTGGAGCCTTCACCGCTTCTGGAGGCAGGTTGGTCCACTTGGTGGGGAAATTATCAAAACAATTAAAAAACGAAAATTAGAATATTTCGGACATGTGATGCAACACCCAGAAAAATACGGCCTACTCCATTTAATCCTCCAGGGAAAGATGGAAGGCAAACGAGGTCCAGGCAGAAGAAGAACATCATGGCTTCAAAATCTAAAGGACCGGTTCGGACAAAACTCAGCAGCACTTTTTCGTGCAGCTGCTGATAAAAACAGGATTGCCAACGTCCAATAGCGGATATGGCACAAGAAGAAGAAGAAGAAGGTCACTTTAGTACATCAGCTGTGCTGATGCTAAAGTCTCACTGTGGAATAGCATCTTGGAAAGGCCTTTATAGTTCTGCAAAACTCTTCTCCTGAAGAATGCCAAAACTAAAGTTTGAGTATCCTCAAAGAAGAACGCAAAGCACTCGTGCACAGGTTTCAGAGCTGAGGTTAATTGAAATAATGGCTGGGACTTTTAATTGAAATAAACGAAAAGAATTAGTCACCTAACCCAGTGATGACGAACCTTTTAGAGACCGAGTGCCCAAACTGCAACACAAAACCCACTTATGCATCGTCAGGTGCCAGGTGGGTATGGCCCATTGGCTGGGTGTGGTCAATTGGGTGGGCATGGCTGCGGTGGTAACGGCAGACTGGGTGGGACTAAAAAGTTCAATCAATCAATTCCAACTTTGCAAGATTTTTTCCCCCCCGCAAGAAGTTGAAATTGACTGATTGATTGGATCTTTTTTTTTGCACACGCCAGCGGAGGCCTAAAGCGAAAAGGTTTTATAAAACCCAGCTGAAGGCCTAGGACTGGGGCGACGGCGCGCATGCCCACAGAGAGGGCTCTGAGTGCCGCCTCTGGCACCCGTGCCATAGGTTCGCCACCACTGACCTAACCTATGCCTCTTTTTATGCAATCTTCTTCAACTTTCAGAACGAGGAAAATACAACAAATGCATGAGTATTTTTTTTAAAAAAGGAATTTGCTTGGTCTGATTAGTCTTAGTCAGAATTTGCCTAGTCTGACTTCCAGTCTCTAAGCAGGTGAAATAATGTCTATATTGCCAATTCCTGGTTAACGTGAATTTAACAATTAAATCAAACATTATTAAGATAATGCATTAATATGTTTAACTGAAATACAAAAAAATTGCAGGCACTCACTGTGGAAGGAGATAATTATAGAGCTTTTAAAATCAGCCATTCAGCAGCTAACGAATTAGTTCAAATTTAAAAAACAACAACACAAGATAAAATAACAGTGCTGCAGAATGGTAGGATGGTTTTGTTCTTCCCTATAAAGTATTATAAGCCAGAAGAGAGAGTTCAAAATTACAGATAGTTAAGTTTCTAAAAGAAAAAATGGCACCTTCTTGGCTTATATTCCAAAATATGGATGGAGGCCAAAATTCAAAACTCAGTTCCATTAAGTTTTGCAGAGAACACGAGACTTAATGGAACACTGAGAAACCAAATTAAAAATATATCTAGCACAAATTTCTGGCTGTTCGTATTTGAAGTAAATAAGCTTCTGCTGCTTGGACTTTTCCAGCTGCTTTCAGATTTCAAACCTCACATCGAAGCTTGTCGAGGCCAAGCCCAAAGATGACACAGTGAAATCCAAACAAATTAAATCCTTTATTTGCTTATAGTCAACTAATAGCATCTTAAAGCTATAGCCTTCTAACCTACTAGATCAGTGGTTCTCAACCTGTGGGTGGGGACCCCATTTGGGGGCGAACGACCATTTCACGGGGGTCGCCAAACAACGCAGTCCGCCATTTTTCCCCCCTTTTCCTTAGCTGCGCTGCTCCCTTTTATTCTATTGGCTTTTGAAAGCCAATAGAATAGACTCTCTTGAATAGAGTCTAATTCTATTGGCTTTCAAAAGCCAATAGGAATTGTCCAGGCTGTCTCTGCCCTGCTGAGCCCGCCAAAAGTCCCATTCTGCAAACGGTGCTGCACCAGTTGAGTAGTCCTCGACTTACGACCGGTTGGGGGGGGGTCGCGGCATTAAAAAGGTTGAGAACCACTGCACTAGATCCATCCTGAGAGTTTCCAGGGTGTGGCTGCCGTGAACATCTTCCCTCCTGCCCCATCCATCTCGGGTTTCTGCAGCCTCTTAATCTGGGCTTCTCTCTGGGAAAGCTATAATAATAATAAAGTTGGAAGGGACCTTGGAGGTCATCTAGTCCAACCCCCTGCTCAGGCAGGAAACCCTATACCATTTCGGACAAATGGCTGTCCAGTCTCTTCTTAAAAACTTCCAGTATCGGAGTATTCACTGCTTCTGGAGGCAGGTGGTTCCACTGGTTAATTGTTCTAACGGTCAGGAAGTTTCTCCTTAGTTCTAGGTTGCTTCTCTCCTTGATTAATTTCCGTCCGTTGCTTCTTGTCCTGCCTTCAGGCGCTTTGGAGAATAGCTTGACTCCCTCTTCTTTGGGGCAGCCCCTGAGATATTGGAAGGCTACTATCATGCCCCCCCTTCTCTTGGTTAAACTAGACATACCCAATTCCAGCCACTCTTCCTTCTATGTTTTAGCCTCCAGTCCCCTGATCATCTTTGTTGCTCTTCTCTGCACTCTCTCTAGAGTCTCAACACCTTTTTTTACATCATGGTGACTAAAACTGGATGCCGTATTCCAAGTCCAAGCTGTGCGTTCTCAAAATTGGCCTCCACTTAAGTCTCCAGGTCCACATTCCATCACAAAGGTATTGGGAATGGTGGATGATCCATTTTCTATCCAACCTGTGGCCACAGCCTTCTACCCTTTCTTTTCAAAAGACTTCATGTTTTCTACATTGGCCAAAGTTGAGAAGGAGAAGAAGCAACAGATGGAAACTAGTCAAGGGGAGGATCTAGGAGAGCTAGAACTAAGGAGAAATTTCCTGATTAATCAGTGGAGCAGAAGTTGCCTTCAGAGGTTGTGGGTGTTCCATCACAGGAGGCCTTTAAGAAAAGACTGGACAGCCACCTGTCTGAAATGGCGTAGGTTCTTCCGGTCCCTCCTAGCCCATTTATTCTATGTTTTATCTCAGAATGTACGTGCCAGAGCACCCTCCTGTAATTCAGGCTGAATGTTTTGAGTGTGGGACTGCCATCTGACAAGTGGGTTACGTTCACTACATATGCAAAAAGATCTGTACCTTTTAGTTTGCATAAACCTTTTTCCTTACTTTTTAAAGTATCTAGTTACTTCTGCAGAACCAATATTAGCCAGAAATACAGAAACACATAAGGGATAGTTGTGAAACACGAAAAGAGAAAACAGTTTCCAGTATTTTTTACAGGGTGCATAACTAGTACAGTCTTTCCTTGAAAGCAGACATATTGACAATAAAGCCAGAAGCATTTCTGATTCCTATGTGTTAGTAACAGAGGCTTGACCTTCTACTATTTCTATTCTATTATTGAACAATCTCGAGAAACATCTTTATCTATCATTTTCCTGCTGCATGACTTTAAAAAAGAGACAGAAATCTCTATTAACCTGAAACATTTCAGAAAGGTTCTGAAACAAGTTTGGAAGTATTTAATATTTATTTGCTACGTATATGTAAGGGATGTGGGTCTACACATATGTTTTTCATAGTATGTTTAGGGGTGCGTCATGTATGCGTTTCACTTTGAGAGCAGGCAACTCAATTTCATTTTTGATGTGTGCCGTTGTGCCCACAGTAAAAAAAATGACAATAAAGGTTATCTTATATCTTAAGTCAGAAAACCAAAACGTTCTTACCTGGTAGGTATTATCAAAGCTGTCATACATGAATCTGGTGATCAAGGAAGTCTTCCCAACTGGAAAAACAAAGGAACACATTGGTAACATCCAACTCAATTCTAAGCATCAACCTAGAGCAGTGAAGGAAAAGGCAACCTGACATCAATCACATTTTTGACAAGGATTGTAATTTAGTGACAACAATGAAATGAGCCACATGGCCCCAAACTGTTCACTTTGAAAGATTTTTAGCTAACAGCATGTGAGCGAACATTTATTGTTAACAACTGTCCTCATTACAGTTAAGATTCAGTTGTCAAAAAGCTTTCACACTTTTGCAACTGTGGCTCTGTGTTGTCCAGCTGAACTTTGGGAAAAAGAGCCTACTAATCCAGGATTGGCCAAACACAATGATCAAGGACAGAGCCTCCAAACTTGACAACTTTAGGATTTGTGAACCAACTCCCAGAATTCCCCAGCCAACCAGAACTGAAGTGGCTTCTTGGATGAGAAGCAAAACATTTTTAAGGAAAGCAAAACAAAACGAGAAAATCCAGTTGCCTTTAGGAAAAGCAGCTTTTGGGCTCCATCCCCCCTCCTGATGTTCCAGGAATCCTTAGCTATGTCACCAGTCCCAGGGAAAACCGGAAATATGTATAGATATCCAGTACAGAGGTGAACGTACTTATTCTCTCTCTGCCTAGGGTTTGTATAATTTATATTTAGCAGTATTTAATTTTTAATACTGATTTTACATTTTATCATGATAGTTTATATTTGCATTGTGCTTTACCGGCAGCCCAGTCATTTTTCTTGTGATGGCAGCCATGATAGATAAGATAGAGAAGATAGATAAATAGATTAGATATAAAGATAGATACATAAATACATGAATAGAGATAAAGATAGATGTAGATTAGATATAAAGATATAGATTAGAGAGATAGAGAGATAGAGAGATAGGAGAATGAGTGTGAGTGAGTGAATCACAAGGAAAAAGTAATTCAATTCAAATGGAAAATTATGAACAACAAAATTTCATTGGGTTGTCAATCATAAGTCACCTGTTGCAAAGAACGAATAAGGAAGCTACTGCCAGTAACTCTTATGAAAACTTGAAATCATCCCCCCCACCTCACCTTGAACTCAATAATTAGAACAGGAGAATGGAAACCTCACCAAAGAACCAACTGTTGTGTGTTACCCCCCCCCAAAAAGGCACTTAGATTCCTTTAATTCCTTAAGTTTAGTACTAAAAATTGCAGCTCAGTTAGCAGGGAATATATGAATATTCTAAAATTCGTGCAAAGAAAGGAGGCAATATGCAGGATTACAGCTCTCATCCTCTGCAGCCGATACCCCAATGTGGCAGAATTAATGGGAATTACAATCAACACAAGGCTTTTGTAGAGAAGGGGCGTTGTCTTACCTGAACGCTTTTTTCCTCAGCATGACGATGGAGAATCCATGCATGGGGTTGATTTAGCCTTTCTGCCCTACAGACTAAGTCAATCAATTTTGGCCACGCTTCTCTTCTTCCAGCTAGGAATCCCCAGTCACGACGAAGGCACAGCAGTGGATGATTTTACGAAGTGGTGTTGGCTCAAAAAAAAAAAAAAAAACCAACCCTGACACAGGACTGGATAGATCCAAGGGGGGTGGAGTGGATTCTCCATTGTCATGCTGAGAAAAGGCATCCAGGTAAGATAAGACCTCTTCTCCAGCATGACTAGGGGAGAATCCACGCATGGGACATACCAAAGCTTCCACTGTGGAGTGCCCTCAGGAGGGCGTCAGCAGAGGCAAACTCATCTAATTTATAGCACCTCACAAATGGGGAAGGAGATGACCAAGTCTCTGCCTTGCATTATCTCTTCGATGGACACCTGCCTCACTGCAGAAGTAGCCACAACTGCGAGTGGGATGTGCGGTGATTCATCTGGGAACTGGCAAGGAGTGTGTTTGGTATGCTCCTGCTATGCAAGCCTTAGTCCATCCGCCAACAGTTGAGGCAGTCACCTTCTGACCCAGTGAAGAGGGGTGGAATGAGGCGAAGAGGGCTTCAGATTTGCGAAAGGAGGCAGTTCGCTTAATATAGCAAGGCTCTACAAACGTCCAAGGGGTGCCGTTTACGTTCCGGGTCGTGGGACGGCTTCGGGCAAAAATTTGGCAGCACAAGCTCCTGTGTCCTGTGAAACAATGAGTTGATTTTGGGGACGGAGGGGTTTAAGCGTAGGACCACCCTGTCACTATGGAAAATGCGTACATCATTTCTAACCGAGAGAGTAGCCAATTCCGAAATGCACCTAGCCCAGGGGTAGGCAACCTTGGTTCTTTTATGACTCGTGGACTTCAACTCCCAGAATTCCTGAGCCAGCATGGCTCAGCTTGGAAACCTCTCCCTTTCCCCTCAGCATGGCTGGCTCAGGAATTCTGGGAGTTGAAGTCCATGAGTCATCAAAGAGCCAAGGTTGCCTACCCCTGACCTAGCCGATGTGATGGCTACTAAAGAAGGCAACCTTGAGTGTCAAGAACCATAGAGTGGAGGTTCTGACGGGCTCAACTGGAGGTGAAGTGAGAAACTGCAAGACCTTGGACAGGTCCCCAAGCGGGATATCTGTGAACCACGGGCGGTTTGCTGTTGATTGCCTCCCTGACAAAGGAATGTACCATGGGGTGTTGAGCCAAGTGCTCAGAGTTGTCATATCTGAGCACCGTGGATAGAGCAGCTACCTGCCTGCGGATTGTGTTGGGTGCTAAGCCCTTCTTAAGTCCCTCCCGTAAATAATTCTTGGAATAGTAATTGTAGCTGGGTCTAACTGTTGCCTTCCACACCAGTTGCAGAAATTCTTCCAAGTGGACTCATAAATTCAATTTGTTGCCGGATTCCTTGAAACCTGAATTATGGTAATCACAGCTGGTGAGTAGAATTCCTTCATTAAGAGACTCCTTTCAAATGCCAGGCGGTTAACTGGAACCACTGGGGCTCTGGGTGTTGTAGAGTCCCCTGGCTGAGGGAGATTCAATCCTGAGTAGCCTCCATGGAGGAGAGATCAATAGACGTACGAGGTTGGCAAACCACGTCCGTCTTGGCCAGCAGGAAGCAACGAGTATCACCTCTGCCCTTTCTGGCAGCACCTTCCGGATGACTGCTTGCATCAGAGGCAGAGGAGGGAACGCATACAGGAGTTCTCTGGGCCATGGGCTGCGTAGGGCATCTACCCTTTCCGCCCCTGGAGATGGGAACCGGGAGAATCTCAGGAGCCGGGAATTCGCCGGGGTAGCGAACAAGCCCAGTGCTGGATGACCGAACCTCTCCGATATCTCCTTGGATGCAGGCGCCGCTTGGAGTGGTCCACTGTTGTCCTCAAGGAGTCCGCTTGCCGGTTCATCTCTGAGAGGTTGGTCTCTGCCCAGGTTCCCAATAACTGAGCCTCGGCCATGAGAGATCTGGAGTCGGTACCCCCTTGCCTGTTGACATGGGCTTTTGTCGCCCCATTGTCCGTTGAGGACTAGAACGTGCTGCCTTGCCACTGTGTTGCAAAAATGGCGTAGAACCAGATGGATAGCCCTGAGCTCCAACCAGTTTCTGTTGTGCTTGAGCTCTAATCGGGACCACCGGCCCTGGGCCAACTGGGATTGTAGGCGCGCTCCCCCAGCCGAACAAGCTGGCATCCGATGTGAGGATGAGTCGGTTGGGCTCCTTGAATATAAGGTCCCCTTGGCCATGGCTGGTGAGACCCACCACTGAAGGGATTTCAGGGTCTGTGATGGGACCTGTACCCTGCAACTGGAGGAAGTGGTGCCTAGTCTCTGGAACGGTAGTTAAGAACCATTGTAGGGTTCTGAAGTGGAGTCAGGCCCAAGGAACTACCGCTATGCAAGACACCATTTTTCCTAGCACTTGAGAAAGAACTTCTAAGGTGACTAGAGATCGGATGCTGTTCCGACGTTCCTGAGACAGGTAAACCTCACACTTCCTTGTATTTATCACCATGCCCAGGTGAAGGATGTGGGTACAGGGAATTATCTGGCTTTTTTGAACATTTACTGAACACCCATGATCCTGGAGGGTCTTGATGGACAATGCCAGGTCTGACTGAGCCAACTGGACCAATGAGGACTGAAGGAGGATGTCCTCCAGATAACACTGGACATGCACTGGAATGGTGCTTAGATGCGCTGCCTCCACCGCCTTTGTGAATGCTCTGGGAGCCAATGACAGGCCGAATGGTGGAGCCCTGTATTGAAAATGGTGGTCTGCGTAGCAGAACCTGAGGAATTTCTGGTGTCCTGGAAGGATGGGAATGTGAAGGTAGGCCTCTGTCACATCGATGGGCGTCAGGAAGTCCCCCTTTCTGACGCTTGCCAATATGGATTGGAGCATTTGCATCTTGAGCTTTTTATATGTCAAACGTGTATTTGATTTTTTTAAATCTAGGATTGCTCTTCACCCTCCCGAGGCCTTTGGAACGATGAACAGGATGGGATAAAACCCCCGCCGCCCCTTATGTTCTTCCAGTACTGATTCTATGGGCTGGATCTCCAGATCTCGAATGGCTTCTTTCATGAGGCCTTTTTTGACCGGATTTTTGGATAATGGGCAAGGGACGAAATGTCTTGGGGTGGGGTGGGGGGTGGAGTGGAACTCTAGAGCCAGTCTGAATCCGATGGGGTTGAGAACCCAAAAAGCTGTAGTGGTGGCCTCCCATTTGTGTACAAAGAGAGCCAACCTGCCCCCTATGGGAGGGACACCTGTGCAGTCACTTGGATCGTCTAAAGGGACGGTGTCCTGCACCTCGAAAGGGCCGCTTGGCCTGAGATTGCTGTCTGGACCTGTCCCTATTATCCGGTCTGTTGAATTGAGGTTCTGGTCCGGGAGAATAAGGACTGGAGTAATGGGTGAATTCTGACCCTGTGTCGGTTGAGTGAAAGGACTGCTTGCGGGGGTAAGGGGTAGCTCTCCTGTCTGCTCTCCTAACAAGATGGGATATGACCTTACGCTTATCCTTGTTCTCAATCAGATAAGAGTTTAGCGCCTCTCCAAATAACTGGCCTCCCCTGTAAGGGGCTGTTGCCAACTGCCATTTGGACTTAGCATTTGTTTGCCACTGTCTGAGCCACAAAAGTCTCCGAGATAAAACATTAGACGCCAATGCCTGAGAGGAAAATCTGGCCGCGTCCAAGGACGAGTCCGCCATGTATTCTGATGCAGCCACCAATTTATTTAAGTCTTGATGCATCCGTAGGTCTTCTGGCGGGACCCTAGCTTTTAATTGGCGGAGCCAGAAAACCGAAGCTCTGGCGAAAAAGGAAGTAGACAGAGCTGCCTTTATCGCCCATGCTATGGCTTGATGAATCCTGCGGAAAGTAAGCTCTGCCTTCTTATCCTCGGCTTTCAAAACCTCTGCTAAATCTCCGGGAGCGGGCGAGGGAGAAACCAAAGTTGCTAACGGCTCGTCCACCTCGGGGACTGCTAGCAACTCGGACAGCGCTGGGGCCACATTAAACAATTTTTGAACAGTCTCCTCTGGGGATGGAAAAGTACCAGGCGTCTCCCATTGTCCTCGGACCACGTTGAGAAAAAGCGGAGGGCAGGGAATGTACTGCTCAGTGAAAGTCGGCTGTGAAAAAACCCCACTGTTGGGTTCCTGGCTGGGGGAAGGCTCAGCCTGAGGAATTCCGTCAGGCTCAATCGGAGCAGCGTTCCTGGCCTTGTGGAGCAAGGACCTAAAGAGAGCCGGATTAAACAGGCCCAGGGATGGAGGAGGATCCTGAGGTAACTCCTCACAGTCTGACATCGCCTCGTCTTGCCTGTCTTGTTCCTCGTCCCTGGGGCGGTCAGACCGATTGCAACGGCGGGGAGGCTATCGAATCGCCTGAGGGCAAAAAAGCCTTGGGATGAAAGAGCCGGCGGACTTCTCTGCAGCAAGCTGCCGAATTTAGGCAGGCAGCCTTCCGTGAAAAGCCTCGGTTTGAACTTGGGGGGGGGGTGTCCTTCTTGGGAAAAGGCGGTCGCCAGAAATGGGTCTCCTGTGGTTTGAATTTTAACCGGAGCTTCTAGGTCGGTTAGCAAAAGTCGCCGGCTGGATTCCTTTCGAAATGACCGTTATTTAAATGCAAATAGGCGAGCTGACGAGCTGGAAGGGAGAGATCTCCCCCCCCCCCCTCCTCCGGCCTAGGAAGCGACACGTGCGGCGCTCAAAATGGCGATCGCGATCGATCCGGCCTGCCTGAAATCACAAAGACTTGAAAAGCGGGAGGCTTCGGCCGAAGGCTGCAAAAAAAAAAAAAAAAAAAAAAAGCAGCAGTCGTTCTGAATAACAAGAGCGGTTTAAACCCAGCGCTGCTCTCCCCGCTGGGAAAGGAAGGGAAGGGAAAGGTACAACCTGGTTGTTTAGCCTTTCTGCTAAAGATGAAGAGCCAACCTTCACCGCGTCTCTCTCGGGCTAAGACTGACTCAGAACTGGAGCTTCCCAGCCGGAAGAAGAGAGGCGTGGCCAAGGTTGATTGACTTCGTCGCTAGGGCTGGAACGCTAAATCAACCCCATGCGTGCATTCGGCATGCTGGAGCAAACCGGAAATACGTGTAGCTATCCAGTACAGAGGTGGATGCGCTTATTCTCTCTCTGCCTAGGGTTTGCGTAATTTATGTTTACCAGCATTTAATTTTTTAATACCGATTTTACATTTGAGCATGAAAAGTTTTATAATTGCATTGTGCTTTACCGGCAGCCCAGAGTCATTTTTCTTGTAATGGCAGCCATGATAGAGGGAGAGGGGTAGGTAGAAGATGGATGGACAGGTGGATAGATAGAGGGGGGAGAGGTAGGTAGGTAGAAGATGGATGGGCAGATGGATGGGCAGATGGATAGGTGGATAGATAGATAGATAGATAGATAGATAGATAGATAGATAGATAGATAGATAGATAGATAGATAGATAGATAGATAGATAGATAGATAGATAGATAGATAGATAGATATGGGTGGAAGGATGGATGGAACTAGAAAGGGGGATGGATTAATGGATAGATAGATAGATGATAGTAGGTAGAAGATGGATAGGTGGATAGATAGATAGATAGATAGATAGATAGATAGATAGATAGATAGATAGATAGATAGAAAGAAAAATATGGGTGGAAGGATGGATGGTTGAATGGAACTAGAAAGGGGGATGGATGGGTAGACAGATAGACAGACAGACAGATAGATGGTAGGTATAGAAGATGGATGGACAAATGGATAGGTGGATAAATAGAGAGGGGGGAGGGAGAAGTAGGTGGATGGAGAGGTGGATAGATAGATAAGAGAGAGAGGATAGAAAGATATGGGTGGAAGGGTGGATGGTTGAATGGAACTAGAAAGGGGGATGGATGGGTAGATAGATAGATAGATAGATAGATAGATAGATAGATAGATAGATAGATAGATAGATAGATAGATAGTAGGTAGATAGAAGATGGATGAACAGATGGATAGGTGGATAGATAGAGAGGGGGGAGGGAGAGGTAGGTAGATGCATCCATTGCCATCACTCTGATGAAGCAGCCTTTTGTGTCATGGCTGCTTCAAGCGAGGCTGTATTTCAGCCAAAATGTATTTACTGAGAAAACAAGAGGTTTATATAGTCCGTTAATAGGTGGCAAGTATTATATATGTCACCCTTCAAACGAATAAGAGTGGTACATATGATTTAACTTTGAAAGTCCCCGGTTCCTGGCTAAATCACTAAATTTAGTTGTGCATTTATGAAAGTGAGTGCAGGAAGCTAGAAAAGCTATTTCCGGTACACCAGGCTTCTGCCCACGTAGATTTCAGCAGCCAGGAACATCATGTACTGCTAGCAAAGCAAGAGGATCCTGCTCAATAGCACGATCTTTTTTCACAGATGTGCTGTTGGAGAATTTCTCACACAGTCTGAGTGAGGATGTAAATTGACAAAGCTGTTAACCAGGCTTTGGGAGCAAATTAGGAATCCTTTTTGGACACGATAGAGGGTTTAGAACAATTAACCTGCCTCCAGAAGCGGTGAATGCTCCAACACTGGAAGTTTTTAAGAAGAGACTGGACAGCTATTTGTCTGAAATGGTATAGGGCAGTGGTTCTCAACCTTTTTAATGCCGCGACCCCCAACCGGTCGTAAGTCGAGGACTACTGAACCGGTCGTAAGTCGAGGACTACTCAACTGGTGCAGCACCGTTTGCAGAATGGGACTTTTGGCGGGCTCAGCAGGGCAGAGACAGCCTGGACAATTCCTATTGGCTTTTGAAAGCCAATAGAATTAGACTCTATTCAAGAGAGTCTCTTCTATTGGCTTTCAAAAGCCAATAGAATAAAAGGGAGGAGCACAGCTAAGGAAAAGGGGGGAAAAAATGGCGGACTGCGTTGTTTGGCGACCCCCGTGAAATGGTCGTTCGACCCCAAATGGGGTCCCGACCCACAGGTTGAGAACTGCTGGTATAGGGTTTCCTGCCTGAGCAGAGGGTTGGACTAGATGACCTCCAAGGTCCCTTCCAACTTTTTATTAATTAATTATTATTATTATTATATGCTGAGAAAGAAAAAATAAGGTGGCTTATATTCAAACAGCAGGTTACAACAGAAATCAATCAATCAATCAGAATAGAGCTGGAAGGGGCCTTGGAGGTCTTCTAGTGCAACCCTCTGCTCAAGCAGGAGACCCTATACCATTTTAGTCCAGTCTCTTTCTGAAAGTCTCCAGTGATGGAGTGCCCACGATTTCTGGAGGCAGGTGGTTCCACTGGTTAATTGTTCTCACTGTCAGGAAATTTCTCCTTAGTTCCAGGTTGCTTCTCTCCTTGATTAGTTTCCATCCGTCATTTCTGGTCTTGCCTTCTGGTGCTTCTTGCCGTTTAGAAGTTTTAAAGGACAGCGGATCAACCCCTTAACTTGTCCCAAAGGTGCTTTTTCCAAAGAAGCTTCTTGGATGAAAAGCAAAATGTTTTCAAAGGAAAAAAAAAAAAGCAAAACCCAGGAATGTCCACTTGCGTTTTGGGAAAACAATACCCTTGGGACAACCAGGACCTGGATGATTGAGACTCTCCACAGATAACACCTGAACTTGGGACTGCACAATGTAACAGCTGAACCCACGAGGTGACAAAATCTTAAAGTCTTTCTCTCAGAAGCCCTATGAACAGACATGTCAAACACAAGGCCTGGGGGCCAGATGCGGCCCGCGAAGTGGTTTCATGTGGCCCGCAAAGCCATCCTGGAAACAGTGAGGGAACAGCCCCCTCTGCCTTGGCCCTGGCCCAGGCCGGCCGGGAGGGAGCCAGTGTACAATTTTGTGGTGGCCATCTATGCTGAAACGCATTCAGTCTTAGCTCCACAAGGCCGTCTGGAAACAGCGAGGAACCGGCCCCTGCCGTGTCGGCCCCGTCCCTGGGTGCGTGCTGGGGAGGTGTCCCCCTTTGTGAGGAATGAAGAAATGGACCATGCCTTGGCGCTTGCCCCGATCCCACCCCCTTCTGCCAGAGACCCTCAGATCTGCCCCACTCCTGCCCAGGCCCCCACGGGCACCCTTGACGCAAACGATGTAGAGCAGCGGTTCTCATTTGGGGTCGAACGACCATTTCACGGGGGTCGCCAAACAACGCAGCCCGCCATTTTTTCCCCCTTTTCCTTAGCTGTGCTACTCCCTTTTATTCTATTGGCTTTTGAAATAAATAAATAAATAAAATGACTGTATCATTTTATTGTTTTATGACTGTTTTAACTTTGTACGCCGCCCTGAGTCCTTTGGGATTGGGCGGCATATAAATATTTGTAAATAAATAAATAAATAGGAATTGTCCAGGCTGTCTCTGCCCTGCTGAGCCCGTCAAAAGTCCCAGTCTGCAAACGGTGCTGCACCAGTTCAGTAGTCCTCGACTTACGACCAGTTGAATAGTCCTCGACTTACGACCAGTTGGGGGGTCGCGGCATCAAAAAGGTTGAGAACCACTGGACTAGACACACCCAATTCCAGCAGCCGTTCCTTATATGTTTTAGCCTCCAGTGCCCTAATCATCTTTGTTGCTCTTCTCTGCACTCTTTCCAGAGTCTCAACATCTTTTTTCCTTCGTGGGGACCAAAATTGGATTCAGCATTCCAAGTTACCAAGGCCTCGTAAAGTAGTATTAACATTTCATGTGATCTTGATTCTATCAATTGAGTCCAAACTTTCTGTTGCTAAGTAAGACTGTTAAGTGAGTTTTGCTCCGTTTCTCGCCACGGTTGTTAAAGCGAATCACTTTAGTTGTTAATTTAGCAACACAGTTGTTAAGTGAATCTGGCTTCCCCCACGGACTTTGCTTGTCAGATGGTCGCAAAAGGGGATCACCTCTCTCTCTCTCTCTCTCTCTCTCTCTCTCTCTCTCTCTCTCTCTCTCTCTCTCTCTCTCTCTCTCTCTCTCACTACACACACACACACACACAGACACACACACACGGGACGCTGCCACCATCATAAATACATGCTGGTTGCTAAGCAGTTGAATTTTGGTCACGTGACCACGGGTAGGCTGCAGCAATTGTTTAAGTGTGGAAAAAACCCGGCCGTAAGTCACTTTTTTCAGTGCCCTTGTCACTTTGAACGGTCAGTAAATGAACAGTTGTAAGTCAAGGACTACCTGTATAACATTGCTTTCTTCACCGAGAGAAGGAAGATTTTAAGGAGAGATTGCACCCATCTCCCTGGAAGACACAGAAATATTTCCTAATGTCATTTTGAGCTATGCAGAGGGCAGGGGTTCAGCTGACACCCCCTTTTTTGAGGGGAGGAAAAGAGCACCACCATTTACTGGCTAGCTGACAGGTTGCCGGGTATCTCCATTAGCGTCGCTAAGTGTGTCATCGCTTTTCTCTATTAAGGGTCCATTGGTTTGCCGCGACTATAACCTCATTAGTTTTAAGTATCCATTTCTTTACCCCTTTTGGATATTTATAACAGATTATACTATCTATCCATAACATGAAACACATCAACCAAAGGACTCCTTCCCTTTATGACAACTGGTTCCTCAGTACCCCTGTAAGGAGAGAGAACAATGGCTATGGCCCTGTAGATGATGATGATGATTATTATTTGCAGAGGCCACTTGTTTTCTGAGCAGTTTAATTTGGCTATACCTCATAAAACCTCTATAGCATTCTCCTTTCATGTTTTTACCAGCAAAGAAATTGTCTGGGCTTAGTCTGGGAAGTTAAAGAACATTTGGAGGAAAAGCCATGGAAAATCATTTCTATAGTGTTGCCAAGAAAACTGCATGGGTGAATCATGTATTCGCTAGGAAATAAGTTGGGGAACGTGGGGATTGCCAAAGCCTGGAAAGTCTGGAAAAGGTCAAATCATATCTCTGTTATTCAGATGAGAATGGAATGGAATGGAATGGAATAGAATAGAATAGAGAATAGGACAGAATAGAATAGAAATACAGAATAGAATAGGACAGAATAGAATAGAATAGAATAGAATAGAATAGAATAGAATAGAATAGAATAGAATAGAATAGAGAATGGTGCTGGCCAGGAATTATGGTTGCTTGAACTCTAACTCATCCGGAGAGACAAGCGGGGGATAGTAGGTTTATCACATAATTTTAAAGAGGGGGGAAAGGCCCGGGAATCCGAAGCTAGTTGTCAGAGTTAAGCTTCTAAATCTCTCACCAGTGCAATTTTACCTGGATTCACTTAGAATTCAGCCAAAGGGATTTACCCTCAGGTAAGTACGAATAAAATTGCATGCTAGGATGGCTGTGCTGGAAAATATTTGATCAGGGGATTGAAAGCTTTGTAAAAAAAATAAAAATGTTTAAGTAACCATTAAAAAAAAAAAAGAATAGAATAGAGAATAGGACAGAATAGAATAGAATAGAAATACAGAATAGAATAGAATAGAATAGAATAGAATAGAATAGAATAGAATAGAATAGAATAGAATAGAAAATATGGAATGGAATAAAAAATATGGAATGGAATAGAATAGAATAGAATAAAAAATATGGAATGGAATTAATGGAATGGAATGGAATAGAATAGAATAGAACAGAACAGTGGTGGCGAACCTATGGCACGCGTGCCAGACGTGGCACTCACGAGCCCTCTCCCCCAAAAGCCCCGCCTCCCCCAAAAGCCCTCTCCCCCAAAAGCCCCATCAGCAGCCCCCCCCCCGAGGAGAGTCGCCCCAAATGCGACCCGCACGGAGCAGCGCAGCCGAGGATATGGCAGCCAGGCAGCAGGGACAAGACTCCGCCCTCGTATTCCGTCGCTGTGCAGTTGATGCTACGGGGCGCAGGTGGAGGGTGTAGCTGCTATGGTGCTGCTGGGCCACCCGGGCGATTGGCGGGCTGTAGAGTCAGTGGGTGGCCTTGCGGGTGAGCAGAGCAGGGGAGGCGCGGGGGTGGAAGGTGGGGGCAGTTTTGAGGCACTCGGTCTCTAAAAGATTCGGCATCACTGGAATAGAATATGGAATGGAATAGAATATAGAATAGAATGGAATATAGAAGAGAATATAGAAGAGAAGAGAAGAGAAGAGAAGAGAATAGAATAGAATAGAATAGAATAGAATAGAATAGAATAGAGCTGGAAGGGACCTTGGAGGTCTTCTAGTCCAGCCCCACACTCAAGCAGGAGAACCTATACAACCTCAGACAAGTGACTTTCTAGCCTCTTCTTAAAAACCTCCAGTGATGGAGCGCCCACAATTTCTGGTGGCAAGCTGTTCCACTGGCTAATTGTCCTTACTCTTAGGAAGTTTCTCTTTAATTCCAGGTTGCTTCTCTCTTTGGTTAATGTCCAACCAGAATGACAGACCCATTCTGATAAGCAAGCTATATTAAGTAGAAGTCGCATGTTATGTGTTTCCGATAAATCCATTCAAATGGCCATGGCAGTATCTTTACGCTTCTCTTGGCTTTTCTGAATACTTCTATTATACTATCTGATTGTTAATTGAAAGGGGGGGGTGCGCTCTTAATTAAGATTAAGAGAAACTTCCTGACAGTGAGAACAATTAAACAGTGGAACCACCTGCCTCCAGAAGCAGTGAATGCTCCAACACTGGAGGTTTTTAAGAAGAGACTGGACGGCCATTTGTCTGAAATGGTCTAGGATTTCCTGCCTGAGCAGGGGGTTAGACTAGATGACCTCCAAGGTCCCTTCCAACTACTACTACTACTACTACTACTACTACTACTACTACTACTTCTCCTCCTCCTCCTCCCGCCCCTCCTCCTCCTCCTCCCCCCCCTCCTCCTCCTCCTCCTTCTTAAGTCCCTTGTGAATGTGGCCCAAGAGACTCCTGAAAAACTGCCTAATCTGTGGCAAATACCCAGCTGTTAAGTAACGCTGGAATCAAAGACCCATCAAGCAAAGAAATACTGGGGCCAGATTTTTTTTTTTTTTTACTCTAATTCAGATGATTCTTAAAAGAAATGGGAAACTGAAACCAGAGCTTTTAAGTCTTGTATGCATAAAGATGGCTAACATGAATTCCCACAACGGAAGAATGAAAAAGTGACTTAGGACCATTTTTCCCACTTAACAACCGTTGCAGCCTTCCTGCGGTCACGGGACCAAAATCCAGATGCTCGGCAACTGGCATGTATTTAGGGCAGTTGCAGTGTGTGTGGGGGGGGTCATGCTGGGATCATGTGATCCCCCTTTTTCGACCTTCTGAGAAGCAAAGTCAATGGGGGGGAGACAGATTCACTTAACAACCGTGTCACCAGTTTAACAACCGCAAGGATTCCACTGAACAACGGTGGCGAGAAAGGTCCTAAAATGGGGCAAAACTCATTTTAAACTGTCTCACTTAGCCACAGAAATTTTGGACTCAGTTGCCGTGGCAAGTCGAGGACTTCCTATACGTACATACATCATAATAAAGAATAATAATTTAAAATTTAGTTTTGGCTTCCCTTTGCTGAAATAAACTTCCGATTACTAAGATGCAAGTCCTCATACACCAAATGTAATAGCAGCCACGTGTTTAACTTCAAATCTTTGGCTTCCTGAACCATCTATAAATATGTATTTCTCTATCGTTGTAGGGTATTTTCCATCTCAAGTAAGATCCCAGCCTTTTAAAAAGGGCCCCATTTTAACTCTCAGGCGCCAATTCTCTTAAGCAGCCCCTCTGAGCTGCCAAACTAAGACAAAGACTTTTTTTAAAAAAGCAATACAGGCCATTAGCTAAGAATACAAGATTAACCATCGTGAATATTCATGACTGTCTGGTTGCAAAAGAGCAGTGAAGGGAAGGAAGGAAGCGAACAGAATAGCCCGAAATGGCAAGAAATAAGGGAAAAAGAGACATGTATTTAACAAAAGAGCAAGAAATGGCAAAAAAAAAAAACAGAAAATATTGTACCGAGAAAGGAGAATATTTGCAGACGTTTCATGAGCCAAACAAAGTAACATGATCGGTGCTATTGACCAGGTTGAAGTTAAACTGGTACTACCATTTCTTTAAAGCAGAGATGTCACCCTTCCAACAAAAGTGTGTATAGTCAAGGCCATGGTTTTCCCTGTTGCAATATATAGCTGGACCATAAGAAAGGCTGAGCGCCAAAGAATGGAGGCCTTTGAACTCTGGTGCTGGAGAAGACTCCTGTGAGTCCCCTGGACTGCAAGATCAAACCAGTCAGTCCTAGTGGAGATTAACCCTGACTGCTCCTTAGAAGGCCAGATCCTGAAGTTGAAACTCAACTACTTGGACCACCTAATGAGAAGGAAGGACTCGCTGGAGAAGAGCTTAGCTAATGCTGGGAAAGATGGAGGGCAATAGAAGAAGGGGACGACAGAGAATGAGGTGGCTGGATGGAGTCACTGAAGCAGGAGGTGTGAGCTTCAATGGACTCCAGAAGATAGTAGAGGACAGGAAGGCCTGGAGGAATGTGGTCCATGGGGTCGCGATGGGTCGGACACGACTTCGCAACTAATAACAACCACCATTTCTTTCTATGGGAATTTTCAATGAAAAGACAATCTCCCACTCTCAGCCATTTTTTTCTGTGGGCCGGATGGTAGACAACGCTAAGCCCGTATTGCCCAATGGAAAACGACAGAGAAATGCACTCATTCTGAGTTTTCATTGTTCCTTAAAGAAAGAACACCAGATGAGGCTTAAAATTCTGTTCAGACAGAAGGCTAGGTATTTAAAATGTTCCAGCAGCTGGCATTGCATTGTTCCAAGCTCAATAGCCAGATTTGAAATTATTTCTTCTACGGATATTAACGGAAAACGTGTCTTCCGGTTCTTTGTAAATCAGTAGCGGCGTACATTAAAGTAACGCCACAAATGGAATTTCAGAAGCCCGCTGCTTGCTGAATTAATTAAATTTGTCTTTCTTTCTATTAAACACTCAGCGCGACCAATAGCAATTACGTAAGAATTAAAGATAATATAATTAGACTAAAAAGAAAATTTAAAGGTATTGTTAAATTCAGAGCTAACCATTAAACCAACAATTAAAAGGTACGAAGAAAGAAAAATATTGATTTCCTTTCTTTTCCTAAAGGCTGCTGGAGTGGAGGCCAAGTGCACTTTCTTAAGGAATGCATTATACATCCTTTCTTAAACAAATGAGATGGGTGAACAATAAAGGAGGGTCTTCAAAAAAAAAAGCCTCTTAATATAAATAGGCATATGTATCTAGAGAGGGAGAGATGGTGCTCCCTCAATCAGGCCATAAGCCATACCACCATAAGCTGGTTATTTTTATTTTATTTTATACTTTATATCCCACCTTTATTATTTTATGAATAACTCAAGGTACCTTGCTCAATAGTAGCAACTATGAGAGGAATCTCGGAGTGCTAATGGATAATTCACTTAGATATGAGCCAGCCGTGTGCTGCAGCTGCCAAAAAGGCCAACACAGTCCTGGGCTGCATCAACAGAGGGAGAGAATCAAGATCACGTGAAGGGTTAATACCACTTTACAAGGCTTTGGTAAAGCCACACTTGGAATACGGCATCCAGTTTTGGTCACCACGATGTAAAAAAGATGTTGAGACTCTAGAAAGAGTGCAGAGAAGAGCCACAAAAGTGATTAGGGGACTGGAGGCTAAAACATACAAGGAACGGTTGCTGGAATTGGGTCTGTCTAGTTTAATGAAGAGAAGGACGAGGGGGGACAGGATAGCCACGTTCCAATCTCTCAGGGGCTGCCCCAAAGAAGAGGGAGTCAAGCTATTCTCCAAGAAGCAAGAAGCAACGGATGGAAACTCATCAAGGAGAGAAGCAACCTGGAACTAAGGAGAAACTTCCTGACAGTGAGGACAATTAACCAGTGGAACCACCTGCCCCCAGAAGCGGTGAATGCTCCAACTCTGGAAGTTTTTAAGAAGAGACTGGACAGCCATTTGTCCGAAATGGTATGGCGGGGTCTCCTGCCTGAGCAGGGGGTTGGACTAGATGACCTCCAAGGTCCCGTCCAACATCACTACTACTACTACTACTACTACTACTACTACTACTATTCATGCTTCCTGGTTCTGGTGGATTGGGTAGATGTAACTGGGAAAGGACAGTCCTTCAAATAACAGGGAGGGAGCCACCACGGAGAAGGCCCTTCCTTCTTCTGGGTCCCACCAGATGGACATCCTCAAGAGCGGGGACCCATAGCATTCCCTGCCTCTCCGCTCTTTTCCTTTGAAGGAACGCGTGCTTGGCTGAGGAATTCTGGGAGTGGAAGTCCACAAGTCATCAAAGGGCCAAGTTGGAAGACCCCTGACCTACTACTACGTTTCCCCCCAAAGGCAGCCCCACATGAAGCATTGCGGCAGTCAAGCCAAGTTGTAATCAAAGCACGGAGAAGTAGCCGTAAGCCCAACTCAATCAGAACGGCTCGCAACGGCACACCTCTCTATTGTTCCTCAAAATGAACCCCTTTATCAACAGCCCCTCCCCTCCCAAACTAAAGATGGCTCAGGCCAAAAACCACTTTCAATATTTATTCCACTTATATCATTAGCAATGCACTAATAAGAGCTGTGGCTATTGTAGAGGCAATTTCTTCTACTACATTATTGATGCCATTTCAAGTGCGCCTCAAAGCAATGTATTCCACGCTTGTTTTAGACAAGATTCTAGACTCTTATCTTTTGTGTTAGATCAGTGTTTCTCAACCTTGACCATTTTAAGGCATGTGGACTTCAACGCCCAGAATTCCACTGCCAGCAATGCTGGCGGTGGAATTCTGGGCGTTGAAGTCCACATGCCTTAAAATGGTCAAGGTTGAGAAACACTGTGTTAGATTAAACGTTCAAGGCATGTATATTCTTTAAAAGGTTTCCTCAGGCAGACATCACAGGGCGTAGAATAGGCAACCTTGAGCTACTGTTATTTTAACAGACCACTTTAGCATTTATTATAGCATTTCCTTTTAAGAAAAAAAATCTTCAGACTTCAGTGGCAGCTGCCGTTGTGGTGCATGAAGTGTCAAGCGAGAGTGGTAGCACTTTCGGCAGGAGAATAAGCTGCGCCCTTTTCTGGGTTGCTTGCCTACCTTTCACTCGGCTTTCACCTGTGCTCCCTCTACCTCAGTGGTTCTCAACCTGTGGGTCGGGACCCCATTTGGGGTCGAACGACCATTTCACGGGGGTCGCCAAATAACGCAGTCCGCCATTTTTTCCCCCCTTTTCCTTAGCTGTGCTACTCCCTTTTATTCTATTGGCTTTCGAAAGCCAATAGAATAGACTCTCTTGAATAGAGTCGAATTCTATTGGCTTTCCAAAGCCAATAGGAATTGTCCAGGCTGTCTCTGCCCTGCTGAGCCCGCCAAAAGTCCCATTCTGCAAACGGTGCTGCACCAGCTGAGTAGTCCTCGACTTAGGACAGGCTGAGTAGTCCTCGACTTACGACCGGTTGGGGGTCGCGGCATTAAAAAGGTTGAGAACCACTGCTCTACCTGCTCGTATATACCTGGGCAACAGCTTCAGCATGCCAGCCAAACCAAGCAAAGTTAGCCAATAGGCCTTAAACCCTCAGTGAGACAGATCTCAGCAGGTAAAGTTCAGACACTGGTGGATGGAGTAGACGAGAGCATTGGAAGGGACAAGAGTTGGGAAGGTGACCTACAGGCTTTGTAGAATAATGCAAAGAGGATAATAATGCAAAAAGCACAGGAGACATCTTGATCATCCACTGCACTTAGTCCCATCTCAAGATGCTGAGACTCTAGCAAGAGTGCAGAGAAGAGCAACAAAGATGATGAGGGGACTGGAGGCTAAAACATACAAGGAACGGTTGCAGGAATTGGGTATGTCTAGTTTAATGAAGAGAAGGACGAGGGGGGACCTGATAACAACTCTTCCAATATCTCAGGGGCTGCCCCAAAGAAGAGGGAGTCAAGCTATTCTCCAAAGCGCCTGAAGGCAGGACAAGAAGCAACAGAGGGAAACTGATCCAGGAGAGAAGCAACCTAGAACTAAGAAATTTCCTGACAGGGAGAACAATTAACCAGTGGAACAACCTGCCTCCAGAAGTTGTGGGTGCTCCATCAGTGGAGGTTTTTTAAGAAGAGAGTGAACAGCCATTTTGTCTGGAATGGTATAGGTTCTCCCGCTTGAGCAGGGGGTTGGACTAGATGACCTTCAAGGTCCCTTCCAATTCTGTTATTTTATTAATTAACCAGTGGAACAACCTGCCTCCAGAAGTTGTAGGCTCTCCATCACTGGAGATTTTAAAGAAGAGACTGGGCAGTCATTTGCCTGGAATGGTATAGGGTTTTCTGCTTGAGGTGGGGTTGGACTAGATGACCTCCAAGGTCCCTTCTATTCTATTCTATTCTATTCTATTCTATTCTATTGTATTCTATTCCATTCCATCCCATCCCATCCCATTCCGTATTTCTATTCTATTCTATTCTATTCTATTCTATTCTATTCTATTCTATTCTATTCTATTCTATTCTATTCTATTCCATTCCATTCCACTCCACTCCATTCCACTTCACTCTATCCCTGCATCATGCTGGAGTAGCTGTTGAAGTCACCTCTGGACACTTATTAGCCTCCCAAGGGTGTGACCAACCAACTCACAACACTAAAGCTTCCGCTACAGAACATGTCAAGCCAGCCTGGTCAGTTCCTATGCCCCAGAATGACCAACCCAGATGAGACAAAAGACAAATCCTACGAAGAATTAGGTGCCCTAATTAATCTTGCTTGGCTAACTTCGATAAAAAAAAAGTAGGGTGCAATTCTGCAGCCTGGCAGAGCGTTGCTGGTAGGTATGGTGTAACCAAGTACAGGTAGTCCTCAACTTACGAGCACAATTGAGCTCAAAACCTCTGTTTGCTAAGCAGACAGTTGTTAAGTGAATTTTGCCCCAATTTTTTTACAACCTTTCTTGCCACTTTTTGTTCAGTGAATCATTGCAGTTGACAGGTTAGTAACACGGTTAAGTGAGTCTGGCTTCCCCGTTGACTTTGTTTGTCAGAAGATCGCAAAAGGTACAGAGAAGAGCAATAAAGATGATCAGGGGACTGGAGGCTAAATCATATAAGGAACGGTTGCAGGAATTGGGTATGTCTAGTTCAGTGTTTCTCAACCTTGACAATTTTAAGGCATGTGGACTTCAACTCCCAGAATTCCACAGCCAGCAATGCTGGCTGTGGAATTCTGGGAGTTGAAGTCCACATGCCTTAAAATTGTCAAGGTTGAGAAACACTGGTCTAGTTTAATGAAGAGAAGGACCAGGGGTGACATGATAGCAGTCTTCCAATATCTGAGGGGCTGCCCCAAAGAAGAGCTATTCTCCAAAAGCGCCTGAAGGCAGGAGAAGAAGCAACGGATGGAAACTGATCAAGGAGAGAAGCAACGTAGAACTAAGGAGAAACTTCCTGGCAGTCAGAACAATTAACCAATGGAACAACTGCCTCCAGAAGTTGTGAATGCTCCAACACTGAAGTTTTTAAGAAGAGACTGGACAGCCATTTGTCTGAAATGGTATGGGGTTTCCTGCCTGAGCAGGAGGTTGGACTAGATGACCTCCAAGGTCCCGTCCAACATCATCATCATTATGTTGTTGTTACTGTTGTTAAAAGGTCATCATAAATATGAATCAGTTGCCAAGCATCTGAATTTTGATCACGTCACTGTGGAAATGCTGCAACGATGGCAAGTGTGAAAAATGGTCCCAAGTCACGTCTTTCAGTGGCATTTTAACTTCGAACAGTCACCAAATGAACGGTTAAGTCGAGGACTGCCTGAATAATCTGTTAACGGCCTACTCTTACTGGAGACCTGTGTAGCACACAACGTCCTCGTCCCCCGTACAATTTTCCGCCTGCCTATTTATAATAAATTCTCCTAGGTGCATCTTATGGACTGTGTCGTTGTCAGGAGAAAAGACAGCAGGATGTGTCAGTGAGTGACCAAGGCCGTTGTGCGGTGCCGACTCTTCGCAGTTCACAGGCCCATTGTCTCCGCATCAACCCAAGAGGCAACCCGAAGGAAACAAGGCCGTGAAAAGAATTAATTAAGCCCAGCACGGCTTCGGCACCGGCTGAAGCTTGCTGACCTACATCTTGCCGGCAGGCAACGCTGAGGACGACCAGGAATGCTTCAGGAATATTGTCCATTCAACTGCACTGAAGTTGCTAGCTAGAGAGTTGTAGTCCACAAATCATGAGGGGGCCAAGGTTGCCTCCCCCTGCCCTACACCATTTCTGACAGATATGACCAATGGTGTTGAGGTCTTCATTGATGACATGGAGTACAGGCAGTCCTCGATTTACAACAATCCGTTTAGTGCAGTGGTTCTCAACCTGTGGGTCGGGACCCCATTTGGGGTCGAATGACCATTTCACGGGGGTCGCCAAACCACGTTGTCCGCCATCTTTTTCCCTTTTCCCTAGCTGTCCTACTCCCTCTTATTGGTGGCCACACCCACTTGGGGGTCACCACAACATGGGGAACTGTATTATGGGGTCACGGCATTAGAAAGGTTGAGAACCACTGGTTTAGTGACTGTTCAAAATTACAATGGCATTGAAAAAAATGTGACTTATGACCGTTTTTCACACTTACAACCATTGCAGCATCCCCAGGGTCACGTGATCAAAATTCAGACGCTTGGCAACTGACTTGTATTTATGACAACTGCAGTGTCCCAGGTTCGTGCGATCCCCTTTTGCGACCTTCCGACAAGCAAAATCCATGGCAAAAAAAGGGTCATAAAATGGGGCAAAAAGATCACTTAACCATTGCCTTGAAACAATCATTTTGGGCTCAATTGTGATTTACCTGTAAACAAAATAAGAGTGTTAAAGCTACAACTGCTTTCTGATCGTTCTTGGTGGTCTGATGTCCTCCCCGTATTTTGGCTACATAGTATTTGAATAAATGATTGAATCCCAATAGCTATCTTTTAATATTTTAGTTGTTTCTTCCATTTATATTCTGATGTAATGGAACACTTGTATAAAATCTTGTACTCCAACCCTGTGCAAGCAAATAATCAGCAAGTGATATAGCGGAAAAACTTAAAAAATACATCGTCAGCCTTTATTTCAGATTTCTTGCAATGGCAGGAGGTTTCCAGTAACCATGGAAATATTGAGCCTGCTTTCAAATTTACTTGCATAACGTGCCAGTACCAAGTCCATAAAACTTAACTAATCATTTATGATAAGACACATTAAAATGGGAGGGGTTGTTCTTTTTTCCATTCCAGTAGAAAACTCTTCCTGGAGCATAGAAATTAGACCATTAGTTCAGACATGTCAAACACAAGGCCCGGGGGCCGGATGCGGCCCGCAAAGTGGTTTCATGTGGCCCGCGATGCCATCCTGGAAACAGTGAGGGAACGGCCCCCGCTGCCTTGGCCCTGGCCCAGGCCATCCAGGAGGGAGCCAATGTACAATTTTGTGGTGGCCATCTATGCTGAAATGCATTCAGTCTTAGCTCCATAAGGAAACGGCGAGGAACCAGCCCCTGCCGCGTTGGCCCCGCCTCCTGGATGCATGCTGGGGAGGGGTCCCCCTTTGCGAGGAATGAAGAAATGGACCATGCCTTGGTGCTTGCCCCGGTCCCACCTCCTTCTGCCAGAGACCCTCAGATCTGTCCCACTCCTGCCCAGGGCCCCACGGGCACCCTTGATGCGAACGATGTAGAGCTGGCCACCCTCACCCAGTAGGCCACACCCACTCCATCCACGCCCACTCAGTCGGCCTCACCCACCCTGGCCACCCCCACCCCCAGGGCAACCGCAATACTGATGCGGCCCTCAATGAAATTGAGTTTGACACCCCTGCTATAGCTTAAACAGCAGGCAAAATGGGTGATAATCCAGGAGGAAAACAAACGTTGGCGATGCTGAAAAACAGGAGGTGATGACCTCAAATGAAATGCTGAGAGAAGCTGTGCATCTTGGGTCACCTTGTGGAAGGCAACAGAAGAACCTGGGTAGGCGTAAACAAAGGGACAAAACATTTTGCTTTCATACAAAAGACCATTATCTCACAAAGGAAAATTCAGATACTGTTGATTTTTCTTACTCAACTGATCTGTAAAGCAGGGCTTTTCAACCAGTGGTACGGGTACCACCTGTGGTACATTGGCACCTGGCAGGTGGTACGCGACCATCCTAGAAAAGTAGCAGGGGAGGGAAATGAGCTGAACCGGTGGCAGCACCGCACAAGCCTGAGCGAGAGACGGCTGGAGCTGCAGAGCTGTCAGGGCTCAGAGGAAGCGCCAGGATCAGCGCCAGATTCCAGCTGGAGCTTGGCGCTGATCCTGGTGCTTCTGCTGAGCCCTGAAGAAGCACCCATCAGCTTGAAAGCAGCACTGATCCTGGCGCTTCTGCTGAGCCCACAAGAAGCGCCGATCAGCTGGAATGTTGCAGCCTCTCCAGGGTCTTGTGATTTACATTCAGATGCTTGGCATCTGATTCATATTTATGACGGTCACAGTGTCCCAGGGTCGTGTGAAGTGACCAAAACCTGCTGCAACCACCCAGCAGACAAGGGGAATAAAAACCAAGCACCCCCCACTCCACCCCCGCTGCCAATCCTCAACAGAAATGCTCACAACAATGGAAACCTCGGACAGGAGGAAGAGCGCAGCCGGGTGGGCAGGCAGGTGTTTTGCTTGGCTGTGGCTTGGGGGGCACTTTTTTCAGTGCCATTGTAACTTCGAACAGTCACTAAGCGAACTGTTGTAAGTCGAGGACTACCTGTACTTTATCACTTTTTTTCCTTTTGGGGGGGAGTCATCAAGTTTTTGACACCTTGCTAGGCGACTGGTGGTACTTGGATGTTGCCATATCCTAAAAGTGGTACAATGGGTGAAAAGGTTGAAAAGCCCTGCTGTAAAGAATCAAATTGCTAGATTCATATAATACAGGTAACCCTCAATTTACGACCACACAGCCAAACCCATACTTTATGTTGCTGGGTGAGAAATTTGTTAAGTGTTTTTTTTTTTTGCCCGGTTTTACGACTCCTCTTGCCATATTTGTTAAGTGAATCACTGCCGGTGTTAAATTCGTTAAGGGAATCTGGTTTCCCCCATTGACTTTGCTTGTTGGAAGGTCGCAAAAGGGGATCACGTGATCCCCAGGACATTGCAACTGTCATGAGTATGAACCAGTTGGTCAAGCATCCGAATGTAAATCACGTGATCGTGGGGATGCTGGAACGGTCATAAGTGTGAAAAATGACCGCAAGTCACTTTTTTCAGTGCTGCCGTTATCTTTGAACGATCAGTAAAAAAAACTGTTGTAAGTCGAGGACTGCCTGTAATGGGAGAAATGCAATAAAGACTAATGGGGAGAGTTGAAGAAGAAGCGGTCCCTTACCTTGAAATAACCGAGGCTCGGGATGGCAGGGACCAAGCCCAGAATGGCTTGGATTGTGGTGGGACAACCGGTGGAATTTTATTAACAACTGCAATGGGGAGTGCCAGGATTGCTGTCCCTAAGTGAAGCAGTCACGTGACATTGAGCTTTACAGCTGCATTGCTTAGCAATGGAACTTTGGTCCCAATTATCGTCATAAGTCAAGGACTATATATATATATGGACAGATCTAATAAAAATAAAAATAATAAAAATAAAGTTGGAAGGGACCTTGGAGGTCATCTAGTCCAACCCCTTGCTCAGGCAGGAAACTCTATACCAGGGGTAGGCAACCTTGGCTCTTTTATGACTCATGGACTTCAACTCCCAGAATTCCTGAGCCAGCATGGGAGAACTATGGCCCCTTCATGACTCGTGGACTTCAATTCCCAGAATTCCTGAGCCAGCATGGGGGAACTATGACCCCTTCATGACCTGTGGACTTCAACTCCCAGAATTCCTGAGCCAGCATGGGGGAAACTATAGCCCCTTCATGACCTGTGGACTTCAACTCCCAGAATTCCTGAGCCAGCATGGGGGAAACTATAGCCTCTTCATGACTTGTGACTTCAACTCCCAGAATTCCTGAGTCAGCATGAGGGAACTATGACCCCTTCATGACTTGGGGACTTCAACTCCCAGAATTCCTGAGCCAGCATAGCTCTGGAAGTTGAAGTCCACGTGTCATTAAAGAGCCCTATACCATTTCGGACAAATGGCTGTCCAGTCTCTTCTTAAAAACCTCCAGTGTTGGAGCATTCACTGCTTCTGGAGGCAGGTAGTTCCACTGGTTAATTGTTCTCACTGTCAGGAAGTTTCTCCTTAGTTCTAGGTTGCTTCTTTCCTTGATCAGTTTCCATCCGTTGCTTCTTGTCCTGCCTTCTTCAGGCGTTTTGGAGTTACAACAGTATGGAAATAGTGTGCCAATGCCATTTTTTAGGATATGCTGCTGCTTTTTAAAATCCTAGTTTAGCTTAGTATACTACTTTCAATGTTATGCTTATGAACGTACTATGAACGTACTATATACTGCAGCAAAACACCAGGCCTCTTTTGTTATCCGCAGGGGCAGATAGCTTGGTTTACAGCTATGTTTAATCCGAGTCCAGATCAGAGGGATTCATGGGGAAAGATAAGCCGCCTCCAAGAATTAATATATTACATATTTCAAAAGCCCAGATTGCAGCACTTCTTTTCAAACAATCGATTTGTGAATCCCCAGCTCAGCAGTCTGACAAGAATGCAAGGGTGGCAAGCAAGATAAACCCGAAAGAGAAAATAAGATTCCAGCTACAGATGCCTGCAGCGTGACGACGACTGTGATCGTCAACCTGAATAAATAAGCATCAACAACGGGAACCATTACAAAGAAGCATCCAGCTGGAAATACTCTTAAGAGAACTTTTATCAATTTGCCGAGCTGGAAAGCCACCGGTGTTACAAACTGAAAGAAGTCAGGAGTGTGCCACGTGGAATAAACGATGAGTGGGCTTATGTTGGAGGGAGATTTGAAAACAGAACCGTTAGAAGGGAAATGCAGAAATTGCTTGGAATACTCTCCCGATAATAAGACATTTCAAAAGGAGTAGAGTCATGAAACAAATTTATGCTTAAACTTGAGAAATTGTTATTCTTATATTCTTATATGATTCTTATATTCTTATTCCCTTACTAGGGAAAAAATCCCCTTTGGGGTCTAAATTTCAGTTCCTGCTCTAGGAGAATTTAGAAATTTTTAGAGTATTCAATTAAAATAACCTGTTTAATTCCAACTAGCTTAAGCTAAAAATCCTAGCTACAGTAGAAATAATCCCCCAATGGGAGAGACTATATCTGCTTAGGAGCCAAAGTTGAAAACGTCTATCTTCTGGGCAAGATCAGTCAAGACTGGGAAGTCGTGGTCCAGGACAGGCGTGGCAACTTTGGCTGACTGATCTGATTGGGCAGGAATACAGTCTCAACCCACTGAGTGGATTATCCATCTCCAGTGCTGGAGAATGCAGCCGCGCGAGTGATAGTGGGTCCTCCTCTGTACAACCACGTTACACCTATCCTCCGTGAGCTGCACTGGTTGCCTATTGGTCTCCGGGTCCAATTCAAGGTGTTGGTTATTACCTTTAAAGCCCTATGTGGCTCAGGGCCAGGCTATTTGCGAGACCGTCTACTACCTCATAGTTCCCTTCGTCCGGTTAGATCCCACAGGCTGGGCCTCCTTCGGGTCCCGTTGGCCAAGCAGTGCCATTTGGCGGGGCCGCGGAGGAGGGCCTTCTCTGTGATGGCGCCCACGTCTTGGAACCAGCTCCCCCCCGGAGATTAGGACCGCTCCCACCCTGTTGGTTTTCCACAAGCTGCTTAAGACCTGGCTTTTCCGGCAGGCCTGGGGTTTATAAAATCTGACCCCTGGATGACTGTTATTGTACTGTTTGTTTTGTCATGTTTTATGTTGTTTTTATTGTTAGCTGCCCAGAGTCCTGCGGGAGTGAGGCGGTCTATAAATTTTAATAAATAAAATAAAAATAAATAAATAACTTTTCATCTCTCCCTCCTTCCTGCACATGGAGTTTCTTCAATTTTTGTTGCGTTCGCTTGAAGGGGAAGAATATACCTAATCTGCGAGTCAATCCAACACGGCACAAGCGATAAACAAGCCTTTTCTGATACCCACGAAAACAACTGCACAACACTGAGATACAATTACAGTATAGGATATTAGTGCTGTTAAGACTCTTGCCACCTGCCACTCAACACCTAATGTGCAAAATTAATAGCAAAAAAAACGCTTCTCGTTTGTCTTCTTTGTTGAAAAAAAAAATGTTACAATCTCCAGTTGGGCAATACGTTTTTAAGGGTTACATTCTGCAAAAGACTAAGCAGGTTTCAAGTCCTCCGGCACTCAGTGAGGTTGAAAAGGGATGCAAAACACAAGAGAAAGAAAAAGAGACCAAGATTCCAAAACCAAGAAAGATGTCTTGAGGTCATGAGGTTTGTTTTAACAGCGCTTGTTGTGGCATTTCTATTCCACTCATGTCTAGACCAGTGTTTCTCAACCTTGACAATTTTAAGGCATCTGGACTTCAACTCCCAGCCAGCCATGCTGGCTGTGGAATTCTGGGAGTTGAAGTCCACATGCCTTAAAATTGTCAAGGTTGAGAAACACTGGTCTAGACAGTTAATATTCAAGTAAAAACTATCATCATCACTCCGAATGAGATGACAAAAATACACAGGAGGATTACGGGACTATTTAACTCTCCAATGCTCTCTTCAAGAGAAATATGTTTCATGCTCTACAGAATGCAGAGGCAGCATATTCTATATCAGGGGTGTCAAACTTAATTTCATTGAAGGCCGCATCAGCATTGCGGTTGCCCTCGGGGGGTGTGTGGCCAAGGTGGGTGCGGCCTACTGGGTGGGTGTGGAGGGAGTGGGTGTGGCCTACTGGGTGGGCATGGCCAGCTCTACATCGTTCGTGTCAATGGTGCCTGTGGGGGCCTGGGCAGGAGTGGGACAGATCGGAGGGTCTCTGGCAGAAGGGGCTGGGACCAGGGCAAGTGCCAAGGCATGGTCCACTGGAAGAGCCTCACTGTTCCTCTCAGGCCATATGGGGGGGGGGGGCTGGATGGTGGTGCGGGCTGCCCAGAGTCCTGGGCAGCAGAGATCAAACGCCCAGCCTGGCCCTCGAGCACCCGTGGCACCAAGCCCTGCCCCACTACCCCAAGGGGGTGCCCAGCTGCACTTACCGCCTCCTCAAGGCTGCTGCTGCTGTGCTTGCTCTCCTTAGCCAGGTTGCTCATGATGGGTACCAGGGCAAAGTCAGAGGGAGACTGAATGCGTTTCAGCATAGATGGCCACCACAAAATTGTACATGGGCTCCCGGCCGGCTGGCTTGGGCCAGAGCCAAGGCAGTGGGGGCCGTTCCCTCACTGTTTCCAGGATGGCTTTGCGGGCCACATGAAACCACTTTGCGGGCCGCATCCAGCCCCCGGGCCTTGTGTTTGACATGTCTGTTCTATATGGAATGGAGTAGCTATCAGAATAACAATATAACAGAGTTGGAAGGGGCCTTGGAGGTCTTCTAGTCCAACCCCCTGCTGAAGCAGGAAACCCTACACCATTTCAGACAAATGGCTGTCCAATCTTTTCTTTAAAACCTCCCGTGATGGAGCATCCACAACTTCCGTTCCACTGATTTAATTGTTTTCACTGTCAGGAAATTTCTCCTTAGTTCCAGGTTGTTTCTCTCCTCGATTAGATTCCATCCTTCATCGCTGCTTCTTCTGCCTTCAGGTGCTTTGGAGAAAAGGTGGATTCCCCCCCCCCTTCTTTGGGGCAGCCTCTTTCTAAATCCACCCATCTATTGTGGAAGGAGAATCGAGAGCTTCATTACGTGGATAGATCAAACAGGAAAAGTAATTTCTCTCTGGAAGGGTTGGATCCATAAGTATGACCATATATTCCTCAGCCTTGTAGGACTTTGCAGGTAATAATCAGCACCTTGAATTATACAGTATGTAGAAACAATCTGGCGATTAATGCATCGCTTGTATCGTTGGTGCATCATCCACCAGCATAGAGGTGGCTATATTTTGCATAACTGAAAATGTCTGACTAATCTTCAAAAGCAGTTCGAAGTACAAAACACTGTAGCTTACATCTACATTGAAAACAAAGTACAAGCAGTTCTCCTGGGGCATCCATTTGTTCAATGACTCAAAGTTTCAATGGTGCTGGAAAAACATGGACTTTTCTCTAAAAGCTTTGGCCAGCACAGCACCCTGTGATCAAGTCCAGGGTATAACTGGGAACATCTGCATATGGATGGTACCTCACTCTGAACAGAGTACATTTCTTAGAAATTCCATACAGGTGCTAAATAATATGGGACAAGACAGACTAATCTGTCTGGGGGGACATGATAGCAGTCTTCCAATATCTCAGGGGTTGCCCCAAAGATGAGGCAGTCAAGCTGTTCTCCAAAGCCCCTGAAGGCAGGAGAAGAAGCAACGGATGGAAACTCATCAAGGAGAGAAGCAACCTGGAACTAAACTTCCTGACAGTGAGAACTATTAACTAGTAGAACAACCTGCCTCCAGAAGCGGTGAATGCTCCAACACTGGAAGTTTTAAAGAAGAGATTGGACAGCCATTTGTCCAAAATGGTATAGAGCAGTGGTTCTCAACCTTTTTAGTGCCGCGACCCCCAACCGGTCATAAGTCGAGGACTACCCAACCGGTTGTAAGTCGAGGACTTTCCCTGCCTGGGAGCGCCACACATGCGTGGTGCCGCCCTGTGCCGGCCGAGGTGTAGCTGGCAAGCGGCAGAGACGGCGCAGGCCGACCACCAGCTGGGCCACCAGCTGGCCCAGCCCAAGGGAGGTAAGGCACCTGCCGGGCCCCACGCACGCCAGCAACCCTCCCTGCGCCTGCCGGCCTCCCATCTCCCACCCCTGGCCCTCTTTTACTTACATTTTTAGTAGTTGCTCAGCAGGGAGGGGTGGAAACTTCTAGACAGCTTGCCTTCAAAAGCCAATAGAAGAAAAGGGAGTAGCACAGCTAAGGAAAAGGGGGAAAAAAATGGCGGACTGTGTTGTTTGGCGACCCCCGTGAAATGATCATTCAACCCCAAATGGGGTCCCGACCCACAGGTTGAGAACCGCTGGTATAGAGTTTCCTGCCTGAGCAGGGAGTTGGACTAGATGACCTCCAAGGTCCTTTCCAACTTATTATTATTATTATTATTATTATTATTATTATTATTATTATTATTATTATTATTATTATTATTATTATTATTATCTTTATATGGTAGAGTAATCAGGGCTTGAATACTCTGTTCCAACTTACAGGTAGTCCTCAACTTATGATCCCAACATCTGAGCCCAACTTTTCTGTCGCTAAGCGATATAGTTCTTAAGTGAGCTTTGCCCCATTTTATGACCTTGCTTGCCACAGTTGTTAAGGGAATCCCTGCAGTTGGCTGCTAAGTGCATCTGTCTTCCCCATTGACTTTGCTTGTCAGAAGGTCACTAAAGGGGATAACGTGACGCCGGGATACTGCGACCGTCGTAAATACGAACCAGTTGCCAAGCGTCCAAATTTTGATCACGTGACCGTGGAGATGCTGCAATAGTTATAAATGTGGAAAATGGTAATAAGGAGGTCACTTTGAACAGTCACTAAACAAATGGTTGTAAGTCAAGATGGGTGGCAAATACATTTAATAAATAAAAATAGATAAATATCAATTAAAGCAGCTAAATCACAACAGAGCCAATGGTTCCTGGTATCAAATGTCGCTAAGAGAGGTACAAGGACCAGGAAAACCATGCTTCTTCTCTCCAGATCCCATTGGTCATTTCCAAGAGTAATGTAGACTAATTTAATGTAGGATTAATGACATTCAGCCTGAACCCTAACGGAGCAATTTAAGCAAAATATAAAGGGACCTTCAAGTTTCTAGGTTCTATAATATCCCAAAGATTTAAAATGGACACTTAACATCAAAAATGTAATCAGAAAGCACAAGAAAGAATGTTCTTCCTGTGCCAACTCAGGAAACTGAGGCTGCCCAAAGAGCTGTTGAAACGGTTCTACGGAGGAATGGCTGAGTCTGTCGTTTGCACTTCAATAACTGTCTGGTTTGGCACAGCAACCAAACAAGATGGACACAGACTTCAACAGATAGTTAGGACTGCAGAAAAAAAACTATTGCAACCAGCCTGCCTTCCATTGAGGAGTTATAGATTGCACAAGCCAGAAAGAGCGTTGTAAAAGTATTTACAGAACCCTCACATCCTGGATATAAACCGTTTCAACTTCTTCCTTCAAGACGATGCTGTAGGGCATTGCATTCCAAAACAACCACAAAGATAGCCCCCCCCATGTTGTCACTCTGCTAAAGAACTAATTCCCACAAAACTGTCTTATTCCCTGGGATGTCAAACCACCTGGTAGAGCTGTATTACTCTTATCCTTCTCATCTTTCCCATTACCTATTCCTTTAGCACCTTATGACTATAACTTTGTTGTATCTTATGATTTATGTCGGAGGTCTTCCAACTTGGCCCTTTTATGACTTGTGGACTTCAACTCCCAGAATCCCTCTGCCAGCATGCTTGGCTGAGGAATTCTGGGAGTTGAAGTCCACAAGTCATAAAAGGGCCAAGTTGGAAGACCCCTGATTTATACTGATTGTTTCTACTTAGCATCTTTGTATCTTATGATTTGTTTGCATCTTACGATTATGTTGATTGTTTCTATTTAGTATCCTGTTATGATTTATGTTGATTGCTATTTACGATTATCACTGAGTGTTGCATCTTATGCTTTATGATGATTGTGTTTATGATGATGATCATGATTTATCACTTGTTGCTTGTATCTACATTGAGAACTGATGTACGGGAGACAAATTCCTTGTGGGTCCAATCACACTTGGCCAATAAAGAATTATACTCCATTCTCATTTTTTAAAAAAATAAATAAATAACTTTTTGTATTTTGTTATCTGTCAATTTATTGTTAGAGACTTAAAGAGTTTATATCAGCGACTTTAAAGTCTTTTGAATAACAATTAAATATAGGTCAAAATTTACGGTTTGTAAAGGAATATTGTGACTACAGGTTTAATTCTTCTGGGCTTTTAGAAAGATTTAGCATGATCTAGCACAGGGCTGTCAAACTCAATTTCACTGAGGGCCGCAGCAGCACTGCAGTTGCCCTGGAGGGGGGCGGGTGTGTGTGGCCAGGATGGGTGCGGCCTACTGGGTGGGCATGGATGGAGTGGGTGTGGCCTACTGGGTGGGCATGGCCAGCTCTACATCGTTCACATCAAGGGTGCCCGTGGGGGCCTGGTCAGGAGTGGGACAGATCTGAGGGTCTCTGGCAGAAGGGGGTGGGACCAGGGCAAGCACCAAAGCATGGTACATTTCTTCATTCCTCACAAAGGGTGACAGCTCCCCAGCACGCACCCAGGGGGCAGGGGCGATGCAGGAGGGGCTGGTTCCTCGCTGTTTCTAGATGGCCTTGTGGAGCCAAGACTTAATGTGTTTCACCATAGATGACCACCACAAAATTGTACATTGGCTCCTGGCCGGCCTGGGCCAGGGCCAAGGCAGTGAGCCGTTCCCTCACTGTTTCCAGGATGGCTTCATGGGCCACATGAAACTACTTTGCGGGCCGGGCCTTGTGTTTGACATGTCTGAGTTAGCAAATCGTAAAAGAAGAAACTTTGAGAGGTCCATGAATATGGGCCACTGTACACGTTTCCATTTTGTGATGAGGTCAGCTCAAAGCGGTGTGACACGTAGAAGCAAATAAAGAAGTCAACCTAAATATTGCTTCACTGCCCTTGACCCAGCTAATGGCACGGTGACTCTACCAGCATGACCAAAGTCCAGGTGACGATTTGAAGTGAAATTCTTTGAAGTGACCCTTAAAGTATTAATTCTATTGATTTTTTGTAGACGTTTTATTTTTAATGGCAACTAAAATAAAAACCAATTGTAAAAAAAAACACAGCTGAAAAATGCACACGAAGGTGTTTGGAAATTGTCTAGCGAGAGACAAAAAGGGACATTCCAAAATGATAAAGTGAAAGACTCATCTTTTTTTTTTTTTTTAATTACAACAGTGCCTCCAATCCAGTGGTTCTCAACCTGTGGGTCGGGACCCCATTTGGGGTCGAACGACCATTTCACGGGGGTCGCCAAACAATGCAGTCCGCCATTTTTTTTCCCCTTTTCCTTAGCTGTGCTACTCCCTTTTATTTTCTTGGCTTTTGAAAGCCAATAGAATAGACTCTCTTGAATAGAGTCTAATTCTATTGGCTTTCAAAAGCCCATAGGAATTGTCCAGGCTGTCTCTGCCCTGCTGAGCCCGCCAAAAGTCCCATTGTGCAAACGGTGCTGCACCAGTTGAGTAGTCCTCGACTTAGGACAGGTTGAGTAGTCCTCGACTTACGACCGGTTGGGGGGTCGCGGCATTAAAAAGGTTGAGAACCACTGCTCTAATCAAAAGAGAATGTCGGCATCGGTTGTTCAGATTCAGCCACCTATCATGATGAAAGCAATACACGCTGAGTTGGCCTGGGCTCCATTCTCAGCTGCAGAATGAAGCTGCTCCTTCGGCCGCAGAAGAAGTGGCCGGCGAGGTGAGCGTCAATCCACGGGAGGCCTGGTTGCAATGGTAAGTCCAAACCCCCACCCCAGCTTGATTTTTAGGCATGCGCCTCGCCCCAAAACTAGGGCTTATATTAGGCCCACCCCCCCAAAAATCAATCTAGGGCTTATTTTCGAGAAAACATGGTAATTTATGACATTTGCAGGGTACCCGGGTTATGTCATCACTTCCTGCAATCTTCTGACAAGCAAAGTCAATGGGGAAGCCGGATTTACTTAACCATCGTGTTACTAACTTAGCAACTCCAGGGATTCCCTGAACCGACCGTGGCAAGAAAGGCTGCAAAATGGGGCAAAACTCACTTAACGAATGTCTCGCTTAGCAACGGAAATGTTGGACTCAACTGTGGTCGTAAATTGAGGACTGTCTGAATAAGCAGACAGGGAGCTATTAAAAGCCTCTGTGAGTCTGTTAGATAACTTCCCTCTATGCCTGCCCTTAGAGCAGGTGTAGGCAACCTTGGCTCTTTTATGACTCGTGGACTTCAACTCCCAGAATTCCTGTGCCAGCATGGGGGAACTATGGCCCCTTCATGACTTGCGGACTTCAACTCCCAGAATTCCTGAGCCAGCCATGCTGAGGAGAAAGGGAGAGGTTTCCAAGCTGAGCCATGCTGGCACAGGAATTCTGAGAGTTGAAGTCCACAAGTCATGAAGGAGCCATAGTTCCCCCATGCTGGCTCAGGAATTCTGGGAGTTGAAGTCCATCAGTCATGAAGGGGCCATATAATTCCTCCCTGATGGCTCAGGAATTCTGGGAGTTGAAGTCCGCAAGTCATGAAGGAGCCATAATTCCCCCATGCTGGCACAGGAATTCTGGGAGTTGAAGTCCACAAGTCATGAAGGGGCCATAGTTCCCCCATGCTGGCTCAGGAATTCTGGGAGTTGAAGTCCACAAGTCATGAAGGAGCCATAGTTCCCCCATGCTGGCACAGGAATTCTGGGAGTTGAAGTCCACAAGCATGAAGGGGCCATAGTTCCCCCATGCTGGCTGAGGAATTCTGGGAGTTGAAGTCCACAAGCATGAAGGGGCCATAGTTCCCCCATGTTGGCTGAGGAATTCTGGGAGTTGAAGTCCCCAAGTCATGAAGGGGCCAAAGTTTCCCCCATGCTGGCTCAGGAATTCTGGGAGTTGAAGTCCACGAGTCATAAAAGGGCCAAGGTTGCCTACCCCTGCCTTAGAGCATCAAGAAATCTAAAACGCCAGAGCTATGATACCCGTTCAACTTTTCCAGGCGCAACTCAAAGACTCTGAGGAGATCCAGTCTCAAACTACTTCCTCTGGTGGGACAAATGTCAATCATCATCCTTCAAGGAAAAGGAGGAATTTCTGACAGGCCCTCCGTCTCTTACGACTGCAAAAATTCTATAAAGCCCATTAGCCGTCCAGCGATTTCTCCCAGGGGGGGTTGAACTGACTAGAAGAGATATTACAGCTGCCTATATAAAGCTTCAATTAGCTGTAGGATGCGCTGATGCCATTAAACTTGAGTAGAGTAAGAAAGCTGCTGAGACAATCCCTCTCGAATTAACGGAACTGCAATAAGCTTGACCAGAAGCCATTCAGTGCAACTGGAGCTGACCGAGATTTTATTTCTTGCTGCCCTTTTTCATTGAGGGCCTGTGCCTGACTTACTTAATTTGCTAACTGCTTGAAAACTTTGGAAAAAGTGCAGAGAGGAACAACAAAGATGACCGGGGGGGGGGGGGGGGGCTGGAGGCTGAAACATATGAAGAACGGTTGTAGGAATTGAGTGTGCCTAGTCTAGAGAAAAGAAGAACCAGGGGTGACAGGATAGCAGTATTCCAGTATCTGAGGGGCTGACACAGAAAAGAGGGGGGTCAACTTGTTTTACAAAGCAGGACCAGAAACAATGGATGGAAACTGATCAAGGAGAGAAGCAAGCTGGAATTAAGGAGAAACTTCCTAACAGTGAGGACAATTAACCAGTGGAACAGCTTGCCTCCAGAGGCTGTGAATGCTCCAACACTGGAGGTTTTTAAGAAGAGATTGGACAACTACTTGTCTGAAATAGTCTAGGGTTTCCTGCCTGAGCAGGGGGTTGGACTAGAAGACCTCTAAGGCCCCTTCCAGTTCTATTGATAGACAATAGAGCAGTGGTTCTCAACCTGTGGGTCGGGACCCCATTTGGGGTCGAACGACCATTTCACGGGGGTCGCCAAACAACGCAGTCCGCCATTTTTCCCCCCTTTTCCTCAGCTGTGGCTACTCCCTTTTATTCTATTGGCTTTTGAAAGCCAATAGAATAGACTCTCTTGAATAGAGTCTAATTCTATTGGCTTTCAAAAGCCAATAGGAATTGTCCAGGCTGTCTCTGCCCTGCTGAGCCCGCCAAAAGTCCCAGTCTGCAAACGGTGCTGCACCAGTTGAGTAGTCCTCAACTTACGACCGGTTGAGTAGTCCTCGACTTACAACCGGTTGGGGGTCGCGGCATTAAAAAGGTTGAGAACCTCTGCAATAGAGCTTTCTCTTTCAACCTGGCACCACCAATTTCCTCTGCAAACCTCAAAGTAGCCATACAACCTCCAATAGAAATAGATGTTCACACAACTGTGGTGCAGTCCACATTTCGACACCGTGCAGGTACAACCTTAAGAGACTGTACCATAGGGGTCAGGCAGAAAAAAGAAGCAATTAGCCCTCCCTCTGACGGCAAGGATGGATAATAATTCAGGGCCATTCTTTGGAACTATGGGTAATCCTCAACTTACAATCACCATTGAGCCCAGCATTTCTGTTGCTAAGTGAGTTTTGCTCCGTTTGGCAACTTTTTTTTTTTTGCCACATTTGTTAAATGTTGTTAAACCGGTAACACAGTGGTGAAGTGAATCTGGCTTCCCCATTGACTATGCTTGTCCTGAAGGTTCTCAAAAGGGATCACGGGACCTTGAGACCCTGCAATTGTCGTAAATATGAACCAGTTGGCAAACATCCCAATATAAATCACATGACCATGGGGATGCTGCAATGGCCATAAAATCATTTTTTTTCCCAGGGCGGTCATTAAATGAACTGTTAAAGTCGAGGGCTACCCATATTAGGCAGAAACACAGCCTTTGGGGGCCCCTCTGCAAGAACCCAATCTGAGCATCTGGTCAAGCAATGTGTTCAATTAAACTTTGGTGTTCAAGGCTTTACTGCCTGGCACTTTTAAGCTCCCAATAAGGTCGCTTGGACAGTTCCTGCCATGGATGTCTAATATTACCAGCAAATTTTATTTTGGATATGGCAAGGCCTGTGCAGCGGAATCCACTGCTGTGGAAATAGGCACCTCTTTATCACACTTTAGGAATGGGGTGGAAACCTATAATTTTTAGGTTTAGATTTAGATGGGCTTTTAGGCCTAGTGTTCCTTTTAGCGTTTTAATTCATGCTATTTATTATTGTTATAAACCACACGGCCAGCCATTGAAATAGGCATGAAATGTATACATTTATAAATAGGATTAAATATAGATTAAAATTCTGTATGTAATATGCGGCCTCCTAACTGCTACAATTTTATGTTCAGTTATATTTGACAATACCATTTTTGCCCTATTATAACTCACTGCTGGTGGGACGATTAGTGTCCCTGGTTCCCTCAGCTAAAGATTGCTTAGTTTTATTGCACCAATTCCAAAGTCTCTTGTCAACACTGCTAACATCGGATGTTTTTGCTTTGACAACAGATGGAAATGCAACCATTTTCTTATGGTTTACTCTTAGAGTTAGAGTTAGATGATGCTAGGGGGAGGAATGTGCATGAGAGGTTAGCTAGACATAACAATGCTAAACCTAGTGTGAGAACCAAGGTTATTGAAATAAGAGATGATAAGAATTGGTGGGCTGGAGAACTGGAGGGGAAGCCTGCATTTCAAACTAATTGGAGAATGTGATCTATGACTGTTAATTGGAGGAGGGAATTGTGCTTTGATACTATATGCACAGGGGAGGGGAATTCAGTTTTTGGCTTTGACTATGTTAATGCCAATGCCATGTTACTCAAATAAAGATTCTTTAAGGTAAACAATGCCTCCAAGTTCTTTGAAGAGTTTCATCTGTTGGAACCATGACAGTCTCATCTTTCGAAAACAGTCATAATTTCCAAAATTATTCCAAAATTCTTAGCCTTTCTTTTACTCTGGCCAAAGGCTTCTTACAGTAATAAAAAAATTGTGTCACCTCGTAGTATTCAATTTAATTAAATTTTGGGTAGCCTATAAATCACACTAACTGCTCAATAACAGAGTTCTAACAGCATTCCAAATCAGTTCTATCTGGAAAACCTCAATTTCTTGAACCCCCCCCCCCAAAAAATATATTACATCACCTTACTCCCAACACCGGGTGCTGTGTTTATATAGCTCACAGAATGGACAAGGATTGAATTGAATTAAATACTTTATTTGGCCAAGTGTGATTAGACATGCAAGGAATTTGTCTCCGGTGCAGAAGCTCTCAATGTATTATTGTGCATAACATAAATTGGCATGAATTTATGCATTGATAATTTTGATTAAAATGTGTTAGACAATTTATGAGCATGCTTAGGGTGGAAAGGATCCTCAACTTTGCAATAATATTCTACGGATCAAAATGGCCTTTGTTTTTCTCCGAATCAGTAGGGCTGAGAAGCTTAATATATGCAACGTCCTTATGCTTCAAGAGAACTTCAGCAGAATACTGAATACTCTAGTTAACTAGAGCAGAATTCATTTTTAAAAAGTGGCCATTTGCTTGCTTACACTCTCACTTGGAGATTTAAAGTGGATAGACAAGAAGGCAATTTGATAGGATTCTTCCAAGCTCATATTTTCTTGCTCTTTCATCAAATCAAGCCTGTTAACATCTACAGGCTTCTTGCTCTTTCACAAGTATGTTTGTATGTATACACAATCACACACACACACATAGTTCATCTACAGAATTCTCACTTATGATTAGAGAAAGTTCTTATCTTTCAGAATAAAATAAGCAGACACAAATAAGTATATCTTTGCCAACAATTCCATTCAACTAAAGAGGCTGGGTTGGGCGACAACAGCGCCTTAGAATTTTAAGTGCTAGCTGTATGGTCTCACTTCCTTCAGCAATTAAATCCACAACACACTAAAAAGCCACACTGAGTACATATGAATACTTAAGTTTTAATTTAATAATTGATCACAATGGGATTACTGCACGTGTACAATAGATTTATACAGGTAGTCCTTAACCTATGGCCACAATTGAGCCCCAAATTTACGCTGCAAAGTGAGAAACTGGTTAAACGAGTTTTGCCTTTGTTAAGTGAATCACTACAGTTGTTAAGTGAATCTGATTTCCCCATGGGCTTGGCTTCTCAGAAGGCTTCAAAAGGTGATCACATGACTCTGGGACACAGCAACCGTCATTAATGTGAGTCAGTTGTCAAGCATCCGAATGTAAATCATGTGACCGTGGGGATGCTGCCATGGTCATTATGTGTGAAAAATGGTCGTTAAGTCATTTTTCCCCAATGCCATTGTAACTCTGAACGGTCACTAAGCAAACTGTTGTAAGTCGAGGTCTTCCTGTATACAAAAGGTCATCTAAAGCAGTGATTCTCAACCTTTCCAATGCCACGACCCCATAATACAGTTCCCCATGTTGTGGTGACCCCCAACCACTTATACATCACTGGGTGCCAGGGGCGTGACCAAAGAAAGGGAGAAAAAATGGCGGACAGCCTTGCTTGGCGACCCCCGTGAAATGGTCGTTCGACCCCAAATGGGGTCCCGACCCACAGGTTGAGAACCACTGATCTAAAGTGTCAATAAACTGTTTCATCCCCCCCCCCCCAAAAAGAGAGAGAGAATGGATTCAATCAATTATCTCAGAGAAGATGACCACAATCAATGCAAGATCTTGGCTAAACATTAGGAGACACTCACTGTTGACACTGAAACAATTCCAATTTTATATGCCAAAACACCATGGCAATCTGTGAGAAATGCTGAAGTTTTACCCAGCATTACAGATCTGGCATTCTGCAGAAACCTAGACTGGATGATCTCCTTCTTCCCTTCCAGCTCGGTATGTAAAGACAGTGACAATTCTGGGGGCTGTTGCTGTGATCCCTATCTAGTTTTTAGACAGCCTTCTCTGATCTGATTTCTTCTGGAAAGTTCCATATTTTTTTCTGCCAAGCTGGCCAGTACATCTGGAGGGCATTAGGCTAGGCAAGGCTACAGTAGCTTACTCTTGTGCTGCTTCCAGATTCCATCTCAAACACAAAGTCGAATGACACAATTATAAATCTTACATGCTGCAAACAAAAACGGGCATGAGAAAAACTTTGAAATATTTAATAGCTATCCTACAAAAGATAGCAAAGGGATGCTTTGGCCTCATGACCACTACACAGGCTAAGCCAGTGATGGCGAACCTTTTAGAGACTGAGTGCCCAAACTGCAACCCAAAACCCACTTATGCATCGTCGGGTGCCAGGTGGGTGTGGCCCTTTGGGTGGGTGTGGTCCATTGGGTGAGCGTGGCCCATTGGTGGGCGTGGCTGTGGTGGTAACGGCAGACTGGGTGGGACTAAAAAGTCCAATCAATCAATTCCAATTTTGCAAGATCTTTTTTTTTCCCATGAGAAGTTGAAATTGATTGATTGATTGAACCTTTTTTTTTTTGTACACGGCGGCGGAGGCCTAAAGCAAAAAGGTTTTATAAAACCCAGCTGAAGGCCTAGGACTGGGGTGACGGCGCGCGTGCCCACAGAGAGGGCTCTGAGTGCCGCCTCTGGCACCCGTGCCACAGGTTCGCCACCACTGGGCTAAGCTAAATTACACTAGTGGCGGAATTGGGTCTGAATTTCGGAGGCCCCAATTTCTTGTTGCAGAACCTTAAATCGTTTTTTTTAGAAATAACCACGTCTTCAAATAAACGCAAACTTTGCCAATGAAGTCTGAAGAATCTTTGCAAAATAGTAGTTGAAGAACTGCTGCTGAAATCAGTCAATCCAGGCAAGTCCAGAGAATGATTACAGGGTTCGTTCCAAACTAGAATTTGGAATAACATACTAAAGACCTATAAGAAAGCATGGAATTTAGTCTTCAAAGATATATAATTTACAGCTACTGCTGTAACGGCAAAATGAAAGACCAGGAGAACTAGGATTAAAGAAAAGTTACAATGAATTATTTAATTCAGTCAGAACCTCCCTTAAGAATTACGGTGGCTCGAAGACTGGAAGATGTGACTAAATGCCACAATATTTTTTTTTTTAGCATAGATCAGCTGCAATTTCCATTTCTAAACAGAATATGTTTTTAAGCATAGATAAAAATAGAATCACTGCAGATCTCCAGTAGCACCCTTATAAATCGATATTTACTGTTGAAATTGGGGACCTGATCTTGAATTAAGAATCAAGAAGTATTAACAGTTAACAGTAAGATTTATGCTACCAGACTAAAAAGATCTGAAGTACCATGTTAAAGGAATTTCCTACAAATTGTCAACCACTTTCAAAAACTGCAAATGTACCGCTGCAACCGCAGCATTCCATGCTATTAAATCTAGCAGTAAGACAGGCTGATTTTTTTCCAGCAAATATATTCAAAGTATATGCCTCAGTATCTTTCAATTTGGGTTGTATATTGTTTTCTCTCTACTCTGTTCATCCTTCTCTGAGGTAACAAGTCTAATTGTCTCTGGAGAAAAACACTGCTCTTTATAGTGCTGCCCGTGTGCTTCACAACTCTTGCAACAGTACTTTATAGAAAATATCCTGAGGGACAGTGATCACGGCTAATAGCTCTATAAATCAAGTTTGAAAACCTGAACAATAGGAGTCCAAATTACTAACTGAAGGATGTAAAAGGGGAGGGGAGGAGAAGGACCCTTGGCTGACATCCTGTTCTCAGCTTCTCAGGTACAGGTACTTGAATTCCCCAATTTTCCTCCAAGAAACTATTGTGTAATCTTTTTTTTTTTTCCCTGAATGAGGCTAAAAGAGTCACTTGTCTGAAGTTCATCCAAATGGCATTTAGTTTCTCAAGCACACAACCTGTCAATATATACAGAATGAACCATTAAGTCAACCCTAATTAGATGACTTCCCCAAGAGCATGAAAAGAACCACCAGGTACTGTATCCATTGTTTTGGAAAGGTGAAAGAAAAATCTTAAAATTTAGATCCCCCTGCAGATCCCTATATAAGGGCATTGATTTCGGTGTACTGCTGTGAAGAAATCTCTGTGTTTGTGGCTCCATTCATCTTTGCAATAATGAAACTATTCTTGCCAAGTCATATCCATAAGCCTTTTTTGCTAAGTAAGACAATTCCTAAATAAAGGTTGTTTAGAATCTATTTAAAGCTCAACAATAAAGGGATGGATTCATGTCCCTATACCAGTGTTTCTCAACCTTGACAATTTTAAGGCATGTGGACTTCACTTATATCTACTCAACACACATGTAAACGAGCTGTATATGTGCAGTGTTGTTTATGAATATGTTCCTGGTTTATTTTGTGCTTGAATTCTCCACCTTTCCTCCAAGTTGAAGTCCACATGCCTTAAAATTGTTAAGGTTGAGAAACACTGCCCTATACCTATATATTTTTTTTATAAATCACCAAGGAAATGAATATTATGGTTTTCATTATTTCATCTGTAGCTTATTTTTCATCACAAAATATCACCAGTGGCCTACAAAGAGTCTAAAAACAAAAGTTTGTGAGTTAAGAGTCTAGAAAACTGTTCCAGTTCCTCTAAAGACAGAAGGTTCATTGGATGAACTTCAGACACTGACTTTTTTTAGCTTCATTTCCCAAGGGCTTTTGTTTTTCAGGAAAAACAAATGGCACATGATAATGGGCCTTCTTGGAGGAAAGGTGGAGAATTCAAGCACAAAATAAACCAGGAACATATTCATAAACAACACTGCACATATACAGCTCGTTTACATGTGTGTTGAGTAAATATAAGTGATAGGAAAAACACATACAGAAACATGCACAGTTCAATTCACAATTACTTCAGAAAAGTATGGATTTCATTTGGAAATATTACTATTTAATCTACAATAAATATGCCTTAAGATTTTATTTAGATCTGTGGTATGCTTACCCCCAACATACCTGCTGCATCATACAAGCAATGGCATCAAGCAAAATATGAGACAAAAAATATCTATTATTCCTAACTGATGGAAAATTATGATTTACTGAGCCAAATGGTAACCATTGGCAATATATAAATTATGAGTTGTCTTACCTGTGAGATTGGCAGCATATACATTTAATAAATAAAGATATAAAGGTACTTTAAAAAGATTCACCTTAGCATTTTTACTGATTCCATGCATATACCACCAGAATCAGACACCTTGCAGCTGTTCATGATCTCAGGACATTTGTCTAAACCAGTGGTTCTCAACCTTTTTAATGCTGCGACCCCCAACTGGTCGTAAGTTGAGGACTACTCAACCGGTCGTAAGTCGAGGACTACTCAACTGGTGCAGCACCGTTTGCAGAATGGGACTTTTGGCGGGCTCAGCAGGGCAGAGACAGCCTGGACAATTCCTATTGTCTTTTGAAAGCCAATAGAATTAGACTCTATTCACGAGAGTCTATTCTATTGGCTTTCAAAAGCCAATAGAATAAAAGGGAGTAGCACAGCTAAGGAAAAGGGGGAAAAAATGGCGGACTGCGTTGTTTGGCGACCCCCGTGAAATGGTCGTTCGACCCCAAATGGGGTCCCGACCCACAGGTTGAGAACCGCTGGTCTAAACACCCAGTTAGCTAAGATTTTTTTAAAACTAGAAAGATTAGGGTGAAATCATTCCACAGTGTTTTATGACTAAGTTGCTCTTATCCCCTGCAAAATAATGAAAACAATAAGGAATTCTGGATTTTGATCTTGATTGAAGAATGGGAAAGTAGAGAAGATACAACAGATATCCTGTAGTAAATGTTTAGATCAGAGATGTCAAACTTGCCACGTCACGTGATGTATTGCGACTTTTTCCCCATTGCTGGAGCTGGGGTTAGCATGGTTTTGGCATGATGCATCTGGCCCGCGGGCCGGCAGTTTGATACCTGATTTAGATTATTATTACTACTTGAAATGTTTTGTTTCTAAGACTCAATGCCTGTGTTTAAAGCAAACTGACTGCTTTTCACCTCACTCCACACCCTATATAAAACTACAGAAACCAAGTATGAATCAGCAGTATTGTTTTACTTTGCAGGTATGTAAAAATATTTTCTAATCATTTTTAGGAGCATGAAATTAATAGAAATGTTCATTTCTGAAGAGGGATGGCAATTACATTCAAGCAGACTTGTCACAATGCTATACCACAAGGACACAATTCCAATCACAGTTGAGAAAAATCTACCTTTTCTCTCTTAATGGATCCTGTCACTCTTCCACTGAGGAAACCAGACCAAAACAAACAGTAAATTAAAGCGCTTACCAAAATAATATTTTAAAAGGATCAGCCCTTAACAAATTTAGTGATCATTAATTCCAAAAAATATATAAAAGCCCTTTCTAGTTTTCAACCCAATCAACACTGTCAGGGACAGGTACACCAAAATACAAAGATAATATTCATGTTCGTGATTTATTCTTATTCTTTCATCAAATTGAAAATCTCAGCATAGAACTGACTGTGCTGAGTACATATTTATCCTATAAAAAACCACTTTCTTTTTTCATATGGTGGGGATCCAAGCTAAATTCTGATGACAAATCTGAAACTACTAAATTATTCCAGACTAAATTCAACAAGAGGTTTCAGAGTGAGTGAGGATTTATCTATTCCCAGCAAAAGAAGAAATTACAGAAAATCTTAAAAAAACGCAATTGAGAAAACCAAGTCTCTATGGAACCTAGTCAACAGATATTTTTTTTTAAAAAAAAATCTATTAGAAAAATGTAGTAATTCCCAGATCTGGAAAATAGTAAAATTCCTCCTAAAGTTAGAAATAGCTAGGATTTTTAAAGCTCATGGTTTCCAAATTAGCAACTGAACCATGACAGGGAGAAGCAGCCAAAGAAAATGACAGGGTTTCTTTCCACCGTTTGTGTTAGCTTCCAGTTGGATGCCACCGATGCTCCAGAGAAAACCAAAACAGGCTCAGACACAACACGATACGGAAATCCCATCGCTTCAGTGTGGTTTATCGAATCAACCCAGCCAACTAGATGTGCATTAGCATGCTAAACTGGATTCACAAAATACATTTGCCAACAGCCATGTTTTGGCTTATTATGCAGTATAAATACAAGCCAAGCCTCAGAATTGGAAATAAACACATGCATTGAGAGGGGCCTGACACTCTGATCTGGATTAAAAATTGGGGTGTTTCCTCCCCCCCCCAAAGAAAGATGGGCCAGCAGCAGAGAATGCCAAGTTGTCCAGTGACCACTGTGAGCCTTTTAATACAAAGATATAAAAATGCAATGAATGAATGTATTATGTCGTTTTCCAGGTGGCTTCTCCTGTTTTTTTTTTAGAAGTGATCCAGTGAAAGCAGAGGTGGTTTAATACAGAGGGGCTTCCTCAGGAAAGGGGAGGATTTTTTTAGGATGGGGGAAAGAGGCCAAGGTGATCAGGACCCTTCCTCCCCCCCCCCATTTATCGTTCCTTCCAAATGGAGGTAATTAATAATACAAATAATCAAGGTTCCTTTGGGCCCCACCCGGGATCTGCCTTTCTTTCCTGTCCCTCGTTGGTCAGATGGAGGAGGAAATCAGAGCACAGGAGAATAACAAGGAGGAAGAGGAGAGGATGATGATGAAAATGAAGACGAAGATGATAAGATGATAATGAAAATGAGGAAGATGATGATAATGAAGAAGTTGATGGAGGTGATGATAAAAATGAAGATGGAAATGAAGATAATGAAGATATTATGAAGTTGATGGAGATGAAGATAAGGTGACGAATGGAATGAAGATGGAGACTAACAAAGATGGAAATGAAGATAATGATGAGGATGAAGATAATGAAATTGATGGAGATGAAAATGATAATGAAGATGAAGACTATAATGAAGATGGAAATGAAGATAGTGAAGATGATGATAATGAGGAAGATAAGGTTGATGGAGATGAACGTGAGGAAGATGATAATGAAGATGAAGACTATAAGGAAGATGGAAATGAAGATAAGAAGATGAAAAGATGAGGAAGATAATGAAGAAGTTGATGGAGATGAAGATGACAAAGAGGATAATGAAGATGAAGACTATAAGGAAGATGGAAATGAAGATAATGAGGAAGATGATGAGGAAGACAATGAAGAAGTTGATGGACATGAAGATGACAAAGATGATAATGAAGATGAAGACTATAAGGAAGATGGAAATGAAGATAATGAGGAAGATGATGAGGAAGACAATGAAGAAGTTGATGGAGATGAAGATGACAAAGATGATAATGAAGATGAAGACTATAAGGAAGATGGAAATGAAGATAATGAGGAAGATGATGAGGAAGACAATGAAGAAGTTGATGGAGATGAAGATGACAAAGATGATAATGAAGATGAAGACTATAAGGAAGATGGAAATGAAGATAATGAGGAAGATGATGAGGAAGACAATGAAGAAGTTGATGGAGATGAAGATGACAAAGATGATAATGAAGATGAAGACTATAAGGAAGATGGAAATGAAGACAATGAAGAAGATGAAGATGATAAGATGAGGAAGGCAATAAAGAAGTTGATGGAGATGAAGATGACAAAGATGATAATGAAGATGAAGACTATAAGGAAGATGGAAATGAAGATAATGAGGAAGATGATGAGGAAGACAATGAAGAAGTTGATGGAGATGAAGTTGAAAATGAACAAGTGGGTGGAGAGGATGACGAAGATGATAATGAAGATGAAGACCATAACGAAGATAATGAAGAAGCTAATCAGAGGAGGAAGATAAGGAAGAAGCTGATGGAAATACTGAAGACGAGAGAAGGAGAGAAGTCTCCTGCCGGAGCTGGAGGGCAGCCAGAACCCAGGCGAGGCAGACCCAGAGCAGCCCCCACTCCCTCCCCCGCGCGGGGGCTCATGGGAGTTGTAGTCTCCGCGCTGAGGCGATCGGCGCGCCGCCACTCACCGCTTTGCTCGCCGAGGAAGACCAGCTTGAATTTCCGCAGCGGGTTGCCGAAGTCCCCGCCCGCCGACATGACGAGGAGGAGGAGGAGGCGGCCGCTGCTGGAGGACGACGAGGAGGAGCGGGAGAAGGAGCCGCCGGCGGGTCTCCCCGGCTGCCTCTCGGGGGGAGGGAGACGAGGAGGAGGAGGAGGAGGACGGGCCGCGCCGCCGCCTCAGGCGTTCTCCTCAGGCGCCTGAGGAGAGTTAGGCCTTTCCCGCCCAGGAGCCGGCCCGACGCGCGGAGCGAGGGAGCAGGCCGGGAGTCGGCGGCAGCTCCTCCGGCGAGACTGAGGGAAGCGGCTCCGAGCACACCCTCCGCCACGACACCAGCTTCGCCCGCGCCGCTGAGGCAATGCCGGCTCCGCCCGCCGTCCGCCTCTCCTCAGACCGGGCCCCGCCTCCCGCCCGCCCGCGGCTCGCCGCCGCCCAATCAGGAAGGGGAACAAACAGCCCTGCCTCGCGCGGATTGGAGGGACCAGGAAAGCGGGGGGTGGGGCCGGACTCCCGTCGCTCAGCTGCCGACTCCAACCGCCGGGAGGAGCAGGAGGGTGACGCCAGCAGGAGTAGTGCGCAGGCGCCAAGCGGGAGGGAAGCCTTGGGAAAAGAGAGGGGGGGGGAGAGAGAGAGGGCGTGTTTTGCGAGGTAGTGACGTCGGCCTACCTGCGGCGTCGCACGGACGGTAACCATTGGTCGAAATGCCCCCGGGAGGCGGGTTTTGTGGGAAATCGTTGCCCGTTTCCATGGTTACCCGCACCACCTCTCCCTGCTTGGGTCTCAGGGACGGCCTTCACGGGAAAGGCGTCTGCAACGTGGCGCCCGCGAGCATTATTGTTATTTCTTTACATTTATATTCCGCCCGTCTCGCTATAGACTAGGGAGTATTACAGCTTCCATCATCCTCGCTCTGACACGAAGGGAGTTGTAGTCCGAGAGTTCTGAACTGCACCTTGACAGAAGAAAGTAGAAAAATTGGGATAATTTCATTTATATGTAACATAACATATAACATAACAATACAGTACAATACAATACAATACAATATAATAATAATATAGTATAGTATAGTATAATAATATAATATAATATAATATAAACATAATACTATAATAATACTATAATATAATAATACTATACCAGTGGTGGCGAACCTATGGCACGCGTGCCAGAGGCGGCACTCGGAGCCCTCTCTGTGGGCACACGTGCCGTTGCCCCAGCCTTGCCTTCCCCCCCCCCCCGTGACCCCCTCCTCACCAGCAGCCCCCCTGGAGGAGAGTCACCCCCAAGTGTAGCCCACGCGGAGCAGCACAGCCAAGGACATGGCGGCCAGGCAGCTAGACAAGACTCTGCCCTCATGCCCCATCGCGCACAGTTGATGCTGCAGGGCATGGGCAGAGGGCGTGGCCGCCATAGCCCTGCTGGGCTGCCTGGGCAATCTGCGGCGGGCTCTGGAGGCGGTGAGTGGACCTGTGGGCAGGCAGGGTGGGAGCAGGGCAGTGGGTGGAGCGGGGGGCGGGGCCAGTTTTGAGCACTCGGTCTCTAAAAGGTTCGACATCACTGTACTATACTATAGTATACTATACTACCGTATTGTCCGCGCATATAAGACAACTTTCTAAAGCATGCAAATCGGCTCCGAAGTCGAGGGTCATCTTATATGCCGAGTCGTCTTATACGCCAGAAATTACGGTAGTTTCCGGCATATGAGACGACTTTCTAGGCATGCAAATCGGCTCCGAAGTCGGGGGTCGTCTTATACGCCGAGTCGTCTAATACACTGGAAAATACGGTATATAATACTAATATAATATAATATATATAATATATAATAATACTACACTATAATATAATATATAATATATATAATACTAATATAATATAAATATAATAATTAATATAATATAATATAAAATATATAATATAATATATAAAATATATAATATATAATATAATATAATATAAAATATATAATATAATTAATATAATATAATAATACTATACTATAATATACTATACTATAATATATAATATAATACTAATATAATATAATATAATTAACATATAATATAATGTAATTAAAATATAATATAATATAATATAGTATAGTATACTATAATATAGTATAATATAGTATAATATAATATACAGTATTGCAGTTTGAAATCTGTGCAATGCCTTAAATTGTTGGGTGACTGTGATTTTCTGTTAAAATTTATTCTTTTCTCCTCTATGCTTGTGAGATTCTGTACCAACATATCAAACAACTAGAGAAATGGCCCCTGTGTGGTCTCTACTCCATCCCAATGTACTGCCTTCCTTGCCACAGTTGTTAAAGGAATTGCTGCAATGGTTAAGTTAGTCTCGTGATTCTTAAGTGAATCTGGTTCCCCTTTCATTTTGCTTGACAGAAGTTTGCAAAAGGGGATCACGTGAACCTGGGACACTGCGACCGTCATAAATACGAGTCAGTTGTGAAGTGTCTGGAGTTTGATCAAGTGATGATGGGGAGGCTGCCGTGGTCGTGTGAAAAACGGTCATAAGTCATGTGTTCGAGTCGAACTTCGGACGGGCACTAAATGAACTGTTGTAAGTCGAGGACCACCTGTACTATTTATTTATTTATTGGTTTGATTTGATTTGATTTGATGGCCGCCTATCTCACTTCGAATATAAGTCATCCTGGCTTTAGAAAATGTCTAGGGCTAGGCCAGGGATTGACATCCTTGGCTCTTTTATGACTCACGGACTTCAACTCCCAGAATTCCTGAGCCAGCATGGGGGAACTGTGGCCCCTTCATGACTCATGGACTTCAACTCCCAGAATTGCTGAGCCAGCATGAGGAAAACGTTGGCCCCTTCATGACTCAACTCCAACTCCCAGAATTCCTGAACCAGCATGAGGGAAACTTTGGCCCCTTCATGACTTATGGACTTCAACTCCCAGAATTCTTGGCAGCATGGGGGAACTATGGCCCCTTCATGACTCGTGGACTTTAACTCCCAGAATTCCTCAGCCAGTACAGCTCAGCTTGGAAACCTCTCCCTTTCCCCTCAGCATGGCCGGCTCAGGAATTCTGGGAGTTGAAGTCCACGAGTCATGAAGGGGCCATAGTTCCCCCATGCTGGCTCAGGAATTCTGGGAGTTGAAGTCCACGAGTCATGAAGGGGCCATAGTTCCCCCATGCTGGCTCAGGAATTCTGGGAGTTGAAGTCGGCAAGTCATGAAGGGGCCATAGTTCCCCCTTGCTGGCTCAGGAATTCTGGGAGTTGAAGTCCAGGAGTCATGAAGGGGCCATAGTTCCCCCATGCTGGCTGAGGAATTCTGGGAGTTGAAGTCCATGAGTCATAAAAGAGCCATGGTGGCCTACCGTTCCCTGGCCTAGGCCTATACCCTATAGAAGACCTCCATGGTTCCTTCCAACTCTGTTATCACATACAATGACAAGCTGCAGGAATTGGGTATGTCTAGTCTAATGAAAAGGACCAGGGGTGACATGACAGCACTCTTCCAGTATCTCAGGGGCTGCCCCAAAGAAGAATTGGGGGTCCACCTCTTCTCCAAAGCCCCTGAAGGCAGGACAAGAAGCAACGGATGGAAACTCATCAAGGAGGGAAGCAACCTAGAAATTTCCTGAGAGCGAGAACAATTAATCGGTGGAATGGCTGGTCTCCAAAAGTTGTGGGTGCTCCATCGCTGGAAGCTTTTAAACAAGACACTGGTTTAAAATGGTTTTGGTTTTGCAGAAGGGGGTTGGACTAGAAGACCTCCAAGGTCCCTTCCAACTCTGTTGCTCTATGTTGGAAGTTAAGATGACCACAGAGCTGCTTCGAAATGCCTTCACAGCATTTAAACAGCAGGACAATTCGTGTGTTTTTTTTAAACAAATGGCGGAGCGACATCGGTGTCCCTTTTCAACCAATGGGGAGAAAAGCGGGGCTCGTGAAGGCCGGCCTGGCGAGGAAAGCGACTTTGTGATTGTCTTTTCTTGCTGGGAGCCGCGGATAAATTGACCAGGAAACGAATGAGAGCTGCCCAACCTCACCTAGGCGTGCAGAACCCTCCAGCCCCCCCCCCTGTACAATTCCCACGCCTTTCAATCAAGTTTGCTGCAAGGCAAAAACTCCCCGGTGGATTGATCCCATTAGCAGACTCGTGGGTTGCTAAGCACCTGCCTCCGAGGATATCAAACCATAGCTACCTTGCAGCAACACATTACTGCGTGATCTTTATTTTCTCTTCCCCAACCTCTGCTAAACGGAAGGCGCCGTCTGTTCTATTCCTAACCCAGCCAGCTTCCTCCGTGTTCTGTGATTCATCCTAGATATTCAAGAGCGGGCAACGGCGAAGACCTGCAATCAAAGCTTACGGCACGCAGCATGACAGGTGGAGGCTCCAGAGATTTCAATCTAGTTCAGTGGTTCTCAACCTTTTTAATGCCGCGACCCCCAACCGGACTACTCAGCCGGTTGTAAGTCGAGGACTACTCAACGGGTGCAGCACCGTTTGCAGACTGGGACTTTTGGCGGGCTCAGCAGGGCAGAGACAGCCTGGACAATTCCTATGGGCTCTTGAAAGCCAATAGAATGAGACTCTATTCAAGAGAGTCTATTCTATTGGCTTTCAAAAGCCAATAGAATAAAAGGGAGTGGCACAGCTAAGGAAAAGGGGGAAAAAATGGCGGACTGCGTTGTTTGGCGACCCCCGTGAAATGGTCGTTCGACCCCAAATGGGGTCCCCACCCACAGGTTGAGAACCACTGATCTAGTTCCACTTAAGACAGTGGTGGCGAACCTATGGCACGCGTGCCAGAGACGGCACTCGGAGCCCTCTCTGTGGGCACACGCGCCATGCCCCAGAGATGGCAACCGTCCTCTTCAACCAGCCACCTGCTAACTTGCTGAGGTCCCACATGGCCAGATACATCCCAGCACCCATGCGCTTGCTGGCCTTTGTGTGCGTGGGCCAATGGTGTCAGGCAGCAGCCATCCCGGCCCCTGCCTCGCCTTGCCCTGCAACATGGCACCCCCGCCCTGCCTCACCTCACCCCGCAGAACCAGCCTCCTGCCCACTGCCCCACCCGCCAGAGACCCCTGGATCTCCCCTCATCCTGCCCGGCCCCCATAGGCGTCCCTCCCCAAGAGCAACATTGAGCTGGCCATGCCCACGCTGACCACGCCCACCCATCTGCCATGACCATTGTAGCCATGCCCACCCGGCGGGCCACACCCACCCAGCGGCCATGCCCACCCGGCACCCGACAATGCATAAGTGGGTTTGGGGTTGACGTTTGGGGACTCGGTCTCTAAAAGGTTCGCCATCACTGACTTAAGATGATAAGATAAGATAAGATAAGATGGTCTCTATCTATGGAGGTTCTCAGCCATCCAGGTCCTGGTTGTCCCAAAGGTGCTTTTTCTAGAGGCAAGTGGACTTTCTTGTTTTTCTTTGAAGACGTTTCGCTTCTCCTCCAAGAAGCTTCTTCAGCTCTGACTGGATGGTGGGGAAGGGAAGGATTTATACTCCTTGCAGACAGCTGGTCATTTGCATCTTATTAGAGCAGTGGTTCTCAACCTTTTTAATGCCGTGACCCCCAACCGGTCGTAAGTCGAGGACTACTCAACCGGTCGTAAGTCAAGGACTACTCAACGGGTGCAGCACCGTTTGCAGAATGGGACTTTTGGCGGGCTCAGCAGGGCAGAGACAGCCTGGACAATTCCTATTGGCTTTTGAAAGCCAATAGAATTAGACTCTATTCAAGAGAGTCTATTCTATTGGCTTTCAAAAGCCCATAGAATAAAAGCGAGTAGCACAGCTAAGGAAAAGGGGGAAAAAAATGGCAGACTGCGTTGTTTGGTGACCCCCGTGAAATGGTCGTTCGACCCGAAATGGGGTCCCAACCCACAGGTTGAGAACCACTTCTCTAAAAGAAGGCAAATGACCAGCTGTCTGAAGGAGTATAAATCCTTCCATTCCCCACCATCCAGTCAGAGTTGAAGAAGCTTCTTGGATGAGAAGCAAAACATTTCCAAGGAAAAACCCAAAGGTGTTTTTTCAGGAGGCAACTGGACTTTCTTGTTTTTTCTTTGAAGACGTTTCGCTTCTCATCTTCACCATCCGCTCTGACCGGATGGTGGGGAATGGAAAGATTTATACTCCTTGCAGAAAAACTGGTCATTTGCCTTCTTTTAGAGAGTCATTGAGGCCACCTGGAGGTTTACATGTGTCCTCAGGGTCACCTGAGGGGTGCAAATGAGTGTGGAGCTTGTGTGTGTGTGTGTGTGGAACATCCTGCAGCTAAGAAGGCTCCACACCCATTTGCACCCCTCAGCTGACCCTGAGGACACACACAAACCTCCAGGTGGCCTCAACGACCCTCTAAAAAATGCAAATGACCAGCTGTCTGCAAGGAGTTATAAATCCTTCCATTCCCTGCCATTCAGTTGCCACAGTTGTTAAGTGAATCACTGCAGTTGGGAAGTGAGTAACACGGTTGTGAAGTGAGCTGGCTTCCCCACTCCTTGACCCCCGGACGCTGCAATCATCATAAATATGAGTAAGTTGCCAAGCATCCCAATTTTGATCATGTGACCAGGGGGACGCTGCAACGGTCATAGATGTGAAAAACGGTCATAAGTCACTTTTCTCAGTGCCATTGTGACTTTGAACAGTCATTAAACAAATGGTTGTTAATCATAATCATAATAATAATAATAATAATTATTATTATACAAACATCCACATCTGCCAATCCCAGGTCCTGGGTAAGGATTCGATAGGTAGACAAAATGCCAAATCCAGTCTGAACATCTGGCTGACTGTGCGATGATCCATAATATTAAAAGTTGGAAGGGACCTTGGAGGTCATCAAGTCCAACCCCCTGCTCAGGCAGGAACCCTACACCATTTCAGACCAATGGCTGTCTAGTCTCTTCTTAAAAACTTCCAGTGTTGGAGCATCCACCGCTTCTGGAGGCAGGTTGTTCCACTGGTTAATTGTTCTGACTGTCAGGAAGTTTCTCCTTAGTTGTAGGTTGCTTCTCTCCTTGATGAGTTTCCATCTGTTGCTTCTTGTCCTGCCTTCAGGAGCTTTGGAGAAGAGCTTGACTGCCTCTTCTTTGGGGCAGCCCCTGAGATATTGGAACACTGCTATCATGTCCCCCCTCGTCCTTCTCTTTGAATATCTGTAACCACCTCCGGAATGAAACGGGCCCCATCCAGTCCCCAAACCAGGTTTTAAGTCTTTTACCAAAGGCCAAAAGGATGGGGGCAGATCGCACCTGAAAAGGCTTTAATGTGCTGGTTGACATTCATTCCCACATATAAGCCACCATTCCTGGATTTGCACAACACAGGTAGCCACACGCAAACAAACCCAAATGCAGGTGGTGCGTTTTTGTTTCCAAGCTGTGCCATGCTGGCTCAGGAATTCTGGGAATTGAAGTCCACCAGTCATAAAAGAGCCAAGGTTGCCTACCCCTGGTATAGGGACTCCTGCTTGAGCAGGGGGTTGGGCTAGATGACCTCCAAGAGCCCTCCCAACTCTGCTATTCTGTACAATTCTCTACCGCTTCCTCTTTATCTCTCTCTCGGTGCTCCTTTCGTAGCCAATCAAAACAGCCACTGCGGAGAGGCCACTCCTGATTGGCTGCCGCGGAACAAACTCGCCGCGGAACTTGGAGTCCGCGGGAGAGGGAGGAAGGGGGGCCGTTTTAGCGACGGACCTCGGAGCTGCGGGGGAACGCATTAGGGTGACCTCTCCGGATTCGTGATTCCAGCCCCCTCCCGTCGCCGTGGTTACCGCCTGGAGGGTCGGGGGCGTCGCTGAGGATCATGAGTGCGACCTTGGGGAAAGTAGGTATCTTGGGCAGGGGACGCCCCCGTCCCGAACCCCCATCCTCCTCTGCCTGGTTCAACCGGCTGTCCTTGGAGGGGGTGGGATTCCAGCTCCCATCATGCCCAGCCGAGCCCTCTGGGGGTCCTCAAGGTGGGAGAGCGTGAGTGGATGGGAAAGGGGAGGGGGGAACGGAGCGAGTGCTTGGAGAATTGGTGAATGACCTGTCTGGGGCTAATTTGGTTTATCCAAATTTCCTTATTTATTTTTTTTCCATAATAGGGATGTAAATAAAACTATTAAATATATGTAAATATGTAAATATAACTGTTATTATTGTTATTGTTATTTTATTGCTATTATATTTCTTTGCTTTTGCACTTTCTACTTTCTTTATTTGGGATTTAATACACTTTACTCGTTTATTTCTTTGAGGTTTTATCCTGCCTTTCTTACTGTTTATAAACATGCCCCCCCCCAAGAATAGCTATTTTCTTCCTAAAAATGCCCCATTCCCCTGATAGATGTTCCAACTGGTTATTTATACTTTTCAAGGCCTTTTTTTTCCCCTTTTAAAAATGTAAATCTAGTGTCAGGACAATCGAGAATTAATCCTTGACTTGGACCACAATTGAGCCCCAAAATAGGGACATGGGCAGCATGCAGCTAGTCCTCAAATTACAACCGCAGTTGAGCCCAATTGGTGCTAAGTGAAACAATTGTTAAGTGAGTTTGCCCCATTATACGACCTGTCTTGCCACGGTTCTTAAGTGAATCTCTGCAGTTAAGTTAGTAACACAGTGATAAAATAAACCGAGCTTCCTCATTGACTTTGCTTGTCCGGAGGTGTCAAAAGGTGATTCTGGGACACGGTCATAAATGTCAGTTGCCCAAGTCTCCGAATTTTGATCACATGAGCACAGGGCTGAGGCAACGATTGTGAGTGTGAAAAACCGTCGTAAGTCCCTTTTTGTAATTTCGAACGGCCACTAAATGAACTGTTGTAAGCTGAGGTCTATCTGTATTGAACTAAAGATATGTGTATCATACATTTTGAAACTCAGCATTAAGAAAACCAAGATCATTGATAAGAAGAGGGTTGAGAGAGATTAAAAACTTCAATCTACATGGTAGAGATACTTGAAGTGATAATTTGTTGATGTAAAACAATAATTGATTATGGTAATTTTAAATTGATAAAGCTTTAAAACAGGTGGACTAGTAACAGAAATTCAAGCTAGAAATGGAATATATTAAATCTATTATGTTATTTGTGAGAAATAGAGAGATGATAGTGAATGTATTAAGTTGAGCTGTTTATGTATGTTTTTTTACCTTCAATTGTTTGTTTACCCAAACACGATGGTGTATCTAAAGTACTCTTTGTTAAAATTAAAAAAACAATAAAATATATTTAAAAAAGAAAAAGAAAACCAAGATCATGGCATCCAGCCCTCTCAATTCCTGGCAAATAGATGGGGAAGAAATGGAGGTAGTGACTGATTTTATCTTCCTGGGCTCCAGGATCACCGCAGATGGGGACTGCAGCCAAGAAATTAAAAGACGCTTGCTCCTGGGGAGGAAAGCTATGGCCAATCTAGACAGCATACTAAAAAGCAGAGATGTCACCCTACCAACAAAAGGCTTATAGTCAAGGCCATGATTTTCCCAGTTGCAACGTACGGCCGTGAAAGTTGGACCATAAGAAAGGCTGAGCGCCAAAGCATGGAGGCCTTTGAACTGTAGTGCTGGAGAAGACTCCTGCGAGTCCCCTGGACTGCAAGCCGATCCAACCGGTTAGTCCTAGAGGAGATCAACCCCGACTGCTCTTTAGAAGGCCAGATCCTGATGTTGAAACTCAAGGGCTTTGGCCACCTAATGAGAAGGAAGGACTCACTGGAGAAGAGCCTCATGCTGGAAAGATGGAGGGCAATAGAAGAACGGGACGGCAGAGAAGGAGGTGGCTGGATGGAGTCACTGAAACAGTAGGCGTGAGCTTAAATGGGCTCCAGAAGATGGAAGAGGACAGGAAGGCCTGGAGGAATGTTGTCCACGGGGTCGCCATGGGTCGGACACGACTTCGCAAGTAACAACAACAGTCATACATTTTAGGTCAAGAGTGCAAGATTAAGGATGAATTTAGGCTTCGTTGTTCCCCTAAATATTGTACTGTTGAAATAGTTGCCTGGAAGGGAGAGAAACGAAGAGAAAGAGAAATGTAGGACATCAGCTGGGTTACGGTTTCTTGCAAACCGTTTTGCGGGTTTATACAGTCAATTTTGGAAAGTCACTAAGGGGTAATCTTGTACTTTGAAAAGAGCTTGATACGTATTTCTTATTTCAATAACTGACGATTTTAACTTTCTTTCTGCAGGTTTTGTGCCTGGGAAAGGAATCTGTTTTAAAGCAAGGATCTGCTTTTTTCAGGTAGCGTACCCGGTGCTCTGCACATTACAGATAATCCTTAACAACCATTTGTTTAACAACGGTTTGAAGTTACAGTTGCCTTGGAAGAAGTGAGCTATGACTGTTCCTCACGCTTGTGATCATCTCAGCATCCCGATGACCACTTCATTAAGATTTGGGAGCTTAGTAATCAGCATCTATGATGGTTGCAACGTCTCAGAGTCATATGATCACCATTTGCAATCTTCCCAGATAGCTTCTAATGAGAAAACTCAATGAGGGAACTGGATTTTGTTTAGCAAAGGTGATCCACTTAGCATCTGCAATGGTTTGCTTAACAATGGCCAAAGTCATAAAATTGGGGACAACTCAATAGACAACTGCCTTGCTAAGCAACAGAAATTCTGGCCCCAGTTAATTGACAACCATCTGTGTCTTGTTTTGTGTCCTGATGGAAGATATCGCTAAAAAGACAGGAAGAATGTTGACACTTCTTGTAAACGTTGTAAGAGGGAAACTCCTTTTGATAGAAGAAATAAATGAACGCAGGATTGTTGTCTTTGGTTTTTTTTGAGTTGCACTCTTCGTAGAGATTTGCAAATTGCCAATTGGGAGGGGAGCTTTGCATGCTAATTACATTTTAATTAGAGAAGCTCAAGAAGGCTGTGAAGGTTTTTGTCCTGTGGCAGTACTTCCCAAGTTTAATAAGGATTTTATCTCTCTGTTTGTGTTTTAGCCTTTCGTTAAAATCATCCAGAAGGAATCCAATCTGTTCTGTAGGTAAGAAGATTTTGTGTTTTTTTTAAAAAAACAATTTGTCATAACCTGGGAAAGAGAACCGTCTTTGGGGCTGTGCTGTGATTATGATGAATTTGCTGCCCAGAGTTGTTTGTTACGAGATGGGCAGCAAATAAATTCAATAAAGAGATGAGAGGATATTATATTCTCCCCTTTTTTGGGCCAAAACAGCTGGCCACAGAGTGGGCGTCTTCCCAGTCATTTTCCCACTGTAAACATGTTTCAGACGGATCAGCCTTCCTGGGTCTGTTCCCTTTGACATGCTGGATGACAACCACTGCATTTCCTAGCTACACAGTCATTCCAACATACATGAGAGATACTGTTACATACATGCACAAAATCAATCAGAATGGAGTTGGAAGGGACCTTGGAGGTCATCTATTCCAGGGCTTTTCAACCTTTTAACCCATTGTGTCACTTTTAGGATATGGCAACATCCGAGTACCCCCCGTCGCCTAGCAAGGGGTCAAAAACTTGACCAAAAAAAAAAAAAAAGGATAAAGTACAGGTAGTCCTCGACTTACAACAGTTCGCTTAGTGACTGTTCAAAGTTACAATGGCACTGAAAAAAGTGCCCCCCAAGGCACAGCCAAGCAAGACACCTGCCTGCCCGCCCGGCCGCGCTCTTCCTCCTGTCCGAGGTTTCCATTGTTGTGAGCATTTCTGTTGAGGATTGGCAGTGGGGTGGGGGGGGGGTGTTTGGTTTTTATTCCCCCCCCCGTCTGCTGGGTGGTTGCAGCAGGTTTTGGTCACTTCACATGACCCTGGGAAACTGTGACCGTCATAAATATGAATCAGTTGCCAAGCATCTGAATGTAAATCACAAGACCCTGGAGAGGCTGCAACATTCCAGCTGATCGGCGCTTCTTCTGGGCTCAGCAGAAGCGCCAGGATCAGTGCTGCTTTCCAGCTGATGGGTGCTTCTTCAGGGCTCAGCAGAAGCACCAGGATCAGTGCCGAGCTCCAGCTGGAGCCTGGCGCTTCTGCTGAGCCCCTGCAGCTCCAGCTGTCTCTCGCTCAGGCTTGTGCGGTGCTGCCACTGGTTCAGCTCATTCCCCTCCCCCTCCCACTTTTGTAGGATGGTTGCGTACCACCTGCCAGATGCCAGTGGACCACAGGTGGTACCCGTACCCCTGGTTGAAAAGCCCTGGTCTAGTCCAACCCCCTGCTCAAGCGGAGGACCCTGTGCCAGAGGTCACCAACCTTTCTTGGTTGGCGGACCGGAGGGAAAGGGGGAAAGCGTTTTATGCACGCGTGCACACGCTCGGGGCCGCAAGCACGCACGTGACGTAAACGGGGTGGGGCTAGTGCTTGCGTGAGACTCGCTAGCCCTGCCCCGTTCTTGTGCACAGAGCCCTGTTTCTGCGCCCTGAGGCGTGGCCCCATTTTCATGCGCCGTGGCGGCGTCCTGTTTTCACGACCCATGGCGCAGCAGTGTCCCATTTTTGCGCCCTGTGGCGTGGCAGTGGCCCGTTTTTGATCCCCGAGGCAGCGGTGGCCCGTTGTGCCCTGAGGCGCGGCAGCGGCCTGTTTTTGCAGCCTGAGGCACTGCGGTGGCCCGTTTTTGTGTTCTGAGGCGCGGCGGCAGCCTGTTTTCACGGCCTGAGGCACGGCAGTGGCCCGTTTTTGCAGCCTGAGGCGTGGCGGCGGCCGGTTTTTATATTGTGAGGTGCGGGTGGCAGCCTGTTTTCGCAACCTGAGGCACAGCAGTGGCCTGTTTTTGCAGCCTGAGGCATGGCGGCGGCCCGTTTTTGCACCCTGAGGCGCGGCGGCAGCCTGTTTTCACAACCTGAGGCACGGCAGTGGCCCATTTTTGCAGCCTGAGGTGTGGCGGTGGCCCGTTTTTGCACCCTGAGGCATGGTGGTGGCCCGTCTTTGCACCCTGAGGCACGGTGGCAGCCTGTTTTTGCAACGTGAGGCATGGCAGTGGCCCGTTTTTGCAGTCTGAGGTGCTGCGGTGGCCCGTTTTTGTGCCCTGAGGTGCGGCGGCCCGTTTTTCACAGCCTATGACGTGGCGGCGGCCTGTTTTTGTACCCTGAGGCGTGGCAGCAGCCTGTTTTCGCAGCCTGAGGCGCAGCGGTGGCCCATTTTTGTGCCCCGAGGCGTGGTGGTGGTCTGTTTTCGCAGCCTGTGGCGCGACGACAGCCGTTTTTTGCACCTTGAGGCACGGCAGTGACCCGTTTTCGTGCCCCAAGGTGCGACGGCAGCCCGTTTTTGTGCCCTGAGGCATGGCGGCAGCCCATTTTTGCACTGTGCAGCGTGGCATCCTGTTTTCACGCCGCATAGTCGCGGCGCTAGAGCGAGTGGGTGGTTATGCACGCGCGCGTGCACACACTGGCCAGCCTGTCCCGTGGCCCAGTGGCCAGCAGCCCACGGCCCTCTACTGGGCCACGGCCCACAGGTTGAAGACCCCTGCCCTATACCATTTCAGACAAGTAACTGAATTATTAACATTTGATCTCTAATTTCCAATTGACCTCACACCGGCCCGACAGGAACTGGATGTGGCCCGGTCAAGGTGTTTGTGTGTAGGTGTGTAAAATGCTGAGATCTGCTCTAGATCTTTAAAATCTCTGTATTTTTTTGTTTGCTCTTTCAAAGGCGTCCTACAGCAGAATTTTCAGAGGCACTACAGGTCTCAGCCCACCCATGGCATTGGCCGGTACAGACATCTCCTTCCGCCAGAGGTGAGCATTAACAAATCTCAAATTTTGCTGATTCTTAAAGACAAGATTCCTAGAGGGGCACGACTATCGGCTGAGGGCTCTCTGTTGGGAGGAGGCTATGGATTGCTCAGCAAGCTGTTAAAAAGGCGATTAAAAAGGAGATTACAACTGATTACATGTCAGTGTTGCCGTTTTTATTCCTTCTGCTTTTTATTACAGCGATTTTTTTTAAAATGTTTTTATTCATAATACAATTAAAACAACAATGGACAAACATGACATTCCAGAATGAATTTTCCTATCAGTTCCTATCATGGCACAAAAGTTTAATACATTGTTCTTAACCTCTATATAAGCCTCATCTTCTATACAATACAATTATATATACAATTATATGTACAGTTATATATATCTTTTAATTCTACCATTAACTTGAAGTCTGAGCAGTTCTCCTTAATTCATACCAACGGTAAAATTTGCCCCAGATTTCAAAATATTCGTGTTCTGTCTTGTCTTTCATAATCATTGTAAACCTGTCCATCTCAGCACGTGATAAAAATTTATGCAGGATCTCTTCTTCCGTTGGAGTTCCCTTATTCCTCCAATTTTGAGCAAAAACCAGTCTGGAAGCCGTTAAAATGTGTAGCATTAAATAAAGTACGCCTTTGTCATGCTTTTGCGTAGTTAAACCTAATAGAAAGAGTTCTGGTTTTGGTTCTACCACTTGCTCTAATATTTCTTCCAACCGTACTTTAATCCTGTTCCAAAAATCACGAGCTCGCGTGCATTCCCACCACATATGATAGTAAGTTCCAATTGTCAAATTACATTTCCAACATTTAGGGGAAACATTGGTACACATTTTAGCCAATCTTGTGGGTGGGAGATGCCATTTATTAGAGCGATTTTGACATACAGCTCTTCGTTTAGCGGCGGTTCAAAGTTACAGCAGCAATGGGAAAAGTGATTTTTTTTTCCCCGCACAACCGTTGCGGTATCTCTGTGGTCACATGATCGAAATCCGGACGCTGGGCAACTGGCGTGTACTTGGGACGGTTACAGCGCCCGCGCTGTCCCCTTTTGCCACCTTCGGACAAACAAAGTCAATAGGCAAACCAGATTTGCTTGGCGACCCTGTTGCTAAGTTAACCACTGCAGGGGTTCACTTAACAACGGTGGCAAGAAAAGTCATAAAATGGGGCACTTAACAACTCTCTCTCTCGCTTAGCCGCAGAAATTTTGGGCTCAGTGGTTGTTAAGTATAGACCTGGAATACTGCAGCCAATGTTGGTCACCGTGTCACAAAAAAAGATGTGGAGAGTTTGGAAAAAAAATTAAGAGAAGAGCAACTAAGAGGATCCAAGGCCTGGAGACCAAAACATACGAAGAACGGCTGCGGGACTTGGGTCTGGCTAGTCTAAAAGAAAGAAGAAAGAGGGGAGACATGATAGCAGTGTTCCAGTATTTGTGGGGGGGCTGCCCCAAAGAAGAGGGGGTCAGGTTGTTCCCCAGAACACCAGAGGGCAGGATGAGAAACAATGGTTGCAAACTGATCAAGGAGAGAAGCAACCTGGAATTAAGGAGAAACTTCCTGACAGTGAGGACAGTTAACCAGTGGAACTGCTGGCCACCAGAAATCGTGGGTGCTCCATCACTGGAGGCTTTTACGAAGAGATTAGACCAGTAGTGGCGAACCTATGGCACACATGCCAGAGGCAGCACTTGGAGCCTTCTCTGTGGGCACATGCGCCATCGCCCCAGCCCCGCCTCCCCCCACGCCCCCCTCCTTACCAGCAGCCCCCCGTTGCTAAGCAAGACAGTTGTTAAGTGAGTTTTGTGCCATTTGGTGGTGGCCAGCAGACGAGAAACAACGGTTGCAAACTGATCAAGGAGAGAAGCAACCTGAAATTAAGGAGAAACTTCCTGACAGTGAGGACAGCAAAGTCAAATGCTTGTCAGGAGATCGCAAAAGGGGATCACGCGACCCCGGGACACTGCGACTGTCATACATATGAGTCAGTTTGCCGAGCATTTTGATCACACGACCACGAGGATTCTGCAGTGGTCCTAAGTGCGGGAAACGGTCGTAAGTCACCGTTTTCAGCGACGTCGTAACTTAGAAGAGTGGCGAAGTGAACTGTTGTTGTTTTTTTATAATTTTTTTTATTGATGTTCTGATACTACATTTACTTATTTGAAAAGCAACCTGGCGGCTGAGTTACAGTAACTCAATTACATGCAGATACCGTTAGTACAGATCTCAAACTATTACCATAGATCAGTGATGGCGAACCTTTTAGAGACCAAGTGCCCAAATTGCAACCCAAAACCCACTTATTTATCGCCGGGTGCCAAATGGGCGTGGCCCACTGGGTGGGCGTGGCTGTGGTGGGCGTGGTCACCTCGATGTTGCTCGTGGGGAGGGACGCCTGTGGAGGCCGGGCAGGGCTGGGGTAGATCCAGGGGGGTCTCTGGCAGATGGGGCAGTGGGCAGGAGGCTCGTTCTGTGAGGCAAGGCGAGGCAGGTGCCATTGTTGCAGGGCAAGGAGAGGCAGGGGCTACCTGACACCATCGGTCTGCGCACACAGAGGCCAGTGAGCGCATGGGGGCCGACGGTGTCCATCAGCAGCCACAGCCTGCCGGCCCCTCGACCGGCGCACTCTGGGGCTTTGTAGCCCGCTGCCAGTTCAGAGAAGCCACTTCTGAGCTGGACGGCCGTCCGACAGCTGAGGAGACGATGCAGTGGTTCATGCCTGGGAAAAGGAGAGCATGCGAGACCAGGAGGGATGGGACGGGGGGGGGGGAGGGAAACCAGCTGTGCTGGGATGCATCTGGCCACGTGGGACCTCGGCGAGTTAGCAGGTAGCTGGTTGAAGAGGGACGGTTGCCATCTCCGGAGCATGGCGCGCGTGCCCACAGAGAGGGCTCTGAGTGCCGCCTCTGGCACGCGTGCCATAGGTTCGCCACCTCTGCCATAGATATTCCTTCTCTTTTCCCCCTTAATATATACTGTCTATGTTTAAATTAATTCTTATTCTTCCTCTCTCTTCCTCTTTGTATCTACTATCTCATATTTAGACTAATCATCCTTAAAGAACATATTTATCACATATAACAATAAAGTTTTAGCATATATATATACTTGCAGCTATGCAAGTAAAAATATGACTCTTGGGTATACTCATATTAAAATCAATAAATAGTCGAACACCAAGAGACTAAAATTATAAAAATGCTAAAATTTTATTTACTAAACCTAGCTTTCGTCAAGAGCTCTTGACATCATCAGGGTGTAAATGGTAGTCGTTGGGAGGGCTTATATGCAGCCTCCAATCATTTGCGCTCGGCTCTTGGATTGTGTCATGGAACTACACCCCGATGCAGGACACACACTTAGATTACAATCCATACAGCTGGGACCCATGACACGATCCAAGAGCCGAGCACAACGACTACCGTTTACACCCTGATAATGTCAAGAGCTCTTGACGAAAGCTAGGTTTAGTAAATAAAATTTTAGCATTTTTATAATTTTATTCTCTTGATGTTCGACTATTTACCTTTACATGGCCTTTATACATAAATCAATATTCAAATTTAACTATTAGTACTTATACTTCTAAATTTTAAATAACCAAAGTTTTCTTTATCTTAATTCATAACAATATCTTATATTCCAAAAACACATCTTATCTATTTAGATGTATTTTATTTTACTTCTATACTTAAGTCACTACTCCATTCTTTTTCAGTCTTATTCTGTCTTTCTTTCTCTGCCTTATCGTCTTCCATGTCTGTGCTTTTGGATCGTCGAACACATCTCCTTGTATTGTTGTATCCATTATTTGACATTGGGAACACCATCCAGTCGCCAGCGAAATGAACTATTGTTAAGTCTACCTGTATAAATTTAATAAACCCTTGCTGTCTTTTCCCCAGGAGCCTAAAAAAAGGAAGAATCATGTGGAAATGAAGGAAATTGACCCTGGCACAGAACATCAATATGGGACCTTGAACATTGTGCTGACGGGCTACGACGTCTCTCTGGTGGAGCACTACGCTTGCTACGTGCATCGGCTCTGCAACAAGTTGTCGATCAATGTGGTCGAAAGGTAAGAGGCTCCGGATGTGAAAAGGTGTGCTGCCCACTCACTCACACACACACATAACTGTGGTTTAGTGCAGAGGCCCCCAACCTTTTTGGGCACCAGGGACCGGTTCCACAGAGAGAGTTTTTTTCCGCGGATTGGAAGGTGCGTGGTTTTGTGTGCTGCCTGCATCTTGTGGATGGGGCTTTGCTTGTTTGTGCGGACCGGTTGCTGGTGTGCTAGTCCATGGCCTGGGGGGGGAGGTTGGGGACCCCTGCTTTTGTGATGACCCAGGGCACAGTACCGAGGCAATGCAGTCAGCTGGCAAGCCTCCAAACGAAGGAAGGCTCACACACCTCTGGCTGCCAGTAGTTTCACAAATCTGTGCTATCTCCCTCTTCCGTGCCATTTTTTTCCCCCCCTGTCCTGGAAAAACCCAGTGAAAAAGACAAGAGACAGCAGCACAAAACAATCATTCTTACTTTAAGATTCAGAGGTTTATTTGGCTAATAATTTGGAACATAGCAAGCATCATAACACAACATCGCTTACATTAACAACTCATTGCAATTATGACCCTATGGCAGTGATGGCGAACCTTTTAGAGACCGAGTGCCCAAAATTTGGCCCCGCACCTGCAGGGATTCACTTAACAGCGGAGGCGAGAAAGGTGGCAGAATGGGAGAAAACTCACTTTACAACCGCCTCAGCAGAAAACGGGGGCTCAGTTGTGGCCATAAGCCGAGGACCACCTGTGCGTTTGAATTCCTGTTACAGGAAGGTCGGATACGAACCTAAGAAATAAACAGGCCAAATGCCTCTGGCGGGTACGACGGTCTCGCTTAGCAATGGAAATGTTGATGGCAGTTGTCGTAAGTCGAGGACTACCTGTAATCCCCCCCCCCCATGTCTTCCTCTGCTTCTCCCCCAGCTATGCCCTGCCCACGAAGACTGAAGAGCTGGTGTTGACCGGGGAACAGGACAACAAACTTCGAGTGGATGCCGTCCTTACGAGCCACCAGCGTGTCGTCCAGGTAAGTTGCCTTTTTGCATTTATTTTCCACACTGCAATTGGTCCTCAAGTTGACAATCACAATCGTACCCCAGATTTATGCCGCTAAGCGAGGCAGTTGTTAAGTGAGTCTGGCCCCCCTTTTCTTGCCAGAGTTCTTAAGGCAGGGGTAGGCAACCTTGGCCCCTTCATGACTTGTGGACTTCAACTCCCAGAATTCCTCAGCCAGCATGGGGGAACTGTGGCCCTTTTATGACTCGTGGACTTCAACTCCCAGAATTCCTGAGCCAGCATGGGGGAACTGTGGCTCCTTCATGACTCGTGGACTTCAACTCCCAGAATTCCTCCACCAGCATGAGGGAAACTTTGGCCCCTTCATGACTCGTGGACTTCAACTCCCAGAATTCCTGTGCCAGCATGGGGGAACTATGGCCCCCTTCATGACTCATGAACTTCAACTCCCAGAATTCCTCAGCCAGTATGGCTCAGCTTAGAAACCTCTCCCTTCCCCTCAGCATGGCTGGCTCAGGAATTCTGGGAGTTGAAGTCCACGATTCATAAAAGCCACAGTTGCCTACCCCTGAACTAGCCATTTCTATAACAAGAAACCTATCCAGTCGGTAAAAACCAAAATCAAAGTTTCATCCCCCACCCCCCCCCCTTCAAGCACAAAGTCCAGAAGCGGTTTCCAAGCAAAAAAAAAAAAAAAAAGTAATTGTGGTTTTTTGTGTTTTTTCCCTTTTATCAAAGCAGTTGATCTAGCCATCTCCGCTAACTCCCATCTACTTTTGTAGCTTTTTATCAAAGGATCCTTCTGTTTTTGTCCTGATTTCAACGTTCCGACGACCGCACCTCACAATTACAATTATTTCCCTTGGGTTGCTAGGCAACTGGCTCGCATTTATGGCCCTCTGCGGTCCACCATAATTATATGATTGTAATTTTTAAAGTGATTTTTTTTGGTCGGTTTCCTCGTTTACTTCTGGCTTCCGACAAAAAAACAACCATTGGATAAAACAGATTTGTTTCTCTTGGGCCTCTCTTCGCTGTTCTGGAAATGGATTGCTTGTCGCTAGAACAGGGGTAGGCCACCTTGGCTCTTTTATGACTCGTGGACTTCAACTCCCAGAATTCCTGAGCCAGCATGGGGGGGAACTATGGCCCCTTCAGGACTTGGGGACTTCAACTCCCAGAATTCCTGAGCCAGCATGGGGGAACTATGGCCCCTTCATGACTGGTGGACTTCAACTCCCAGAATTCCTCAGCCAGCATGGGGGAACTATGGCCCCTTCATGACTCGTGGACTACAACTCCCAGAATTCCTGAGCCAGCATGGGGGGGAACTATGGCCCCTTCATGACTTGTGGACTTCAACTCCCAGAATTCCTCAGCCAGCATGGGGGAACTATGGCCCCTTCATGACTCGTGGACTACAACTCCCAGAATTCCTGAGCCAGCATGGGGGGGAACTATGGCCCTTTCATGACTCGCGGACTTCAACTCCCAGAATTCCTGAGCCAGCATGGGGGAACTATGGCCCCTTCATGACTTGTGGACTTCAACTCCCAGAATTCCTGAGGCAGCATGGGGGAACTATGGCCCTTTCATGACTCGCGGACTTCAACTCCCAGAATTCCTGAGGCAGCATGGGGGAACTATGGCCCCTTCATGACTTGTGGACTTCAACTCCCAGAATTCCTGAGCCAGCCACGCTGAGGGGAAAGGGAAAGGTTTCTAAGCTGAGCCACGCAGGCTCAGGAATTCTGGGAGTTGAAGTCCACGAGTCATAAAAGAGCCAAGGTTGCCTACCCCTGCGCTAGAAGGAACCCAATTAATGTCCTTGCTGCAGGTAGTCCTCAGCTTACATCTCTAATTGGATCCGAATTTCTGTTGCTAATTAACACAGGTGTTAATTAAGTGGTACCCAATTTTATGGCTTTTTTTGCTACTGTTGCTCCCTGCAGTCATTAAATGAATCACACAGTCATTAAGCGAATCCCCCCTTCACTTTGCTTGTTGGAAGCTGGGAAGGTCACAGATGACAATCCCGTGACCCTTGAATGCAGTATCCCTCATAAATTTGCCAAGCACCCAATTTTTTCCGTGCGACCGTGGTGATAAAGTGGGAGGACCCGTCACAAGTTCCTTTTTTCAGCGCCATTTTAACTTCAAACGGTCACTAAACAAATGACGGTAAATTGAGGACTACTGGTATTGTTTTATTATCTTTATGGAGACTTCAGTTTGGGCTGATTTTTTGTACGAGTGATCTTCCGAAATAGAAAAGGCGGGAAGTCTCCTGTATATTAGGTGGCATTAAAAACAAAACAAAAACAGATAACTCAATAGGTCGCAATCATATGTCCAACACTGCAAATCGGGTTTTCTCTTTTCCGCTGGAAAAACTATTCTTCTCCGTTCCTCCAGATTAAACAGCTGGCTGCCACGTTTAGTCCTATTTTCTTGGAAATTATTCAGAATAACGTGCCCGAAGGAATCCATCTATTAGTGAAAGAGGTATGTGGATGTTTACTGAAATGTTTAAATTGAGAATAAAGTCATTGAAACCATCAATACATTTAACCTCAATAACTTTGAAACATGGAGGAGGAGGAGGAAGATTGTGGGGTCTTTGGTGCTCTCTGAGCTGGGTGGCTTTCTTGCAGACGTTTCATGACCCAACTAGGTAACTTCATCAGTGCTAGAAGGGAGTGGGGTTTGCGAGGAGGAGGAGGAGGAGGAAAAAGGACTGTGGGGTCCTTGGTGCTCTGAGCAGGGTGGTTTTCTTGCAGACGTTTCATGACCCAACTAGGCTACATCACCAGTGCTTGAAAGCCCGATATAAAACCGGCTGTGTATAAACAAATCTCTCATGGAACGTCATCCATTTCCCAAGCAGCCCTAGAATCCTCTGGCCCACATTCCGATCGACCCTGACACCAACCAAGTTAAAAGCTCGATTTGTAAGAACGTTCCGTTTTTTTAAGCCAAGTTTAATGTACAAACCCAGCCTCGGTCTCTGATAAAGTTTATATCGCTTAGATCAGGGCTTCCACCCCTCATCTTGGGCCGTGGCCTATTCAGAATTGGACCACGCAAGCGGCTGGCCAGAGTGTGCCTGCATGCGTGCCCAGCTCAACATGCCCGAGTGGCAGGCCGGCAGGCCCTCGTGTGTGCACCGACCCGCTTGCGCACGTTGAGTTGTGCACGTGTGCGCCACTCCTGCAGAGGCCCATTGCCTGCATTGCCCAATATCCCTCTCTTCCCCGCAGCCGGGCTGTAGAGGTTGGGGACCGCTGGCTCAGGGGATCTACACCTTGGCAGGTACAAAGGCTTTGCAACTTTCTGAAGCCACCCCAATTGTGCACGGTCTGAGATCCTAACGTTCAGTTTGTGCCTTCCTTTCAGCACACGGAGGAAGACTTCAGGATCCGATTGAAGGTCCACACTGAACTGGATGAGCTTCGGGCTAAACTGCAGTGAGACGGGCCAATAGCCGATTATGCTTTCCATCGGTCGAAGCCATCCTCCCGGACTTCCTCAGCCAGCACGGGTGGGCTTCAGCTCCCACAGTTCTTCAGCCAGGACGGGGTGGACTTCAACTCCCAGAATTCCCCAGCCAGCACGGCTGGCTGGGGAATTCTGGGAGTTAAGAGTCCACCCGTCTTCAAATTGCCACGGCTGAGAAACCCCAATGCAATGTATGTAACTGGGAACATTAAACAGGTTCTGCAGCTGCAGTGGAATGAGTGTTCTTGAACTCAACCCTCTTCAGCCAACTCTAATCTTTACAGTTAGGGTGGAGACACAGGTGAGACCGCCAGGTGTTCAAACGGCAGCTGGGACGATAAGTGTTAAATTAGCGCCATGGTGGTGCAGTGGTTATAATGCAGAATTGCAGGCTAATTCTGCCGACTGCCAGCAGTAAGTGGTAAGTTCAATCTAGGCTGACTCAGCCGTCTCATCTTTTCAAGGTCGTAAAGTGAGGACCCAGCTTGTTGGGAGCAAGATGCTGACTCTGTAAACAGCTTAGAGAGAGGGCTGTAAAGCACTGTGAAGCGGTATGTAAGTCTAAGGGCTATTCCTTCCTTCCTTCCCTCCCTCTCTTTTTCTTTCTTTCTTTCTTTCTTTCTTTCTTTCTTTCTTTCTTTCTTTCTTTCTTTCTTTCTTTCTTTCTTTCTTTCTTTCTTTCTTTCTTTCTTTCTTTCTTTCTTTCTTTTCTTTCTTTCTTTCTTTCTTTCTTTCTCTTTCTTCCTTCCTTCCCTCCCTCCCTCTCTCCTTCCCTCCCTCCCAGTGGTTAGAAGGCAGAAATTGCAGCCTAACTCTGCCCACAGTTAGCAGTTCAATTCTCGCTGGCTCAAGGTTGATTCAGCCTTCTGTCCTTCCAAGGTCGGTAAAATGAGGACCCAGATTGTTGGGGGGGGGCAACAAGCTGACTCTGTAAACTGTTTAGAGAGGGCTATAAAGCACCATGAAGTGGTACATAAGTCTAAGTGAGATAGCTCTTCCTTCCTTTCCTCCCTCCCTCCCTCCTTTCTTTCTTTCTTTCTTTCTTTCTTTCTTTCTTTCTTTCTTTCTTTCTTTCTTTCTTTCTTTCTTTCTTTCTTTCTTTCTTTCTTTCTTTCTTTCTTTCTTTCTTTCTTTCCTTCCTTTCTTTCTCTTTCTTTTTCTTCCTTCCTTCCTTCCTTCCCCCCCTCCCTCCTTCCCAGTGGTTAGAAGGCAGAAATTGCAGCCTAACTCTGCCCACAGTTAGCAGTTCAATTCTCGCCGGCTCAAGGTTGACTCAGCCTTCCGTCCTTCCGAGGTCGGCAAAGTGAGGACCCAGCTTGTTGGGGGGCAACAGGCTGACTCTGTAAACTGTTTAGAGAGGGCTATAAAGCACCATGAAGTGGTACATAAGTCTAAGTGCGATAGCTATTCCTTCCTTTCCTCCCTCCCTCCCTCTCTTTCTTTCTTTTTCTTTGTTTTCTTCCCTCCCTCCCTACCTCCCAGTAGTTAGAATGCAGTAATTGCAGCCTAACTCTGCCCACAGCCAGCAGTTCGATCCTCGCTGGCTCAAGGTGGACTCAGCCTTCCGTCCTTCTGAGGTCAGTAAAATGAGGATCCAGCTTGTTGGGGGGCAAATATGCTGATTCTGTAAACCGCTCAGAGAGAGGGCTGTAAAGCAGAGCTCCCCAACGTTTCCGGCGCTGTGGACCGGTGGGGGGGGGCGGGAGGGTATATTTCCGTGCAAGCGGCCGGCAAGCCCCTGCATAGACGCGCACAGCTCCGTTTCTGAAGCAAGATGGTGATCTGTGAAATTCTCTAGCCCAGGCAGTAATCGCTGGACTCCCAACAGCCAGAATTCCTGTGCCAGCCATGCTGGCTCAGGAATTCTGGGAGTTGAAGTCCCCCGGGTTGTAAAGAGGGGATAGCTGCCCCTCCCCTGTGTTCTGTTCTGCAAAAGGTCCAGATCCTTACCAGGTAAATCCACCTCAAAGGTTCCACAAAGTGAAGCACTTAAGTCTGAATTTAGAAGCAGCTCTGCTGGCTTCTTGCTTGCAAGATGATTCCCCCAAAGCCTCTTTACAACTGGGAGAAGTATATGACAAGGTTTTGCCTCTCTTTTGACGGGGAAAAGACTAAAATAACGCAGGAACGACAAAAACTGGAGGGTGGGAAGGGGAGAAAGAGAGCATAAACATGCTTGGTTCTATCTATAGTAGCAACTGTGAGAGGGATCTCGGACTCCTAGTGGACAACCACTTAAATAGGAGCCAGCCGTGTGCTGCAGCTGCCAAAAAGGCCAACACAGTGCTGGGCTGCATTAACAGAGGGACAGAATCAGGATCACGTGAAGGGTTAATACCACTTTACAAGGCCTTGGTGAGGCCACATCTGGAATCCTGCATCCAGTTTTGGTCACCACGATGTAAAAAAGAGGTTGAGACTCTAGAAAGAGTGCAGAGAAGAGCAACAAAAACGATCAGGGGACTGGAGGCTAAAGCATATAAGGAACTGTTGCTGGAATTGGGTGTGTCTAGTTTAACGAAGAGACGGACGAGGGGGGACATGATAGCAACGTTCCACTATCTCAGGGGCTGCCCCAAAGAAGAGGGAGTCAAGCTATTCTCCAAAGCGCCTGAAGGCAGGACAAGAAGCAACGGATGGAAACTGATCAAGGAGGGAAGCAACCTAGAACTAAGGAGAAACTTCTGACAGTTAGAACAATTAACCAGTGGAACTCCTTGCCTCCAGAAGCGGTGAATGCTCCAACACTGGAAGTTTTTAAGAAGAGACTGGACAGCCATTTGTCCGAAATGGTATAGGGTTTCCTGCCTGAGCAGGGGGTTGGACTTGACCTCTAAGGTCGCCTCCAAATCTATTATTCTGTTAAATACCTGTCCCCCCCCCCAAAAAAGTGGAAAAGATCAATGCCTGGCTCTTGTTTTTTTTCACCCCCAAGAAGCAGCAGCACCTTAATACAGAACAGCAGTCAGTTCTGGACTTCCAACATTTCAGTAACACAGCTTTTCCGCAGTTTTTCCTTTACTACAGTATTTCTCAAACTTGGTAAATTGTACGATGTACGTATGAGCTTCAACTCCCAGAATTGCCCAGCCTGTTAACTTCCAGAATTCTGGAAGCTGATGTCCACACATCTTAAAAAGTTGCCACGTTTGAGGAACGCTGCCGTTCTGTGAATTTGTATTGCCAATGGGGGGGGGGGCAGGCAAAGGAGGAAATTTTCAAGGCAATCCCAATCTGGCTTCCTTCCACCAGATGTGGCTTTATTTATTTATCAAGTTTATATACGCCCCCCCTGCCTCCCCCACCCCCCGAATCTCACCCATCAGGGAACTCTGAACTAAAATTGGCAGGTTGAGTTTCCCCATCAGGCTCTGCTCCTGTAGCTGTTGCTGAACTGTAACTGACATAGGGCACCACTCACTGGGCTAAATAACTAGGGTTGGTTTGATTTGGGACTTAGCATGTTGTGTGAATCCAGCCACACGTGGAGTGCACACGCATTCTGCTCAACCATACTATAGCCAGGAATAAATGTAACACCAGAAACCAAGCCTATTTGGCTTAACATACTATGTTAACTGAACTCTCAACTAGCCCAAGCTACCTTCCTTCCTCCCATTCTTCCTTCCTTCCTTCCCTCCCTCCCTCCCATTCTCCTTCCTTCCTTCCTTCCTCCCATTCTTCCTTCCCATTCTCTTTCCTTCTTTCCCTCCCTCCCATTCTTCCTTCCTTCCCTCCTTCCTATTCTCCTTCCTTCCCTCCCTCCCTCGTATCCCACCCTTATTATTTAGAAATTGCACTCTTCTGGAGGATATCAGACTGGAAAAGACATTCCCTTCTTGCCGTTTTTCTCAATCTGGACAATTTCCGAGCGATCCTTGGTGCTCTCTGAGCTGGGTTGTTTTCTTGGGGACGTTTCAGTACCCCACTAGGTAACATCATCAGTCACCTCGTTCGGGCAACGAAACATGTGCAAGGAAACAGCCACCCGGGAGCAACTTGGAGCACTCATTTCAATCCTGAGCTATAAATATTCTCCTTTACGGGACGATTCCTAGATCAACTCCCAGAATTCTCAGCGATGAAATCCTAGGAACCACACCAGATTGGGAAAACATTGCCGGTGCCTCAAACGACGAACGGGGGGAAATGTCACGTTTTTCCTATTGAAAGCAAAATAAGTAATAAAAGAATTCCATGCCGTTTTTGTATTAACAGTGTACACAACCATGCCTACAAAAAAAAAAAAAAAAGCTCTTTCCAAATTTCCGATGCCGCGACGGCGCCGTCCAGCGTCAGCCAGGCCGGGCCTGGGTTCTACTGCGGCCTTGAGAGTCTAGTCGGTCTGACTGGACTTCCCTTTGGTCAGCTGGCAGCCTGGTGCCGCTCCTGCCTCTCCCGCATCTCTTCCGCTCGCCGCTTCTGGTGTTCCGCCATGCAGGTCCGAAAACGCTGCACCGGCTCCTGGCACTTGCGCCAGTCCTGGTGCTCCGCCATGCACTCCATCACGGTGTAGTGGAAAGCGGCGCAACCGGTGCGCTGGATCATCTGGTCAAAAGGGTCCACCTCTTCCTCCTCCTCCTCTTCCTCCTTCTTTGCTTTGGTCTTCTGGCTCCAGCTGTGGCCAGACATCCTGGCAGATCTGGGGAAAGGAGACCCCCCCCACACAGCCATTGCTTAAAAAAAGAAATCCTTGTAGTAGTTACATGAGTGTGAAGCTACTCAAGCCGAGTGAGGTTATCACCCCCCCCTAACGCAGCAGTTCTTTAACTTTTTAAAGTTTACTTTTAACTTTGAACAGTTCTTTTAATTCAGTGGTTCTCAACCTGTGGGTCGGGACCCCATTTGGGGGTCGAACGACCATTTCACGGGGGTCGCCAAACAATGCAGTCCGCCATTTTTTTCCCCTTTTCCTTAACTGTGCTACTCCCTTTTATTCTATTGGCTTTTGAAAGCCAATAGAATAGACTCTCTTGAATAGAGTCTAATTCTATTGGCTTTCAAAAGCCAATAGGAATTGTCCAGGCTTTCTCTGCCCTGCTGAGCCCGCCAAAAGTCCCATTCTGCAAACGGTGCTGCACCAGTTGAGTAGTCCTCGACTTATGACCGGTTGGGGGGTCGCGGTATTAAAAAGGTTGAGACCCACTGTTTTAATTCAATTGCTGGTAGCCCTCAAGGGTCAGTTCCCCAAACCCACCCTCATCATTTTCCCTGCACATATATTCTACTTTTGGAGGGGTCTGCCATTCTGCTGGGGAGGGGGGGGGTGCTTGCATACGTTTGGGGTGACTTTCGCTTTCTGCTTTTTCCTCCTGCCTCTTGTCTATTGAGAAAGGAATGTGTCTCCCTTTGTCAGGGAGACGGTTGCCGAGAAACTATCAGTAACTATCAGTTAGAAGCTATCTAACAAAATCAAATTCAAGGGTGAAAAAAGCAAGGTTCTACATTTAGGCAAGAAAAACCAAATGTACAGCTATAGTATAGGGGGTACCTTGCTCAATAGTAGTAACTGTGAGAGGGACCTCGGAGTCCTAGTGGACAATCACTTAAATAGGAGCCAGCCGTGTGCTGCAGCTGCCAAAAAGGCCAACACAGTGCTGGGCTGCATTAACAGAGGGAGAGAATCAAGATCACGTGAAGTGTTAATACCACTTTACAAGGCCTTGGTAAGGCCACGCTTGGAATCCTGCATCCAGTTTTGGTCACCACGATGTAAAAAAAGATGTATCTGTATCTAGATATTTATCCACATACACAAGTATCTGTATCTAACGGATGTAATAATAGCTTTCCTACCTGCATTGAACCTTGCTAATGCCCCCCCCCTTTTAAAATGGGGCCAAATAAACCTCTGGCTTCCCCTTTGATCAGAGATGGGCAACTATGGCCCCTTTACCAATTGTGGACTTCAACTCTCAGAATTCCTGAGGCAACTATGGCTCCTTTGCGACTTGTGGCCTACAACACCCAGAATTCCTGAGCCAACTATGGCTCCTTTGCGACCTGTGGACTACAACACCCAGAATTCCTGAGCCAACTATGGCTCTTTTGCGACTTATGGACTACAACACCCAGATTTCCTGAGCCAACTATGGCTCTTTTGTGACTTGTGGACTACAACACCCAGAATTCCTAAGCCAACTATGGTTCCTTTGTGACCTGTGGACTACAACACCCACCATTCCTGAGCCAAGTATGGCTCCTTTGCGACCTGTGGACTACAACTCCCAGAATTCCTGAGCCAGCACCTATGGTCCCTTTACCAGCTGTGGACTTCAACTCCCAGAATTCCTGATATAACTATGGCCCCTTTGCAACCTGCGTACTACAACTCCCAGAATTTTTTAGCCAGCAACTATGGCCCCTTTACCAGCTGTGCACTACAACTCCCAGAATCCCTCGGCCAGCATGGCTTCCAACCAGCAAAGTCAATGGAGGAAGCAGGAATGCTGGGAGTTGAAGTCCACCCGTCCCAAAGGAGCCGCCCGTTGCTGCCTTAGATCCCCCAACTACTTCATTTTTACCTCTTCGGCCAATAAAACATCGAGAAGGAAGCGCTCGCTCCCCCCACCAAACCACCCTGAACAAGCCTACCCCGCAAGGTAGGAGTGCCCACCACCAGCCGTGCCAGGTAGGCCAAGCCGGGCCGTTGCCCCCCCACCCCACGCCCGCAGCCCCGCCCACCTCCGCGAGCGCCTCCAACCGCCGCCTCCGCCTCGCCGCCCGCCAAGCTGCTTCCGTGGTGGGCGGCCCCCCGGCCTTCCGGGGGGCGGTTCCCGGGCGGCGGCTTCCGGGGCGGGGCCGAGGGCGCTGCGAAGATGGCGCAGGCGCCGGTGCTGCGGATCCAGAGCGACTGGGACCAGGTCTTGAGGTGGGGGAAGCCACGCCCACCGCGACGCAGGCCGCGCCCATCGGCTTTGGCCGGCGTGCCTGGCGGGGAAGGGAGACCACCCGGAGATCCCTGAAGGAAAAATCGGGGAAGAGTCTGGTGGGGGGGGGGGAAGCGCCCAAAGGCAAACTTTGGAGCCCATGGGGGGGCGTCTTGGGGGGTCAATATAGACTCAGCCTTCTGGGTGCGGGAGTCCAAGGCAGAGAAGGCATTGTGCCCGTCCAGCATGCTTAGGGACTACACCACCCATGCTTCACCTGTGGGGCTCCCCCCTTCTGCTCCTCTTCTCTGCCCGTTGATTGGTAGCCTTTGGGGATCCACTAGGAATCTTCCAGAAGGGGATCCAGCTTCCATCCAGCATGCTCAGGGACTACACCACCCATGCTTCACCTGTGGGGCTCCCCCCTTCTGCTCTTCTGCCCGTTGATTGGTAGCCTTTGGGGATCCACTAGGAATCTTCCAGAAGGGGATCCAGCTTCCATCCAGCATGCTCAGGGACTACACCACCCATGCTTCACCTGTGGGGCTCCCCCCTTCTGCTCCTCTGCCCGTTGATTGGTAGCCTTTGGGGATCCACTAGGAATCTTCCAGAAGGGGATCCAGCTTCCATCCAGCATGCTCAGGGACTACACCACCCATGCTTCACCTGTGGGGCTCCCCCCTTCTGCTCCTCTGCCCGTTGATTGGTAGCCTTTGGGGATCCACTAGGAATCTTCCAGAAGGGGATCCAGCTTCCATCCAGCATTCTCAGGGACTACACCACCCACGCTTTACCTGTGGGGCTCCCCCTTCTGCTCCTCTGCCCGTTGATTGGTAGCCTTTGGGGATCCACTAGGAATCTTCCAGAAGCAGATCCAAAGGGGATCCAGCTTTCATCCAGCATGCTTAGGGACTACACCACTCATGCTTCACCTGTGGGGCTCCCCCTTCTGCTCCTCTGCCCGTTGATTGGTTGATTTGGGGATCCATTAGGAATCTTCCAGAAGGGGATCCAGCTTCCTGTTGCTAGGCAATGAATATTTGGATTCTTTCCTCCCCCCCAAATGTCTCATTAAATTGCTAAGGTTTGGGGAAGCCCCAGGAGTCAATGAGGTCCAGTTCCACAATCCTAATCATTAATCATATTAACGATATTCCTCTTTGAGGGAGAAGACAGGTGGTTTAGAAATAGGACTGGTAAATAAAAAATATTCATGTATTACCCAGTTTTTTCAAACTAGACTCTGAGGTGTCTTGAATTCTGCATAGAAATGTCACCACCAGGAGTAGCTGTTTGCCCTTTCTTGGTTGCTCCCCCACTTCCAATCTGCCGGATTCCAACTGGTGTCATTAACAAATAAGGGCGTGGGTTTTTTTTCCTTCTAATTCCTAAATTTAGCCCAGGGGTCTTCGAACTTGGCCCTTTTAGGACTTGTGGACTTCATCTCCCAGAATTCATCAGCCAGGCACACTGGCTGAGGAATTCTGGGAGTTGAAGTCCATCAGTCATGAAGGGGCCATAGTTCCCCCATGCTGGCTCAGGAATTCTGGGAGTTGAAGTCCACCAGTCATGAGGAGGCCATAATTCCCCCATGCTGGCTCAGGAATTCTGGGAGTTGAAGTCCATGAATGATGAAGGGGCCATAGTTCCCCCATGCTGGCTCAGGAATTCTGGGAGTTGAAGCCCATGAGTTATGAAGGGGCCATCGTTCCCCCCATGCTGGCTGAGGAATTCTGGGAGTTAAAGTCCACCAGTCACAAAGGGGCCATAGTTCCCTCCCATCCTGGCTGAGGAATTCTGGGAGTTGAAGTCGCCGAGTCATGAGGGGGCCAAAGTTTCCTCCATGCTGGGTGAGGAATTCTGGGAGTTGAAGTCCACGAGTCATGAAGGGGCCATAGTTCCCCCACGCTGGCTCAGGAATTCTGGGAGTTGAAGTCCATGAGTCATGAAGGGGGCCAAAGTTTCCTCCATGCTGGGTGAGGAATTCTGGGAGTTGAAGTCCGCAAGTCATGAAGGGGCCAAAGTTCCCCCATGCTGGCTCAGGAATTCTGGGAGTTGAAGTCCACAAGTCCTAAAAGGGCAAGTTCGAAGACCCCTGATTTAATTGATAGCCTAGGCCACGGGTGAGGAACCTTGACTCTTTTATGACTTGTGGACTTCAAATCCCAGAATTCCTCAGCCAGCCATATAGGGCTCTCTAGCCTTTCCCCTGGCTGTGGAATTCTGGGACTTGCAGTCCACCCATCTTAAAAGTTGCCAAGTTTGAGAAACACCGCCCTAAACCCCGTTTACTTTACAAGTAGGAAAGCCCTTGGCCCTCTGGATGCAACAGTCCTTTGAATTATTGCTTTTATTTATTAAATGTATATATATCTCATCTCGCAGTCACGTGATTCTGGGCTAATGGATTATTTCCCTACCCCCCCAACCCCCCATTTTTCTAGGAGAAACGAGGAGGAGGTTTGGCTGAGCTGCCGGAGTCCAGGTGAGTAAGAAAAACCTGCTTCTCCTACTGTTGTCGAACGATTCTGTCAAGAGGATCCAGTTCTTTCTTTTCCTCCATCCTAAATGTCTATGGCAGTGTTTCTCAACCTTGACCATTTTAAGGCATGTGGGCTTCAACTCCCAGAATTCCACAGCCAGCATTGCTGGCTGTGGAATTCTGGGAGTTGAAGTCCACATGCCTTAAAATAGTCAAGGTTGAGAAACACTGGTCTATGGAGATTTTCCGTCATTCCAAGTCATGGTTCACCCAAAGGATGTTTTTTTTTTCAGGAGGCCACTGGACTTTGTTTTTTCTTGGAAGATGTGTCACTTCTCATCCCAGAAGCTTCTTCACCTCTGATTGGATGGTGGGGAAGGGAAGGATTTATCCCCCTTGCAGGTCATTTGCCTTCAGGGTCGTTTGAGGCCACCTGGAGGTTTACCTGTGTCCTCAGGGTCACCTGAGTGGTGCATCTGGGTGTGCTGAAAGCAGTTCCAAGAAGGCTCCACGCCCATTTGCACCACTCAGGTGACCCTGAGGACATAGATAAATTCTGTGATTTATTTTTATTTATTTATTTATTAAAATTTATAAACCGCCCCACTCCCGCAGGACTCTGGGCGGCTAACAATAAAAAACAACATAAAACATGACAAAACAAACAGTACAATAACAGTCATCCAGGGGTCAGGTTTTATAAACCCCAGGTCTGCTGGAAAAGCCAGGTCTTAAGCAGCTTATGGGGTGGGAGTGGTCCTAATCTCCGGGGGGAGCTGGTTCCAAGACGTGGGCGCCATCACAGAGAAAGCCCTCCTCCGCGGCCCTGCCAAATGGCACTGCTTGGCCGACGGGACCCGAAGGAGACCCAGCCTGTGGGATCTAACCGGACAAAGGGAACTATGAGGTAGTAGGCGGTCTCGCAAATAGCCTGGCCCTGAGCCACATAGGGCTTTAAAGGTAATAACCAACATCATTCTGCATCTATAATCTATATTCTATTCTATTCTATTCTATTCCATTCCATTCCATTCCCTATACTATTCTATTATTTCTTATTCTCTTCTCCTCTCTTCTGTTCTCTTCTGTATTTCTATTCTATTCCATTCCATTCCCTATTCTCCTCTCCTATCCTCTCCTCTGTTCTATTCTGTATTTCTATTCTATTCTATTCTTTTCTATTCTTGTTGTTGTTGTTGTTGTTAATTGCGAAGTCGTGTCCGACCCATCGCGACCCCATGGACAATGTTCCTCCAGGTCTTCCTGTCCTCTACCATCTTCTGGAGTCCATTTAAATTCACACCTACTGCTTCAGTGACTCCATCCAGCCATCTCATTCTTTGTCGTCCCTTTCTTCTATTGCCCCTCAATCTTTCCCAGCATTAGGCTCTTCTCCAGTGAATCCTTCCTTCTCATTAGGTGGCCAAAGTACTTGAGTTTCAACTTCAGGATCTGGCCTTCTAAAGAGCAGTCGGGGTTGATCTCTTCTAGGACTGACCGGTTTGAACGCCTTGCAGTCCAAGGGACTCGCAGGAGTCTTCTCCAGCACCATAGTTCAAAGGCCTCAATTCTTTTGCGTTCAGCCTTTCTTATGGTCCAACTTTCACAGCCATACATTGCAACTGGGAAAACCATGGCCTGGACTATATGCACTTTTGTTGGCAGGGTGATGTCTCTGCTTTTTAGTATGCTGTCTAGATTTGCCATAGCTTTCCTCCCCAGGAGCAAGCGTCTTTTAATTTCTTGGCTGCAGTCCCCATCTGAGGTGATCTTGGAGCCCAGAAAAATAAAATCTGTCACTACTTCCATTTCTTCCCCATCTATTTGCCAGGAATTGAGAGGGCCGGATGCCATGATTTTGGTTTTCTTAATGTTGAGTTTCAAGCCAACTTTTGCACTCTCCTTCTTCACCCGCATCAAGAGGCTCTTTAGTTCCTCTTCACTTTCTGCCATTAGAGTGGTATCATCTGCATATCTTAGGTTGTTGATATTTCTCCCGGCAATCTTAATTCCAACTTTTGATTCATCTAGCCCTGCCTTTCTCATGATGTGCTCTGCATATAAGTTAAATAGGCAGGGCGACAGTATACAGCCTTGCCGGACTCCTTTTCCAATTTTGAACCAATCAGTGGTTCCGTGTTCGGTTCTCACTGTTGCTTCTTGACCCGCATATAGGTTTCTCAAGAGACAAATGAGATGGTCTGGTACTCCCATCTCTTTAAGAACTTGCCACAATTTGTTGTGATCCACACAATCAAAGGCTTTTGCATAGTCAATGAAGCAGAAGTAGATGTTTTTCTGGAACTCCCTAGCTTTCTCCATGATCCAGCATATGTTGGCAATTTGATCTCTAGTTCCTCTGCCTCTTCGAAATCCTGCCTGTACTTCTGGTAGTTCTCGATCCACATACTGCTGGAGTCTAGCTTGTAGGATTTTAAGCATAACTTTACTAGCATGTGAAATGAGTGCAATGGTGCGATAGTTTGAACATTCTTTGGCATTGCCTTTCTTTGGAATTGGAATGTAAACTGACCTTTTCCAATCCTGTGGCCACTGTTGAGTTTTCCAAATTTGCTGGCAAATTGAGTGTAGCACTTTTACTGCATCGTCTTTTAAGATTTTGAATAGCTCAGCTGGAATACTGTCACCTCCACTAGCTTTGTTGTTGCTCAGATTTTCTAAGGCCCATTTCACTTCACATTCTAGGATGTCTGGTTCGAGGTCAATGACCATCTCATTGTGGTTATCTGGGATGTTAAGCTCATTCTTGTATAGTTCTTCTGTGTAGTTTTGCCATCTCTTCTTAATCTCTTCTGCCTCTGTTAGGTCTCTGCCATTTTGGTCCTTTATCATGCCCATCTTTGCATGAAACGTTCCCTTCATATCTCCAATTTTCTTGAAGAGATCTCTGGTCCTCCCTATTCTGTTGTTTTCTTCTATTTCTTTGCACTGTTCATTTAAGAAGGCATTCTTATTTCTTCTAGCTATTCTCTGGAATTCTGCATTCAATTGGGTGTATCTTTCTCTTTCTCCTTTGCCTTTCGCTTCCCTTCTTTCCTCAGCTATTTGCAAAGCTTCCTCAGACAGCCATTTTGCTTTCTTGCATTTCTTTTTCTTTGGGATGGTTTTAGTTGCTACCTCTTGTGCAATGTTGCGAACTTCCATCCATAGTTCTTCAGGCACTCTGTCTATCAGATCCAGTTCCTTAAATCTATTTGTCACCTCTACTGTATATTCATTAGGAATATGATTTAGTTCATACCTGAGTGGCCTAGTGCTTTTCCCTACTTTTTTCAATTTAAGCCTAAATTTTGCAACAAGAAGCTCATGATCTGAGCCACAGTCAGCTCCTGGTCTTGTTTTTACTGACTGTATAGAGCTTCTCCATCTTTGGCTGCAGAGCACATAGTCAATCTGATTTCTATGTTGACCGTCTGGTGATGTCCATGTGTAGAGCCGTCTCTTGGGTTGTTGGAAAAGAGTGCTTGTTATGACCATCGTATTCTCTTGACAAAATTCTATTAGCCTGTGCCCTGCTTCCTTTTGTACTCCAAGGCCAAACTTGCCTGTTATTCCGGTTATCTTTTGGCTTCCTACCTTAGCATTCCAATCCCCCATGATGATAAGGACATCATTTTTTGGTGTTAATTCTAAAAGGTGCTGTAGGGCTTCATAGAACTGGTCAATTTCATCCTCTTCAGCACCAGTGGTTGGGGCATAGATTTGGACTACTGTGATATTGAATGGTTTGCCTTGGATTCGAATTGAGATCATTCTGTCATTTTGGGGATTGTATCCCAGTATTGCTTTTCCTATTCTTTTATTGACTATGAAGGCTACTCCATTTCTTCTGAGGGATTCTTGCCCACAGTAGTATACCTGATGGTCATCTGAGTTAAATTCACCCATTTCTGTCCATTTTAGTTCGCTGATTCCTAAGATGTCGATGTTCAGTCTTGTCATCTCTTTTTTGACTACGTCTAGCTTGCCTTGATTCATGGATCTTACATTCCAGGTTCCTATGGAGAAAAGATCTTTACAGCATTGGACTTTCCTTTCACCACCAGATATATCCACAGCTGAGCGTCCTTTCGGCTTTGGCCCAGTCGCTTCATTCTTTCTGGCGCTACTAGTACTAGCCCTCTGCTCTTCCCCAGTAGCGTATTGGACACCTTCCGACCTGAGGGGCTCATCTTCCAGCGTCATATCTTTTTGCCTTTTAGTACTGTCCATGGGGTTTTCATGGCAAAGATACTGGAGTGGTTTGCCATTTCCTTCTCCAGTGGATCACATTTTGTCAGAACTCTCTGCTATAACCTGTCCGTCTTGGGTGGCCCTGCACGGCATAGCTTATAGCTTCATTGAGTTACGCAAGCCCCTTCGCCACGACAAGGCAGTAATCCATAAAGGGGAATCCATAAATTCTATTCTATTCTATTCTATTCTATTCTATTCTATTCTATTCTATTCTATTCTATTCTATTCTATTCCTATATTCTATTCTATTCCATTCCATTCCATTCCATTCCATTCTCTATTCCCTATTCCCTATTCCCTATACTATTCTGTTATTTCTTATTTCCTCTCCTCTGTTCTATTCTGTATTTCTATTCTATTCTATTCCATTCCATTCCATTCCCTATTCCCTATAACTATTCTATTATTTCTTATTCTCCTCTCCTCTCCTCTGTTCTATTCTATTCTATTCTATTCCTATTCTATTCTATTCTATTCTATTCTATTCTATTCTATTCTATTCCATTCCATTCCATTCCATTCCATTCCATTCCATTCTCTATTCCCTATTCCCTATACTATTCTATTATTTCTTATTCTCCTCTCCTCTCCTCTCCTCTGTTCTATTCTATTCTATTCTATTCTATTCTATTCTATTCTATTCTATTCTATTCTATTCTATTCCATTCCATTCCCTATTCCCTATTCCCTATTCCCTAACTATTCTATTATTTCTTATTCTCCTCTCCTCTCCTCTCCTCTGTTCTATTCTATTCCTATTCTATTCTATTCTATTCTATTCTATTCTATTCTATTCTATTCTATTCTATTCTATTCTATTCTATTCTATTCTATTCTATTCTATTCTAATAATTCTTATTTCTATTCTATTCTATTCCATTCCATTCCATATTCTATTCCAGGGATGGCGAACCTTTTAGAAACCAAGTGCCCAAAAACTGGCTTTGACCCCACTCCACCCCCCTGCCCCACCCTGCTCTGCCCCCCATTCCCCCACCCCGCCTGCCCACAGGACCACTCACCGCCTCCAGGGCCCACCGCAGATCGCCCAGGCAGCCCAGCAGCGCTATGGCAGCCACGCCCTCTGCCCGCGCCCTGCAGCATCAACTGCGCGGGATGGGGTGTGAGGGCAGAGTCTTGTCCACGCTGCCTGACTGCCATGTCCTTGGCTGCGCTGCTCCGCGTGGGCCATGCTTGGGGGGCGACTCCTCCAGGGGGGCTGCTGGAAAGGAGGGGGTCGCGGGGGGAGGCAAGGCTGGGGCCACGGCATGTGTGCCCACAGTGAGGATTCCCAGTGCTGCCTCTGGCACCCGTGCCCTAGGTTCGCCACCACTGATCTATTCCGTTCCAGACAATACCACTTCTTCTTCTCCTTTAGGGAAACCAACTTTATATGGGACTCTGACCTGCCACGGTTTGAGCCCAGACGGGATTCCAGAAATTGTAGCCTCCGAAGGATTTGAAGTCAGTGCAATAACTAAGGTATGGCCTAAAATCTGAGCCTGGTGACATTTTTTCCCCCAAAAAATCACATTCCGTGGAAAGGCAGGCGCATTTGTGAAGCACAGGTCATGTCATTCCCTGCACAACCATGTAGTTTTCCACCTTGGCGACTTTAAATTAACTGGACTTCAACTCCCAGAATTCCCCAGCCAGCATAGCTGGCTGTGGAATTCTGGGAGCTGAAGTCCACACAGCTTAAAAGTCCCCATGGCTATAATCCATAAAATAGGATTATAGAAAATTACTAGAGAAAGTGAAATGTAGAAACATTATACCCAATATTAGCATAAAATAAGAAAGGAGGAATTATTATATACGTCAAAGAAAAATAAAATTAAATAAATATACTTGGATGAAAAGGGGTGAATTTTAATGTTGGAAATAGTATTAGAGTAAAAACAGTATATGCACTAAATCAGTGGTTCTCAACCTGTGGGTCGGGACCCCATTTGGGGTCAAACGACCATTTCACGGGGGTCGCCAAACAACGCAGTCTGCCATTTTTTCCCCCTTTTCCTTAGCTGTGCTACTCCCTTTTATTCTATTGGCTTTTGAAAGCCAATAGAATAGACTCTTTTGAATAGAGTCTAATTCTATTGGCTTTCAAAAGCCAATAGGAATTGTCCAGACTGTCTCTGCCCTGCTGAGCCCGCCAAAAGTCCCATTCTGCAAACGGTGCTGCACCCGTTGAGTAGTCCTCAACTTACGACCAGTTGGGGGTCGCGGCATTAAAAAGGTTGAGAACCACTGCACTAAATAATATGAGAATATTTGTGTGATCACCATGCTTAGATGGAATTCCGGTCGCGTCTTATAAAAAAATATGAGTGTTACTACAATGAATAATGTTGGATTCCTAGTAAGTAGTAGAATATGAAAGAAGGAAAATGTAAATAAGGAACAATGGGGCAATAAGGACAAATATTTCAAAGAAGAAAGAGGGGGGGAAATGTAAAGAATAGAAAAGTACAGTTACAAACTGCTGTTAACAAAAAAGGATATATCACGTGTGTACGTGTGTAATGTTTGTTTTGTTTTGTTTTGTAAAAAAAAAAAAAAGTCCCCATGGTTGAGAAATAAATACTGGGTTAGAGTGATGGAGGATTTAAATCTGGGAGGAGGGAAGTGGGAGGGGAGGACAGGTTGGCTGTGCAGGTACAACTTACTGTATATGCCGGCGTATAAGACGACTCGGCGTATAAGACGACCCCCGTCTTTGGCGCCGATTTTAACGCTTGCGGAAGTCGCCTTATACGCCGGCATATACGGTATATCTGAGGCACATTGGAGGGATATCCGCCACTTATTATTCTACTATGCTAAAAATCCGCCGTGTGCTTTGAGACCTGTTGAGATAACCTGAGGTAAAATAATGTAAGAAATGGGAGAGGAGGTTAAGTTTGATCTAGTGGTTAAAGCACCAGGTTAGAGCCCAGGAGACGGTGAGTTCTAGTTCTGCTTTGGATATGAAAGGCGGCTGGGTGACTTTGGGCCAATCACTAGGAGACGGTGAGTTCTACTCCTGCCTTAGGCCTGAAAGCCAGCTGGGTGACTTTGGACCAATCACCAGGAGACATTGAGTTCTAGTCTTGCCTTAGGCATGGAACCTAGCTGGGTGACTTTGGGCCAATCACTAGGAGATGGTGAGTTCTAGTCCTGTCATAGGCATGAAAATCAGCTGGGTGACTTTGGGCCAACCATCAGGAGGTGGTGAGTTCTAGTCCCGCCATAGGCATGGGTGACGCTGGGCCAATCACCAGGAGACGGTGAGTTCTAGTCCCACCATAGGCATGGAAGCCAGCTGGGTGACGTTGGGCCAATCACCAGGAGATGTTGAGTTCTAGTCCCGCCTTAGGCATGGAAGCTAGCTGGGTGACGTTGGGCCAATCACCAGGAGACGTTGAGTTCTAGTCCCGCCTTAGGCATGGAAGCCAGCTGGGTGACGTTGGGCCAATCACCAGGAGACGTTGAGTTCTAGTCCCGCCTTAGGCATGACCAATCAGACACAACCAATCAGTTTCTCTCAGCCCAACCCACCTTGCAGGGTTGTCGTTATGGGCAAAATAGGAGGAAGGCGTATGAGGTATGTTCACTACCTCGAATTACTTATAACAATAATAAAAGGTGGGGATTAAATCAATAATAAATTAAGTATGACACCCTCTTGCCTTTTTTGATGAAACTATTTGTGGGCCTGCTTGCTCAAAGTCCAGCTTGACCTCTCAAGTTTTTAGATTTTGTGATGAATGAATGAATGAACGAACAAACATTGAGACAATCTGCTTTTGGCCCATCTTTATTTTTGTATTTTGTATTTTCCTTTTTTCTACCTGCTTCAGAAATGTCTGCTCGTTTCCTGCTCGCGGGAAAACACCTCTAGCAAATTTCTGGCACCCTACACTGCCTTCTGCAGGATCCATCAGAAAAGCGTACGTATGCTTTTACGGCCTTTTTTTGGAAGGACTATTCAAGGAAATAAAAGCAGGATTTAAAAAAAAACAAACCACACCTTATAGGTTTTTTTTTAATATAATATTTTATTAATTTTCCATTTGAATATTGAAAAAGCAACCTGGTGACTGGGTGAATCAATAGCCCAGTGACAGAATCTTTAGTGCAAATCTCAGGTTACCACATCAAATATTTCTTCTCTTTTTTCCCTTAACATTTACTGTCTCGTATTCAGATTGGTACATTTCTGATGATATCAACTCCATAAAAACATCATTATTACATTATCGATCAATTTTTAGCTTACACACATCTTAATTACATTCGATCTTCATGATCCATCCATATCCTGTTATTGATTTTTTTTACTCACTTTTTCATTTCCTATCCCTATTCCAATTTCACCGTTGGTATTTTTAATTTTCAGACTTTGGGTAGCCGAAATTTCCCTTATCTCACTTCGTAACAAACGATAATATCCAAAAGACACGTTTTATCTACTTGAATACAATCTGGTTCTTATTCCCTAAGAGTTCTCTATCTCTCACCCTATTAAATCACCCACTTAATAACACGAGATCGTTTATATATAAACCCTTACGGTTTTTACCAAATCCATGGCTCCGCTTTAATTATGGTGACGTTGGCTTAATGACCCCTGCAGTCACATGACTGACCTGTCTCCCAAGCATTGTGACCCAGGACTGTAATGGGCAGGCTTCATTATGGTCGTATGTCAAGGACTACCTCTGCTTCCAGCAACAGAATTCAAACAGACAAGCACCTGCAACATAACACCCCGGACTTAACAATTGTCGATAAGAAAGACAAAAAAGTCTGGATAGTGGACGTGGCAGTGCCTGGAGACAGCAGAACAGATGAGAAAGAACTGGAGAAGATAACAAAATACAAAGACCTACAAATAGAAATAGAAAGACTGTGGCAAAAGCAAGCAAGGGTAGTACCAATCGTCATAGGCTCCTTGGGTGCAATCCCAAAACAACTGGAGCACCACTTGAACACCATTGGCATTGACAAATTCGCTATTAGTCAATTGCAAAAGGCGGCCTTACTAGGAACTGCTTCCATCCTGCGACGATATCTGTAATACCATCAAACATCCACATCTGCCTATCCCAGGTCCTGGGTAAGGACTCGATAGGTAGACAAAATGCCAAATCCAGTCTGAACATCTGGCTGACTGTGCGATGATCCGTAATAGTAATAATAGTAGTAGTAGTAATAGTAGTAGTAGTAGTAGTAGTAGTAGTAGTAATAATAATAATAATAATAATAATAATAATAATAATAATAATAATAATAATAATAATAGCCAAATAACACGGTTGGAAGAGACTTTACAGGTCTTCTAGTCCAACCCTGGCCAAGCATTTAAAATTTCAGAGTAATGGCCTTCCAATCTCTTCTTAAAAGCCTCCAGTGATGGAGCTCCTACGACTTCTGGAGGCAGGTGGTTCCACTGGTTAAATTGTTCTCACTGTCAGGAAATTCCTCCTTAATTCCAGGTTGCTTCTCTCCTTGATGAGTTTCCACCCTTTGCTTCTTGTCCTGCCTTCAGGCGCTTTGGAGAAGAGGCCGAGCCCTATTTATTGTTCACCTCCCTTGTTCTCTCTTAATCTTAGATCACCTGTCTTGACATTTCCAGCGGAGGTGGGCTCGGAGTATCCACCAGCGCTGACGGCACGATGAAAATTTGGCAAGCCGCTAACGGGGAAGTTAGAGTAAGTATTGTCCGAGCCGGTGTTTCTCAACCTCAGAAGGGTGGACTTCATTTCCCAGAATTCCCTAGCCAGCTACGTGATCTGAATCGTTTGAACAACTGCCTTGCTTAGCAAACAAAAGCTTCCGGTCCCAATTAGCAAGCGTGCCTTCCGTTGATATCAGTTGCTCAATTCACTGTCTTTTCAGAGGAATTTGGAAGGTCACATATACGATGTGAATTGTTGTCGGTTTTTCCCATCGGGCATCGTGGTGCTGAGTGGAGGGATGGACGCCAGGCTGAAAATCTGGTCTGCAGACAGCGGCAGCTGCGTTGCAACGTTCCAGGGACACAAAGCAGGTACAGGGAAGTGAGCGTTGGGGGGGTCAGCCCAGCGTTACGTTGAATGACGCCGGCTGCGTTTCTGGCTGAAGTTTGAAGGATTGCATCTCGGCTGTCCCGTGTGGATCAATCGGTTGGGCTTGTAACAGGCAGAACGTGGAACATCATCAGAGTTGAAAGGGACCTTGGAGGTCATCTAGCCGAACCCCCAGCTTAAGCAGGAGAGCCCTAGACCATTTCAGATGAATGGCCGTCCAGTCTCTTCTTAAAAACTTCCAGTGTTGGAGCATTCATAGCTTCTGGAGGCAGGTAGTTCCACTGGTTCATTGTTCTAACTGTCAGGAAGTTTCTCCTTAGTTCCAGGTTGCTTCTCTCCTTGATGAGTTTCCATCCGTTGCTTCTTCTCCTGCCTTTAGGCGCTTTGGGGAATAGCTTGACTCCCTCTTCTTTGGGGCAGCTCCTGAGATACTGGAAGACTGCTATTATGTCACCCCTGGTCCTTAGCATTAAACAGAGTTGGAAGGGACCTTAGAGATCTTCTAAACCAGCCCCCTGCTCAAGCAGGAGGACCTATATCATCTCAGACGAGTGACTGTCTAGATCAGGGATAGGCAACCTTGGCTCTTTTATGACTCGTGGACTTCAACTCCCAGAATTCCTGAGCCAGCCATGCTGAGGGGAAAGGGAGAGTTTCCAAGCTGAGCCATGCTGGCTGAGGAATTCTGGGAGTTGAAGTCCAGAATCATGAAGGGGGCCACAGTTCCCCCAAGCTGGCTCAGGAGTTCTGGGAGTTGAAGTCCACGAGTCATGAAGGGGCCATAATTCCGCCATGCTGGCTCAGGAATTCTGGGAGTTGAAGTCCGCAAGTCATGGCCATAATTCCCCCATGTTGGCTGAGGAATTCTGGGAGTTGAAGTCCACGAGTCATGAAGGGGCCATAATTCCGCCATGCTGGCTGAGGAATTCTGGGAGTTGAAGTCCACGAGTCACGAAGGGGCCATAATTCCGCCATGCTGGCTCAGGAATTCTGGGAGTTGAAGTCCGCGAGTCATAAAAGAGCCAAGGTTGCCTACCCCTGGTCTAGTCCACGGGTGTCAAACCCGCCGCATCACGTGACAGTCAGGTGTGCAGCAGTCTGGCGCCGCTAGGGCAACTGAGGTGGCTGGGCCAATTGCTGAATATTTCTCTTTTATGATCCTGCAGGAATCCTGGACACAGCCATTGTGGAGAGGGGCAGGAACGTGGTCTCCAGCTCACGGGACGGCACAGCGCGTCTTTGGGATTGTGGGCGGCTGACTTGCCTGGGTGTTATAGCCGATTGTGGCTCTCCTATCAATGGGATCGCTCTGAGTGCAACAGACAACTCGTTAAACTTGGGATCCCCCGAAGAACTTCCCAGTAAGTGATTATATTGCAGCCAGATGTGTTTTTATTTCTAATAGCAGGACACAAAGCTCTTTGCGTCTCTTTGAGTTGTGCTGAAAGCCCACGCCTTGTTTTCGGAACTCCCAGTCGCCTGGCTTCTAACCTGGTGCCTGGTGAAGCACGGGCGGATGGGAACTGCAGTGCCTGAGCATGCTAGATGCTTTTTTAAGGAGGCAAGTGGACTTCCTTGTTTTTCTTTGAAGACGTTTCGCTTCTCATCCAAAGAAGCTTCTTCAGTTCTCACCGGATGGTGGGGAAGGGAAGGATTTATACTCCTTGCAGAAAAACTGGTCATTTGCATTCTTTTAGAGCAGTGGTTCTCAACCTGTGGGTCGGGACCCCATTTGGGGTTGAATGACCATTTCACGGGGGTCGCCAAACAACGCAGTCCGCCATTTTTTCCCCCCCTTTTCCTTAGCTGTGCTACTCCCTTTTATTCTATTGGCTTTTGAAAGCCAATAGAATAGACTCTCTTGAATAGAGTCTAATTTTATTGGCTTTTAAAAGCCAATAGGAATTGTCCAGGCTGTCTCTGCCCTGCTGAGCCCGCCAAAAGTCCCATTCTGCCAACGGTGCTGCACCAGTTGAGTAGTCCTCGACTTACGACCGGTTGGGGGTCGCGGCATTAAAAAGGTTGAGAACCACTGTTTTAGAGGGTCATTGAGGCCACTTGGAGGTTTGTCTGTGTTCTGAGGGTAACCTGAGTGGGGCAAATGGGTGTGGAGCCTTCTGGGAACTGCTGAAAGGACCCTGTTGTATAAACATAGATAAACCTCCAAGTGGCCTCAACAATGACTCTCTAAAAGGATGCAAATGACTGGCTGTCTGCAAGGAGTATAAATCTTTCTATTCCCCACCATCCAGTCAGAGCTGAAGAAGCTTCTGGGATGAGAAGTGAAACGTCTTCAAGGAAAAAACCAAAGGTGCTTTTTCAGGAGGCAAGTGGACTTTCTTGTTTTTCTTTGAAGACTTCTCATCTTCACCATCCGCTCTGACTGGATGGTGGGGAGTGGAAGGATTTATACTCCTTGCAGACAGCCGGTCATTTGCATTCTTTTTAGAGGGTCGTTGAAGCCACTTGGAAGTTTATCTGTGTACTCAGGGTCACCTGAATGGTGCAAATGGGTGTGGAGCTTTCTTGGAATTGCTGAAAGGATTGTGTTGTAGAATGGAGATAGATAGATCACCACATAGTTTGCACCACTTAGGTAACCCTGAGGACACAGATAAACCTCCCAGTGGCCTTAATGACCCTCTAAAACAGTGGCTCTCCACCTTTTTAATGCCGCGACCCCCGGCCGGTCGTAAGTCGAGGACTACTCAACCGGTCGTAAGTCGACGACTACTCAACTGGTGCAACACCGTTGGCAGAATGGGACTTTTGGCGGGCTCAGCAGGGCAGAGACAGCCTGGACAATTCCTATTGGCTTTTGAAAGCCAATAGAATTAGACTCTATTCAAGAGAGTCTATTCTACTGGCTTTCAAAAGCCAATAGAATAAGAGGGAGTAGCACAGCTAAGGAAAAGGGGGGGGGGAAAATGGTGGACTGCGTTGTTTGGCGACCCCCGTGAAATGGTCGTTCGACCCCAAATGGGGTCCTGACCCACAGGTGGAGAACCACTGGATTAAGGCAAGAGGCTAGAAGCCGGGCACCTACTCTAGGCCGAACAGTCTCTCTTTCCAATGCAGGTGAGCGTGAAGTTGGCACGGAAGGGAAGCTCTTGCTGTTGGCTCGGGAGGACAAAAAATTGCAAGGCGTGGGGTTACAAAGCAGGCAGCCGGTAAGATTTCTCCTCCATTTGGGATAAAGCAGCCTGTTGTCCTCCCTTCGTCTCGGTAGCCCCGGATTGCAAATGATCTCAGAAGAAGGGAAGGCGGCCATTTTGCTCCTACGTTGAGTTTGGCGTACGATCTGCCAAGCTAGGATGTAGCAGCCTTTGTGAGATGAGCTGATTTCACTTTTGATTTATCTGTTCTGTTCTTTCTATTCTATATTCTGTTCTGTTCTATTCATTCCTATTTCTATTCTATTCTATTCTGTATTTCTATTCTATTCCATTCCATTCTATTCTATTCTATTCATTCCTATGTCTATTCTGTTCTGTTCTATTCTATTCTATTCTATTTATTCCATTCCATTCCATTCTATTCCATTCCATTCCATTCCAATCATTCCTATGTCTATTCTATTCTATTCTATTCTATTCTATTCTATTCTATTCTATTCTATTCTATTCTATTCATTCCTATGTCTATTCTATTCCATTCCATTCTATTCTATTCCATTCCATTCATTCCTATATCTATTCTATTCTATTCTATTCTATTCTATTCTATTCTATTCTATTCTATTCTATTCTATTCTATTCTATTCTATTCTATTCTATTCTATTCTATTCTATTCTATTCATTCCTATGTCTATTCTATTCCATTCCATTCTATTCTATTCCATTCCATTCATTCCTATATCTATTCTATTCTATTCTATTCTATTCTATTCTATTCTATTCTATTCTATTCTATTCTATTCTATTCTATTCTATTCTATTCTATTCTATTCCTTTCCATTCCATTCCATTCCATTCTATTCCATTCTATATATCTATTCTATTCTGCTTTCTTGCAGACATTTCATTACCAAACTAGGGAACATCATCCGTGCTAGGAGGGAGAGGGGTTTGTAGAGGAGAAGGGGGAGGGGGAAAAGGACTATGGGGTCCTTGGTGCTCTCTGAGCTGGATGCTTTTCTTGCAGACGTTTCATGACCCAACTAGGTAACATCATCAGCACTAGTAGGAGATGAGCTTAGATGAGATGTCAGACCACTTTCCCCCCCCCCCCCCGATTTCTTCCTTAGATTTTTCTTTTTATCGGTTCGGATGCTTTCAACTGCTGCACCTTCCTCTCCAACACGTATCTGCTGGGAGGGACGCAGGATGGGACCATATATCAGCTGGATGTGAGAAACACCAAGTGAGTTTAGATTCCCAGCTGCCTTTAAATGGCTGGAGGGAAAAAAATCCACTAACCGTTTCCTTTTTTTTTTCCCCGTTTTTTTTTTCCTGCTCAGGCAGGGAACCCGTATACCATTTCAGACCAATGGCTGTCCAGTCTCTTAGAATAGAGCTGGAAGGGACCTTGGAGGTCATCTAGTCCAACCCCCTGCTCAGGAAGGAAACCCTTATACCATTTCAGATCAATGGCTGTCCAGTCTCTTAGAATAGAATAAAGCTGGAAGGGACCTTGGAGGTCATCTAGTCCAACCTCCTGCTCAGGCAGGAATCCCTTATACTTATATTTCAGACAAATGGCTGTCCTTTTTAACAATCTCCCCCTCCCCTTCCGAAGCTTAATGTGGCTATTGGTTTCATCCGTGAACTATGTTTCCACAGGCGGCTAGTCCTCAACGTATAACCCCAAGTGAGTCCCAAATTTACATCGCTAAGCGAGACGTGTGTGAAGTGAAGTTTGCCCCGCTTTACGCCCTTTCTTGCTACGGCTGTTAAGTGAGTCACGCGGTTCTTAAGTGAAGCTGGCTTTTCCCCCACTGAGTTTGCTTGTCAGAAGGTCGCCAAAGGGGACCGCGTGACCCCGGGATGCTGCGACCGTCATAAGTATGAGTCAGTTGCCAAGGGTCTGAATTTTGATCCCGTCACCATGGGGATGCTGCAAAGGTTATAAATGTGAAAAACGGCCCGAAGTCTTTTTTTTTTTCAGTGCTGTTTTAACTTCGGTCACTAAATGAACTGTCGTAAAGCGAGGACTTTATTCCCCTTCATTCGCGTGACCGGGAAGGCTTGGGAATCTCCGTCGACATTTCAATATGGGAATTCTTTGTCCGTTTTCAGAGCTCCCGTTCGAGTGATCCAGCGGTCGGGAGCCCCAGTCCTTTCCCTGATGCCTTACAAAGACGGGTTTATTGCCAGCCAAGGTAATTGATGCATTTTTTATTTCTTTAGCAAGGAAAGGCAAATGCCTGCTCAACTCAGTAATAATAATAAAGTTGGAAGGGACCTTGGAGGTCATCTAGTCCAACCCCCTGCTCAGGCAGGAAACCCTACACCATTTCGGACAAAGGGCTGTCCAGTCTCTTCTTAAAAACTTCCAGTGCTGGAGCATTCACCGCTTCTGGAGGCAGGTGGTTCCATTGGTTAATTGTTCTCACTGTCAGGAAGTTTCTCCTTAGTTCTAGGTTGCTTCTCTCCTTGATTAGTTTCCATTCGTTGCTTCTTGTCCTGCCTTCAGGCGCTTTGGAGAATAGCTTGACTTCCTCTTCTTTGGGGCAGCCCCTGAGATATTGGGGCACTGCTATCCAGTCCCCCCTCGTCCTTCTCTTCATTAAACTAGACATACCCAATTCCAGCAACCGTTCCTTCTATGTTTTAGCCTCCAGTTACCACTTGTGGTAACCCCAACTACAAAACCCAACAGCCTCGTTAGCTTCCCTGGTGACAACAGTCACACCAACCCCTTGATGGGCTCCGTGTCCCTCTGGGGTCCCCAGGCTCGCTGGCAGAACCAGGTCTTCAGGGCCTTTCGAAAGAGTGTCAAAATGGAGGCCAATCTTATCTCCTCAGGGATGATGTTCCACAGGGAGGGTGCCACCACAGAGAAGGCCCTTCTTCCTGGTCCCACCAAATGGATCTCCTCAAGAGCGGGGACCCATAACTATCCCCGCCTTCTTGCTTTTTTTTCTTTTCTTTCTTTTCTCTCTCTCTCTCTTTCTTTTTTTTATTGAAAAGTTTTATAAAAGTTACAATATACATCCCAAAAACCCACCCACCCTAAAAAAAAAACCCTCTCCCTCCCCCACTTCCCAGAGCTGAGTACAGGGTTACAAATATAATAATCAAACTCTAACTAACATGAACCAACTATATAAATAACCAAGTCCATAATGCGCTTTAACTCCAGTAAACATAATAATATAAACAAGTTAATATCCTAATTATCAAACAATACAATATACCAAATTGTTAAACAATACTAATACTAAAAATAATAATAAAACTAATAAAAATTCTACTATAATAAACTATTAATAATAATAATACTCTAAGATTTACTCATAAACTAAGTTGAACTTTTTAGTCCCATATTTATTTTGAATATAATCTATCCATCTTCTCCAGACCGAAATGTATCTTTCTTGTGAATGATCCTTCAGATAAGCAGAAATTTTCTTTTTCTTTCTTTCTTTTCTTCCTTCCTTCCTTTCTTCCCTTCCTTCCTTTCTTTCTTAAATTTATATGCTACCCATCTTGCTATCCAAGCGATTCTGGGGAGCTTACCAGAAACAAATAGCCAAACAATTACAAATATAAAAACAAATAGAATTATAAAGATTCAGTGCAGAGTTTCAATGCTTCCCTCTTTGCAGGTGATGGAACTTGTTTCATTATGCAACAAGACCTCGATCACGTTCTTGACCTGACCGGACCCGACTGTGATCCTGTGTACAAGGTATGTATAAAACACAACATTCAGCAGGAGCTCGCTTGAGCAAAGAAGGGACCTCTGGAAGGGAAACATAAGAATCGGGGTCCTACCCGGAAACTGAAATAGGAGTTGCCTGGCAAGATGGTGAAAATGAAATTTAGTGGTGAAAAAAAGGAAGGTTCTACATCTAGGCAAGAAAAACTAGATGTAGGATAGGTGGTACCTAGCTCAACAGTAGCAACTGTGAAAGGGATCTCGGAGTCCTAGTGGACGATCACTTAAATTTGAGCCAGCCGTGTGCTGCAGCTGCCAAAAAAACCAACACAGTGCTGGGCTGCATTAACAGAGGGATAGAATCAGGATCACGTGAAGGGTTAATACCACTTTACAAAGCCTTGGTAAGGCCACACTTGGAATACTGCATCCAGTTTTGGTCACCACGATGTAAAAAAGATGTTGAGACTCTAGAAAGAGTGCAGAGAAGAGCAACAAAGATGATTAGGGGACTGGAGGCTGAAACATATAAGGAACGGTTGCTGGAATTGGGTCTGTCTAGTTTAATGAAGAGAAGGACGAGGGGGGACATGATAGCTGTGTTCCAGTATCTCAGGGGCTGCCCCAAAGAAGAGGGAGTCAAGCTATTCTCCAAAGCATCCGAAGAAGGCAGGACAAGAAGCAACGGATGGAAACTAACCAAAGAGAGAAGCAACCCAGAACTAAGGAGAAATTTCCTGACAGTTAGAACAACTAACCAGTGGAACAACCTGCCTCCAGAAGCGCTGAATGCTCCAACACTGGAAATTTTTTTTAAGAAGTTGGAGAAAGGGGGGGTGGACTAGATGACTTCTAAGGTTTCTTCCAGCTCTGATTCTATAAGGGTCTCCTGCTTGAGCAGGGGGTTGGACTAGATGACCTCCAGGGTCCCTTCCAACAACTCTTGTGATTCTGTAAGGGTCTCCTGCTTGAGCAGGGGGTTGGACTAGATGACCTCCAGGGTCCCTTCCAACAACTCTTGTGATTCTGTAAGGATCTCCTGCTTGAGCAGGGGGTTGGACTAGATGACCTCTAAGGTCCCTTCCAACCCCGTGATTCTCTAAGGGTCTCCTGCTTTAGCAGGGGGATGGACTAGATGACCTCCAAGATTTCTTCCAACTCTGATTCTGTAAGGGTCTCCTGCTTGAGCAGGGGGTTGGACTAGATGACCTCCAAGGTCCCTTCCAACTCTGGGATTCTCTAAGGGTCTCCTGCTTGAGAAAGAAAGAAAGAAAGAAAAAAAGAAAGAAAGAAAGAAAGAAAGAAAGAGAAGAAAGAAGAGAAAAGAAATGGAGGAAGGAAGAGAAAAAAAAGAAAGGAAGAAAGGAAGAACAGAAAAGAAATGAAGGAAGGAAGGAAGGAAAGAAAGAAAGAGAAAGAAAGAAAAAGAAAGAAAGAAAAAAAGAAAAGGAAGGAAGGAAGGAAAGAAAGAAAAAGAAAAAAAGAAAAGAAATGAAGGAAGGAAAGAAAGAAAGAAAAAAGAAAGAGAGCAGGGGGGTGGACTAGATGACCTCCAAGCTCTCTTCCAACTGTTATTAAAAAAAAGAAAGACAAGGAAAAAAAAAACGTACTTAGCAAACGTCTCCTTTAGCCACAGTAATTTTGGGCTCCGTTGTGGCCCTAAGCCCAGGACCAGCCGTAGTTCAAACCGGCAGGTAACCAGGTTGTCATCAGGAACCACATGAGGGTTGAGACATTTTTTTCTGATTTTTTTTTTCTAGGTCGCCATGTGGGGAAAAGAAATCTACACTTGCTGCCGAGACGGGCTCCTGAGGCGATACCAGCTTTCCGATCTCTGATCAGCCTGGACATTTCCACAACAGACTGCAAATCCTGGATTTAGTGCCGCGATTCCTTTCAGTGGCCCCTTTGAAAGGCGCCAACGGGGCTCCTGGTTTGTAGACCTGTTATTCCAGTGTTTCTGAACCTCGGCCCCTTTAAGAGGGGTGGACTTCAACTCCCAGAATTCCCCAGCCAGCATGGCTGGCTGGGGAATTCTGGGAGTTGAAGTCCACCCCTCTTAAAGGGGCCAAGGTTCAGAAACACTGGCTTATACAGTCGCTCGAATAGAGCTGACACAGGGGTCTTCCAACTTGGCCCTTTTAGGACGTGTGGACTTCAACTCCCAGAATTCCTCAGCCAGCGTGCCTGGCTGAGGAATTGTGGGAGTTGAAGTCCACACCTCTTAAAATGGCCGAGATTAAGAAACACCAGTTTAGCTCTTTCTGAGTTAGCATTATTTCCCCCTCACATTATGTTAGGGGTCTTCCAACCTGGCCCTTTTAGGACGTGTGGACTTCAACTCCCAGAATTCCTCAGCCAGTGTGCCTGGCTGAGGAATTGTGGGAGTTGAAGTCCACACCTCTTAAAATGGCCGAGATTAAGAAACACCAGTTTAGCTCTTTCTGAGTTAGCATTATTTCCCCCTCACATTATGTCAGGGGTCTTCCAACCTGGCCCTTTTAGGACGCGTGGACTTCAACTCCCAGAATTTCTCAGCCAGCCATGCTGGCTGAGGAATTCTGGGAGTTGAAGTCCACAAGTCCTAGTTTGAAGACCCCCGAGCTGACAGATATGCCTTTAAGAAGACCTCACTTGAACTCAGGGCTGACCTTGCCGAGACAGACATACCTGTCTGAAAAAAAAAAAAGTGCTTTGAGTAGCCAGGAAGGTTTCTGCTTATTAAAGACCACTTTGCATTTGGGAAAAAAAAAATCACTTTGGGATTTGATTTTCATTGTGTTTTGATTCTTCTAAAGCCCAGGCGAAGGAACTGACGGCTGGGAGGAGCACCCAGGATCAATGACCTCATGGCACGAATTCCTTCGGATTGTAAGGTCACTTGGCCCTGGGCAATACATGAGAAATCATAAAAGTCCACTCATGAAAACTCAAGCAGAGGCTCCTTCAAGGCACAGCGCTTGATTTTCGATGGAAATACGTTAAGTTCCCTCACTCTCCCTCAGATTTGGACTGGAAAGCCGAATGAGGGAGAAAGGTTTGATTTACAGAATAGAATGCAGAATGACAGAATACAGAATAAGGCCTTGGAATACGGCATCCAGTGTTGGTCACCACGATGTAAAAAAGATGCTGAGACTCTAGGAAGAGTGCAGAGAAGAGCGACAAAGATGATCGGGGGACTGGAGGCTAAAACATACAAGGAACGGTTGCTGGAATTGGGTATGTCTAGTTTAACGAAGAGAAGGACGAGGGGGGACAGGATAGCCGTCTTCCAGTATCTCAGGGGCTGCCCCAAAGAAGAGGGAGTCAAGCTATTCTCCAAAGCACCTGAGGGCAGGACAAGAAGCAACTGATGGAAACTAATCAAGGAGAGAAGCAGCTTAAAATTAAGGAGAAACTTCCTGACAGTGAGGACAATCAACCAGTGGAACAGCTTGCCACCAGAAGCGGTAAATGCTCCAACACTGGAGGTTTTTAAGAAGAGACTAGACAGCCATTTGTCTGAAAGGGTATAGGGTTTCCTGTCTGAGCCGGAGGTTAGACTAGATGACCTCCAAGTTCCTTTCCAACTTTTTATTATTATTGTTGTTGTTAAAAATACTTTTCCATTTTCCCCCAGAAGAGAATGGACAGCCATTTGTCTGAAATGGTATAGGGTTTCCTGCCTGGGCAGGGGGTTGGACTAGATAACCTCCAAGGTCCCTTCCAATATTATTATTATTATCATCATTATCATCATCATTATTATTATTATCATCATTACTATTATTACTACTACTACTACTATTATTATTATTATATGGTCTTAAGTCCCTTCTTTTCAGTGCTGTTGTAAATTTGGTCACTAAACAAATGGTTCCATATATTTTCAAGGACTGCAGGCAGCCTGCGACTTGCCGCCGTTCATTTAGTGACTGTTCAAAGTTACAGCGGTCCTGGGAAAAGCGACTGAGGACCGTTTTGCACCGTGACGCCCGTTGCAGCTTCCTCACACTCACGCGATCAGAACTCAAAAGGGCTTGGCAATTGCTTCACAGTTACGACCGTGGCTGAGTCCCAGAGTTAGGTGGTTCGCCTTTCTGCAGCCTTCTGACACGCAAAGTTAAGATTCACTTAACAACCGGCTTACTAACATATCAACTGCAGCGATTCGCTTAACAACCGGGGCAAAACTCGCTTAACAACAGATTTGGGGGCTCCCTTGCGGTCGTAAGTTGAGGACTACCTATAAACAGTTAAACACATGGGAAGCTTTCCAGGAAAAATCTTCCCTCCCAGACTCAGACACCCTTCCCGGTCTGCAGCTGCTGATAAATCTGAACTGTGGGTAAAGTACCATCCCATAATTATGTTTTCCTAGTCTGTCTTTAGCCTCCCCCCCCCCCAAGCTTCATTACTCTCTTGGCTTTTAAGTTCCTGCAGGAGCAAAATAAACGGTAAACAAAAGACAGCATTTTGCAGCCATGTGTAAGAGTCTAAAAGAGGTCATAAAAAGAGGTTTTGCAAAGAGACGGACATGTCTTGATTTCAAAGTCAACAACTCTCCCCCCCCCCCATAAAAGCTGCAATTACCAGACCAGAGTGCATCGCACACACTCCTAATCCTGAACAACGTGCATGCAGCTTTACTTAATTTTTACGGTTGTTTTCAGCACTGAGGACTCACCCTGGAAAATCAGACCGAAAAATAGGGGTATTAAATCATTCCGCTTCCTTCCCAGATCTGTGATAGGCTTCACGGCTTGTGTGCCAAAGTCACAGGGTGTTTTTTTGTTGGTTTGTTTGTTTAAAGGGGCTTGTGAACCAAACCGCCCCTTGTTAAAGAGTTTATTTAGCCCCTGGAGAAATTCCCTTAACAGTGAGAAGAGTGTAATTAGTGGGAAGTTGTGGATGCTCCAACACTGGAGGTTTGTAAGAAGAGAAGGGACAACCACTTATCTTGAAATAGTATAGGGTAGGGGTCTTCAAACTTGGCCCTTTGATGACTTGTGGACTTCAACTCCCAGAATTCCTCAGCCAGGCACTGCGTGCCTGGCTGAGGAATTCTGGGACTTGGAAGTCCACAAGTCATCAAAGGGCCAAGTTTGAAGACCCCTGGTCCAGGGTCTTCTGCTCCAGCAGGGAGATTGAACTAGAAGATCTCCAAGGTCCCTTCCAAGCCTGTTATTTGGTCTGGTGATCGCCTAGTGGTCTCCCATCCAATGCAAAGTGGCCACCGGACTTTGCAGAACTCCAGCAAATAGAACTAAGGAGAAACTTCCTGACAGTTACAACAATTAACTAGTGGAACTACCTCCTCCTCCTCCTCCTCCTCCTCCTCATTATTATTATTATTATTATTATTATTATTATTATTATTATTATTATTATGGATCATCGCACAGTCAGCCAGATGTTCAGACTGGATTTGGCATTTTGTCTACCTATCGAGTCCTTACCCAGGACCTGGGATAGGCAGATGTGGATGTTTGACGGTATTACAGGTATCGTCGCAGGATGTATTATTACTACTACTACTACTACTACTACTGCTATTACTACTACTACTACTACTACTACTATTGTTATTATTATTATTATTCAATATCCGAAGGAAATTGGCTTTCCGGGTGTGTGTGCGGGATGTGTGCGTGCAATCCTTCCCCAACCTCTTGCAGCACCCTTTGCAAACCAGGGTTTTGGGGGTCTCCTGTCCCACAAAAGATTGCAAACCGCCCCTCCCAAGGGACGCCCCTTCTTGTGCAAAGGAGAGGGACCGGTGGGGGGTCGATTGCCCCAGGGAAAAAAAACCCCCAACCCTGAAACGGGGCTCCCGGCACAGCGGCGGGAAGCGCGCGGCAGCCGAAGAATTGCCCGGGGACGCGAGACTACAACTCCCGTCATGCCCCGGGCGGTCGGCGGCGGCGGCGGTCGCCATAGCAACGGGAGAAGCCCGAGCCAAGCAGGCCGCGATGGGGCAGGATTACTACGTGGTGCTGGAGCTGAACCGCAACGCCAAGGATGCGGACATCAAGAAGGCGTGAGGGCCTGGGGCGGAGGCTGCAAGGCGGGCAGAAAGAGGGGTGCCTTCAGGCGCGTGGGATTGCAATGCCCATCCTCCTGGGCCGTGCAGCATGGGCTTGGCGGAGCCTCCGCCCATCCCCACTTTGCAACTTTTGAGAATGCCTGCCTTTGCAGGCTGCATGGACGTGGGGAGCTCCGAAATGGTATAAGGTTTCCTGCCTGAGCAGGGGGTTTGACTAGATGACCTCCAAGGTCCCTTCCAACTTTATTCTTGTTATTATTAATATTATTATTAATTCTCCCCCCTCCTGTGCAACGGGCAAGGAACTCCCCAGATCTGCCATCTTAGTGCAGGGCTCTCCAAGTTTGGCAACTTTTACGACTTGTGGACTTCAACTCCCACAATTCCCTCATCTAAAAGCATTCTGGCTGGGGAATGCTGGGAGTTAAAGTCCACAAGGGTTTAAAAGTTTGCCAAGTAAGGCAATGCTTCTCCATCTGGGCCACTTGAAGAGATGTGGACTTCAACTTCCAGAATTCCCTGTCTTAAAACACTCTGGCTGGGGAATGCTGGGAGTCGAAGTCCATGAGGGTTTAAATGTGGCCAAGTTTGGAGAACCCCTGCACTAAGGCAGTGCTTCTCCAACTGGGCAACTTGAAGACATTGTGGACTTCAACTCCCAGAATTCCCTGTCTTAAAGCACTCTTTGAATGAGGAATTCTGGGAATCGAAGTCCATATCCCTTCAAGCGCTGCTCTAGGGGGTGACGCAAGGCTTTGCGCCACCCCCGAACTTGCAAAGATGCAAAAAGCATGGAACAAGTGAAAGCGATGCCCCAACACCGTTCAATGAACCTGGCAAAGCCGGTTGTGTGAATCCAACGTTGGGCGTTCGGGATGCCTGGAACAAAATGTGCAGCTTCTCTCTGTGTGGTTTGCAGATATCGGAAGCTGGCCCTGAAGTACCACCCGTTAAAGAACAAGGAACCGTGGGCTCCTGGGAAATTCAAGCAGTTGGCCGAAGCCTACGATGTCCTAAGCGACCGTAAGTAAAGGAAAGGAGACCACACAGAGATGCAGCACGGAAGATCCGCTTCTCTACGACATCCAAGGGTCTTCCTGTGAATCTGAGGTGTTTTTTTTTTTCTCCTCCCATTATACCGACTGTGGGCTAAGCTGTTTCTTACTGACTGTTCCCTAAGCATCCTTTCTCCCTGTTCTTCAAGGTCTTTCTCACACACCATTAAATCAAAGATGCTGAAGAGGATTTAGATCAGTGTTTCTCAAAAAAAATGGGTAGACCTCAATTCCCAGAATTCCCCTGGCTGGGGCGTTTTGGGAGTTGAAGTCCATCCATCTTAAAGTATCCAAAATTGAGAGACACAGCCATGTGCTGCAGCTGCCAAAAAAACCAACACAATGCTGAGCTGCATTAACAGAGGGATAGAATCAAGATCCTGTGAAGTGTTAATACCACTTGGAATACGGCATCCAGTTTTGGTCACCACAATGTAATAAAGAGGTTGAGACTCTGGAAAGAGGGCAGAGAAGAGCAACAAAGAGGATCAGGGGACTGGAGGCTAAAACATACAAAGAACGGTTGCTGGAATTGGGTATGTCTAATTTAATGAAGAGAAGGACGAGGGGGGACATGATAGCTGCGTTCCTATTCTCCAAAGCCCCTGAAGGCAGGACAAGAAGCAACGGATGGAAACTGATCAAGGAAAGAAGCAACCTGGAACTAAGGAGGAATTTCCTGATAGTGAGAACAATTAACCAGTGGAACTACCTGCCTCCAGAATTGGTGAATGCTCCAACAGTGGAAGTTTTTAAGAAGAGACTGGACAGCCATTTGTCTGAAATGGTATAGGGTTTCCTGCCTGAGCAGGGGGTTGGACTAGATGACCTCCAAGGTCCCTTCCAACTTTATTATTATTATTATTATTATTATTATGGATCATTGCGCAGTCAGCCAGATGTTCAGACTGGATTTGGCATTTTGTCTACCTATCGAGTCCTTACCCAGGACCTGGGATAGGCAGATGTGGATGTTGGATGGTATTACAGATATTGTCGCAGGATGGAAGCAGTTCCTAATAAGGCCGCCTTTTGCAATTGACTAATCGAAAATTTGTCAATGCCAATGGTCAATGTCAATTATTATTATTATTATTATTATTATTATTATTATTATTATTATTATTATTACTATTATATGGACACAGGCTCTTTTCCGGTAAGTAGAAGAGGAAGGAAGAGAGCAAACTGAAGAACACAACAAGAACAATTTGTGTGTGTGCGAAAAAAAAAAGAGCTTGACAACCTTCCTCCTCTCTTTTCTGCAAGGTCTACAGATAGTCCTCAACATACGACCGCAACTGAGCCGAAAATTTCGGTCGCTAAGCCGGGCAGTTCTTAAGCAAGTTTTGCCCCGGTTGTTAAGTGGAATCTCAGTTGTTAAGTTAGTCACACGGTCGTTAAATGAATCTAGCTCCCCCGTTGACTTGGCTTGTCACAAAAAGGGGAATCACATGATCCCAGGACACTGCAACTGTCCTAAGTACATGCCAGTTTCCAAGCCTCTGAAGTTTGATCAAGTGACCACGGAGATGCCGCAACGCTTGTTAAGTGTGAAAAACGATCCTAGCTCTCTTTACCAGTGCCGTTGTAACTTCAAACAGTCACTAAATGAACTTTTGTAAGTCGAGGACTTCCTATATACAATACGGTGCCCACCAATTATTTTTCCTTCCTCTTTTTTTTGTCCGAAATGGTCTAGGGTTTCCTGCCTGAGCAGGGGGTTGGACTAGATGACCTCCAAGGTCCCTTCCAATTCTTCTTCTTCTTCTTCTCCTCCTCCTCCTCCTCCTCCTCCTTCCTCCTCTTCTTCCTCTTCCTCTTCTTCTTCTCCTTCCTCTTCCTCTTCCTCTTCTCCTCCTCCTTCTTCTTCCTCTTCCTCTTCTTCTTTCTCTTTCTCTCCTTCTCCTTCTCCTTCCTCTTCTTCTTCCTCTTCCTCTTCTTCTTCTTCTTCTTCTTCTTCTTCTTCTTCTTCTTCTTCTTCCCCTTTCCCTTCCTCTTCTTCTTCCTCTTCCTCTCCTTCTCCTTTTCCTCTTCCCCTTCCCCTTCTCCTTCTCCTTCTCCTCCTTCTCCTTCTTCTTCTCCTTCTTCTTCTTCTTCTTCTTCTTCTCTTCCTCCTCCTCCTTCCTCTTCTTCTTCTTCTTCTTCTTCTTCTTCTTCTTCTTCTTCTTCTTCTCCTCCTCCTCCTCCTCCTCCTCCTCCTCCTCTTCTTCTTCTTCTTCTTCTTCTTCTTCTCCTTCTCCTTCTCCTTCTCCTTCTTCTTCTTCTTCTTCTCTTCCTCCTCCTCCTTCCTCTTCTTCTTCTTCTTCTTCTTCTTCTTCTTCTTCTTCTTCTTCTTCTTCTTCTTCTTCTTCTTCTTCTTCTTCTTCTTCTTCTTCTTCTTCTTCTTCTTCTCCTTCTCCTTCTCCTTCTTCTTCTTCTTCTTCTTCTTCTTCTCTTCCTCCTCCTCCTCCTTGCTCTTCTTCTTCTTCTTCTTCTTCTTCTTCTTCTTCTTCTTCTTCTTCTTCTTCTTCTTCTTCTTCTCCTTCTCCTTCTCCTTCTTCTTCTTCTTCTTCTTCTTCTTCTTCTTCTCTTCCTCCTCCTCCTTGCTCTTCTTCTTCTTCTTCTTCTTCTTCTTCTTCTCCTTCTCCTTCTTCTTCTTCTTCTTCTCCTTCTCCTTCTCCTTCTCCTTCTTCTTCTTCTTCTTCTCCTTCTCCTTCTCCTTCTCCTTCTCCTTCTCCTTCTCCTTCTCCTTCTTCTCCTTCTCCTTCTCCTTCTCCTTCTCCTTCTCCTTCTCCTTCTTCTTCTTCTTCTTCTCCTTCTCCTTCTCCTTCTCCTTCTCCTTCTCCTTCTTCTTCTTCTCCTTCTCCTTCTCCTTCTCCTTCTCCTTCTTCTTCTTCTTCTTCTTCTTCTTCTTCTTCTTCTTCTTCTCCTCCTCCTTCTTCTTCTCCTTTTCTTCTTCATCATCATCATCATTATTATTATTTCGCCCAGCTAAATGTTGCCTCTTTGATCTTTAGCTGTGAAGAAAGCCGTGTACGATAAGTTTGCCGAGGAGGGTCTGAAGGGAGGAATCCCCCTGGAGTTTGGCATTGACACCCCCTGGACCGAAGGCTACGTCTTCCATGGAAACCCTGATAAAGTTTTCCGGGATTTCTTCGGAGGGGACAACCCCTTTTCTGGTAGGTTCGGACAACCCACCTGTTCGCCTGCGACTTGCAGGTCAGCTTTATCTCTGCGTGAAGTCCAGGAGACGGGCTTCTAGCCAGCTTACCAGGCCTGTTTATGTATGTCTAGATACCAACAAAAATTCTCATCTCAAAGATAAGTTAAGATTGAGATTAGAGTGATGTTATTGTAAAGGCTTTTTTTTTTTCTTATATTAGCAGTTAATTGTGAATATGAACTATGATGTATGTCAAATCTGATTTACCATGTTCAATGTTTTTCATTTTTCTTATTCAATAAAAATATTTATAAAAAAAAATTAAAAAAAAATTCTCATCTCAAATAGAACTACCTGTATTTAGTCAGGCTGGTGCAGTGTTTGTCACCTTGCTAACTTATATATATATAGAATAGAGCTAGAAGGGACCTTGGAGGTCTTCTAGTCCAGCCCCTGCTCAAGCAGGAGAACCTATGCCATCTCAGACAGGTGACTGTCCAGTCTCTTCTTGAAAATCTCCATTGATGGAGCGCCCACGATTTCTGGTGGCAAGCTGTTCCACTGGTTAATTGTCCTCACTGTCGGGAAGTTTCTCCTTAATTCCAGGTTGCTTCTCTCTTTGGTCAGTTTCCAACCCTTGTTTCTCATCCTTCCCTCTGGTCCTTTGGAGAATAGTTTGACCCCCTCTTCTTTGTGGCAGCCCCCCAAATACTGGAATTCTGCTATTATGTCTCCCCTATTTCTTCTTTTTTTTAGACTAGCCAGACCCAAGTCCCGCAGCTGTTCTTCATATATTTTAGTCTCCAGGCCTTGGATCATTTTAGTTGCTCTTTTCTGAATTTTTTTCCAAACTCTCAACCTCTTTTTTGTGATATGGTGACCAAAATTGGAGGCAGTATTCCAGGGGTGGCCTCCCTAGGGTTTTATAAAGCAGTACTAGGACATTGTGTGATCTTGATTCTATGCCTTTTCAAGGTGTAAGGACTTCAACCCCCAGAATGCCTCAGCTGTCACGGGGAATTCTGGGAGTTGAAGTCCGCCCATCTTAAGATTGTCAGGTTTGGCAAACACTAGGCCGGTGGAAGGTAACCGGTGCCGACCTCTGCTCTCTCTGCTTTAGAATTCTACACTGCGGAAGGGGCCGAAGTAAACATGGCTTTTGGGGGTCTCCGCGGCCGTGGGGTGAAGAAGCAGGACCCCCCCATCGAACGGGACCTCTACCTGTCCCTTGAAGACCTGTTTTTTGGGTGCACCAAAAAAATAAAAATCTCACGAAGGGTAAGAGAGGAAAACATGAGGTGGAAGGAAGTTGTGTGTGTGTGTGTGTGTGTGTGTGTGTTTTGGATCAGGGAGGGAGTTTTCACACAAAATGGGGGTGTGGGACTTTGACCTTTTGGCTGCCATCTTGAAGTTTTTGACCTCTGTTTTGCTTTGCCCATCTTGCCCCCATCAGAACTGGGGCATAATTGGCAACTGGCATGTACCTCCGTTGTGTTGTGACAGCACAACTGTCGTAACCCCAAGCTTAGTAGGGCTGTCAACTGTGCAGATGCACAACTAAGCTTGTGCAGGTAATCCACAACTAACAACCGTTACTGAGCCCAGAATTACAGTCGTAAGCCGTGCCGGTCGCTAAACGGATCGCCACGTGACTGACTCCAAGTAGTTTTTGACTTACAACTGTTCGTTTAGTGACTGTTTAAAGTTACAACAGCACTAAAAGAATGATTTGTGACCGTTTTTCACACTTACGACCCCGTGGTCACATGATCAAAATTCAGACGTTTGGCCACTGACTCGTACTTACGACTGAGTTGAAGTCCACAAGTCTGAAAGTTGCCAAGGTTGAAGACCACCGCTGTATGTGAACGGTATCTCCCCCCCCCCATCTCTTTCCAAAACCTCAGGTGATGAACGAAGACGGTCACGCCTCCACCATTAAAGATAAGATCCTAACAATTGACGTTCAGCCCGGATGGAAGCCAGGAACCAAGATCACTTTTAAAGAGGAAGGAGATCAGGTGAGGTGAAGCAAGGACAGGTGAGGTGGTAGGACTGCTAATATAAATCCTTCCATTCCCCACCATTCAGCCAGAACTGAACAGGCGTGAAAGGGACCTCAGAGGTCTTGTAGTCCAACCCCCTGCTCAAGCAGGAGACTTATCTATCTCTAGGGTGGTGTGTGACATGATAGAAGTTTTCCAATATTTAAGGGGCTGTCACAAAGAAGAGGGTGTGTGTGTGTCAACCTGTTCTCCAAAGTACCTGAGGGCAGGAGAAGAAGTAACCATATGGAAAATTATCATAGAGAGATCCAACTTAAAATGAAGGAGGAATTTCCTGACAACGAGAACAATTAACCAGTGGATTAAACAATTAAAACCCATCACTGGAGCTTTTTAAGAAGAGACTGGACAGCTGTTTTTCAAGACTACTTGGAATATTGCATCCAGTTTGGGTCACCACGATATTATTATTATTGTTGTTGTTGTCATCGTTGTTTTGTTGTTGTCGTTATTGATGATGATGATGATGATAATAATAATAACAACAACAATAATAACAATGCTGCATTGGAAGATCTGCAAAAAATATCATTTGCCTGTAAGCAAAAACTGGTGGGATCATAAAATAGAGGAAGTCATAGAAAATGATAAAATTAAACTGCTCTGGGACTTCAGAATTCAAACAGACAAGCACCTGCAACATAACACCCCAGACTTAACAATTGACGATAAGAAAGACAAAAAAGTCTGGATAGTGGACGTGGCAGTGCCTGGAGCCAGCAGAATAGACGAGAAAGAACAGGAGAAGATCACAGAATACAAAGACCTACAAATAGAAATAGAAAGACTGTGGCAAAGGCAAGCAAGGGTAGTATCAATAGTCTGGCTGGCTGAGGAATTCTGGGAGTTGAAGTCCACAAGTCTTAAAGTTGCCAAGTTTGAAGACTCCCTTCCTTATACCATTCCAGACAAATGGCTGTCCAATCTCTTCTTAAAAATCTCCAGTGATAATACGGTTAAAGCGCGCCTGGCAGGCTGATCGCCTGGAGCACAGGTCGGCAACCTGCGGCTCCGGAGCCGCATGCGGCTCTTTGAGCCTTCCCATGCGGCTTCCAGCCTCCTCTGCCTTTGCAGAGAGAGACAGAGACAGAGAGAGGAATTGCGCTTCCCTGCTTCTGTGTGTGTGTGTGTGTGTGTGTGTGTGTGTGTTTTGTGTGTGTGTGTGTGTGTATAAAAAAAAGAAAGTGCACTCACAGTGTTCTCCGAGGAGCTGAAAAGCTTACTGGGCGGGGCTCCTCCCTTTGCTGCGTCTCTGCAGGAAGCAGGAAGGGCAGGAGAGAGCTAGCTAGCCCAGCTAGGCTGACTCAGGAATTCTGGGAGTTGAAGTCCATGAGTCATAAAAGAGACGAGGTTTTCTACCCCTGAGCTTGTTGGACAACAGCCTGAAGCTTGTCAGGTGAGCAGCAGATAGGAGGGGGGGGGAGAAAGAGAGAGAGAGAGAGAGAGAGAGAGAGGGAGAGAGAGAGAGAGAGAGCGGGGGAAGAGGAGTGGCAGACCAAGGGCAGATAGAGAGGGAGAGAGAGAGAGACCCTTTTGACATCTAAAATGAAGATAACACTGCATATATCCTTTTTTTACCTCTGTGTGTGTGTGTGTGTGTGTGTGTGTGTGTGTATGTATATATATATATATATACATACATGTAGGTCTTTGGTTGTTCGGGTTTTCTCCCACGTAAAATTGGAAGTGTCTTGGCGACGTTTCGACGAAGTCCCATTCGTCATCTTCAGACTGGTGTTTTCAGCTTCGTGCTTTGAGCAGCTTTCAGCACGAAGCTGAAAGCACCAGCCTGAAGATGACGAATGGGACTTCGTCGAAACGTCGCCAAGACACTTCCAATTTTACGTGGAAGAAAACCCGAACAACCAAAGACCTACATACAAATACCCGCAAAAACCTCAGAAAACATATACATACATACATATACATATACATATATATATATATACACGCACACATACATACACACACACAAACACACACACACAAACACACACACACCTATAATAAAGGTAAAAAAAGGATATATGCAGTGTTATCTTCATTTTAGATATCAAAATGGTTTTGCGGCTCCCAGTGTTTTGTTTTTGGTGGGAAATGGGTCCAAGTGGCTCTTTAAGTGTTTTGGGTTGCCTACCCCTGGCCTGGAGGAACAATTCAAGCACACCTTTGCTTCCCTTGGATAATCCGAAGGGTTAATATAGGTTGTGAGAAATCTCCTTTTTCAACCCAGCCCGACCTGACCCCCATTCCCGGTCTTTCATTTTAGGGTCCCAACATTATCCCTGCGGATATCATCTTTATTGTGAAGGAGAAACTCCATCCCAGGTTTAAACGGGAGGGCGACAACCTGCTCTACGTGGCCAGCATCCCTCTGGGAAAGGTAACACAAAGACTAGGCAGGGGGAAACCAAAGGCTGCTGTTTAACACACACACACACACACACACACAATGACACACAGGCGGGATGTCCACCTATCATGTATAACCATGGTTGGATTACGTATGGTTTACTTGATCCTGAGCTGGTATGGACTTTTGGTGGCTTCATAGATTAGACCAGGGGTCTTCAAACCTGGCCATGACTCGTGGACTTCAACTCCCAGAATTCCTGAGGCAGCATGGGGGAACTATGGCCCCTTCATGACTCGTGGACTTCAACTCCCAGAATTCCTGAGCCAGCATGGGGGAACTATGGCCCCTTCACTACTCGTGGACTTCAACTCCCAGAATTCCTGAGCCAGCATGGGGGAACTATGGCCCCTTCACGACTCGTGGACTTCAACTCCCAGAATTCCTGAGCCAGCATGGGGGAATTATGGCGCCTTCATGACTCGTGGACTTCAACTCCCAGAATTCCTGAGCCAGCCCTGGCTGGGGAATTCTGGGAGTTGAAGTCCATCCATGCTGATTTAGGTGAAGAATTCCTGAGCCAGCATGGGGGAACTATGGCCCCTTCATGACTTGTGGACTTCAACTCCCAGAATTCCTGAGCCAACATGGGGGAACTATGGCCCCGTCATGACTTGCAGACTTCAACTCCCAGAATTCTTCAGCCAGCATGGGGGAACTATGGCCCCTTCATGACTTGCGGACTTCAACTCCCAGAATTCCTCGGCCAGTGTGCCTGGCTGAGGAATTCTGGGAGTTGAAGTCCACAAGCCATAAAAGGGCCATGTTTGAAAACCCCTGGATGAGACCTTCTCCATGGTGATCTGTCCCCAACCTGGTCCTTCAGACAACTAGTTGTAACTTACTTTTCTCGGTTCGATGACTCTCTGTGTTGTGCAAATCCCCCCCTAGGTCATTCTGGGATAGCAAATCTCAGCCGGTCCCTGTCTATTACTCCCCCAGGCCCTCATAGGCTGCACGGTGGACGTGAGGACTCTGGATGACCGGCTGTTGAACATCCCCATCAACGATATTGTCCAGTAAGTCTTGGAGGAAGGGAAGGGTCTGGGGAGCTGACAGTTCACCCCTCCCCAGCTGCGTTCACACCACCGACCATTATGGAATGGTTAACCAGACAACTTCAGTCTTGCAGAAGGAAAAGATGGCCCAAAGATGCCTTTTCCAGAGGCAACTGGACTTTCTTGTTTTCCCCTGAAGATGTTTTGCTTCTCATCCAAAGAAGCTTCTTCCGCTCTGACTGGATGGTGGGGAAGGGAAGGATTTATACTCCTTGCAGAAAAACTGGTCATTTGCCTTCTTTTAGAACAGTGGTTCTCAACCTTTTTAATGCCGTGACCCCCAACCGGTCGTAAGTCGAGGACTACTCAACCGGTCGTAAGTTGAGGACTACTCAACTGGTGCAGCACCGTTTGCAGAATGGGACTTTTGGCGGGCTCAGCAGGGCAGAGACAGCCTGGACAATTCCTATTGGCTTTTGAAAGCCAATAGAATTAGACTCTATTCAAGAGAGTCTATTCTATTGGCTTTCAAAAGCCAATAGAATAAAAGGGAGTAGCACAGCTAAGGAAAAGGGGGAAAAAATGGCGGACTGCGTCGTTTGGCGACCCCCGTGAAATGGTCGTTCGACCCCAAATGGGGTCCCGACCCACAGGTTGAGAACCCCTGCTCTAAAAGAAGGCAAATGACCAGTTTTTCTGCAAGGAGGATAAATCCTTCCCTTCCCCACCATCCAGTCAGAGCGGAAGAAGCTTCTGGGATGAGAAGCGAAACGTCTTCAAAGAAAAGGCTCCACACTCATTTGCACCACTCGGGTGACCCCGAGGACACAGATAAACCTCCAGGTGGCCTCAACGACTCGCTAAAAGAGTAAAAATGACCGGCTGTCTGCAAGGAGTATAAATCCTTCCACTCCCCTCCATCCAGTCAGAACCTGAAGAAGCTTCTGGGATGAGAAGCAAAACATCTTCAAAGAAAAACAAGAAAGTCCAGTGGCCTCCTTTAAAAAAAAAGCGCCTTTGGGACAATCATGACCTGGATGATGGAGAATCTCCAGGGAAGGCAAAGGGCCTGCATTTAGCAGAAGGGGAAAACTCGCTTCGAAGAGCAGGAAGCAGAGCCGCGTAACCTCGAACTCCCAACCCGGGGGAGGTTTATTGGGCAGCGAAATGTACTCTGGCTGCCCAAGCTGGGAGGGTTAATGGGAACATTAAAAACCATTTGTTTAGTGACAACGGCAGAAAATGTTGATCCCGTGACCACGGGGAATGCTGCAACCGTCGTATGTGTGCGAAAAGCGGGTCACAAGTCACTTTTTTCCAGTGCCCTTGCGCAGGTGGTCCTCGACTTATGATTATAATGGAGCCCCAGCATTTCTGTCGTTAAGCGAAACATTTGTTATCTGGGTTTTGCCCCCTTTTACGACTTTTCCTGCCACGGTGACGAAGGGAATCGCTGAAGTTGTTAAGTTAGTAACACCGTCGTTAAGTGAATCTGGCTTCCCCATTGACTTCGTTGGTCAGACGGTCAGAAAAAAGGGGATCATGTCCCCCCTGGGACACTGCAACCGTCATAAGTCCATGTCAGTTTCCAAGCGTTTGGATTTTGATCACGTGCTGCAAAGGTCGTCAAGTGTGAAAAAACGTAAGGCCATAAGTCTCTTTTCCCAATGCCGTTGTAACTCTGAACGGTCACTAAAAGAGGTGTCGTAAGGCGTGGACTACCTGCAATTTCAGTCACTAAACAAATGGCTGCAAATTCGAGGACTGTCTTGTGTTTGTGTCCGGCCTCCTAGCTGTTCTCCTTTTCCCCCCCAGCCACCATCTCTTTTTCCTTTTTTTTTTTTTTAAAAAAAAAATGTTTTATTGATTTTTTAACAAAACCTTAATATTTGGCAAATAGTAGTGTTGTCTGGGTTTATATTTAAAAAAGCCATCGATAACAATGAGTTTCTCTAATTCTATAGTCCACAAAATAGCTTCGCTTGGTTTTCTTTCCTTCCGATAACATTCTCTTTTGCCAACCTTGAATTAATACAGGGCTTATCCTTTGGATAAATGACAGTTAAATATAGGCATTTTTTTCCAATATTTCTGCAAACAATGATGTCAATTTCTGACTGACCATCTCAATTGCCTCATCATAGATCCTGCGTACAAACCTTCTTATTTAAATTGAAATAACCACCGCCGTTCTCTTTCGTCCTTTTGCAGCCCCAAGTACTTCAAAGTGGTCCCTGGTGAGGGGATGCCGCTTCCACAAGACCCCACCTGCAAGGGAGACCTCTTCATGTACTTTGACATTCTCTTCCCGGCCAGGCTCACCCCAGCCAAGAAGGCCCTCGTGAAGGAAGCCCTCCTGATGTGAAGACCACCCCTCCCGGTAGACTGGACTGCTCTCCCCCAACCTTTTTTTTAAAAAAAATAATAAATTAAAATGTTTTCTATTGAGTTTAGATGCCAAGGACTCCTTGCAGTGGTGGGATTCAAAGACCCGAACAACCGGTTCTCTGTGTGGATGCAGGCCGGGCTTCTGAGGCCTCAAACAGACTTCCGGAAGTGGCATCCACGCACTTCCGGCAGGCTGATGTAGGCCCGGGAGGCCTCCTCCAGGCTTCTAAGGCCTAGAACAGACTTCCGGAAGTGGCATCCACGCACTTCCGGCAGGCTGATGTAGGCCCGGGAGGCCTCCAGGCTTCTAAGGCCTAGAACAGACTTCCGGAAGTGGCATCCACGCACTTCCGGCAGGCTGATGTAGGCCCGGGAGGCCTCCTCCAGGCCTCTAAGGCCTAGAACAGACTTCCGGAAGTGGCATCCATGCACTTCCGGCAGGCTGATGTAGGCCCGGGAGGCCTCCAGGCTTCTAAGGCCTAGAACAGACTTCCGGAAGTGGCATCCATACACTTCCGGCAGGTTGATGTAGGCCCGGGAGGCCTCCTCCAGGCCTCTAAGGCCTTGAACAGACTTCCGGAAGTGGCATCCACACACTTCCGGCAGCCGGTTTTAGGCCCGGGAGGCCTCCTCCAAGCCTCTTAAGGCCTAGAACAGACTTCCGGAAGTGGCATCCATGCATTTCTGGTGGGCCATTCTAGGCCTGAGAGGCCTCCTCCAGGCCTCTGAGGCCTCCAGAAGCAGTGTGTATTCAGCTGGTTCTCCGAACTCAACACATTTTAGCTACCAGTTCTGCCGAACTGGTGGGAACCAGCTGAATCCCACCACTGACTCCTGGGCTACAGAATGGCAGGGAACATCAGTGCCGTAGTCATAGTAGAATAGAATAGAGCTGGCTCGTACTTATGACGGTTGCTGTGTCCCAGGGTCATGTGATCCAAATTCAGCCACTTAGCAACTGGCTCATATTTGTCGGTCGCCATGCCCCCGGGAGTCATTTTTTGCGACCTTCTGACAAGCCAATGGAGAAGCCAGATTCACTTAACCCTGTTACTCACTTAACTGCAGTGATTCACTTAACAACTCGTGACGGGAAAGGTCAGAAAACGGGGCAACTCACTTTACAACCGTCTCGCTGAAGGGCGGAAATTTTAGTCTTCGTGGTGGTCGTAAGTCGAGGCAGCCGAGTCAGCTGCCTCCTGAAACCACCTCTTATCCCCACAGATGCCGCAGGAGTAGCAACAAGGAACAAAACTGTGCCACACCCACACCTACACACACACACACACACACAAAACCCAGATTTGATTTCAGCTCGAAGAGGATAGAACGGAGAACGAAAACAGGGGTGCTTTTCTGCTTGAGCTTTATTTAAAAAAAAGATCGACATGCGCAGAGCGTGTTTTTTGTTTTTGTTTTTTTTAAAAAAAGATAAAGATCATTGCAACAACATCACAAATAATTTCACAGCAGGCTGGACCACCGAAGAAGCTTTTAAGTGCCATTTTTCTTCCTCCCCCCCCAAAAAAATTTGCAGCTGGACAAAGGGTGCCGATAAGCGAGACCGTCCTTCAATCAGCTCCACCGAAAAAAAACTGAATTCAGCTTTGTAGTGCGAGTAAAGGCCTTGCAAGAGCCAAGCAAAAGGGTATCCCAAATGCATTTGGGCTACAGCCCCCCCCCCAATTGCAGCAATTTTGAACAGTTGCAACCTTTTAAAGACATCTGGGAGATGAGCAGGCTTGGAAAAGTTGATTCTTTCCCAGTCCCCAAAAGGGGAATTAATTAAATTGAATTAACTGGCCAAGCGAAGCCCTTTGGGACGGTTCCAAGTCAAGTTGTGCGAGAGGGACAAAAATCCATCCATTTGTGTTCCAGGGGTGTGCATGGTAGTTAGGACAAAAGTAAGACTTCGGGGAAACATGGTGTAAGATAAGCGCGGGCATCTCAGATTCTCCAGCGTGTTTAAAAAGCGTCTTTTTCCGAATAGCAGGCGTTAAAATTGAAACTGGACCAAGGTCCAACTAAGATAAATTACTTTAAAAAAAAAAAAAAAAAGACAGCAGGAGCGTCTGCAGATTCCGATAGCAGCAGCTACAGCCAGGTCGAGACGTACAAGCGTAAAACCATTCCAACATTTTTAAAACGGGAAATCCACAGAGTTTTTAGAAATGCATCAGTCCGGGAGAAGGGAGGGAATGGATTCAGAGGATCTGGGCAAAAGTTTAAATTTTGCTTGGCCGGTCAGCTCAGGATGGAGTCCCCCACGATGCCCGGGCTGCCATCAGGGCACGCTTCAGCTGTTCGTATGTCACAAACATCACCACGTTCCAGGATCCCAGCCGAAGGAAGGAGGGCGTAAAGCTAAGAGAGAGAAGAAAAGGGAAATGTTGTGTAAGGAAATCAGTAGAGGTGATTTAAAGCAGTATTTTTCGACAATTAGCCAGTGGAACTACCTGCCTCCAGAAGTGGTGAATGCTCCAACACTGGACGTTTTTAAGAAACTTGTCTGAAATGGTATAGGGTTTCCTGCCTGAGCAGGGGTTTGGACTACATGATCTCCAAGGTCCCTTCCAACTTTATTACTATTATTATTATTATAACCTGGGCAGCTTTCAGATGGGTGGACTTCAACTCCCAGAATCCCTCAGCCGGCCAAATTCTCTCCCCTTTGAATGATTTTCTGGGGAACAAAAACAGCACGGAGGGGGCTTCTGCCAAATTAATCCAATTAATGGCCTCCCATTCTTAGCACACCAGTTATATTTAATAACTGCCCCTTTTACAGAGAGATCTCGACCTAATCATCATTCGTTTTAGTGACCGTTCAGGGTTAAAACAGCACGCCTCCCCGCGGTCACATGATCGAAATTCAGACACTGGGCAACTGGCATGGACCTGTGACGGTTGCAGTGTCCTGGGATCATGTAAATCACCTTTTAGGACCCCATGACAAGCAAAGTCAATGGGGGAAGCCAGATTCACTTCACAAACTGTGTTACTCACAACAAGAGCATTTATTCACTTAACAAGTGTGATAAGAAAGCTGAAATGAGGCAAAACTCACTTAACAAATGTCTCACTTAGCCACAAAATGTTGGGCTCTGTTTATTTTTTATAAGCCATCCAGAGTTACTGAAAGTGAGTGCGTGGCCATATAAATTCTCATAAATAGATAGATAGATGATAGATAGATAGGTAGGTAGATGATAGATAGATAGATAGATAATGATAGATAATGATAGATGATAGAGATAGATAGATAGATAGATAGATAGATAGATAGATAGATAGATAGATAGATAGATAGATAGATAGATACATGATAGATATATAGATATAGTGATAGATGATAGATATATAGAGATAATGATATAGGTAGATAATGATAGATAGAGACAGACAGACAGAGATGATCGAGAAATAGATATAGAGAAATAGAGAAATATGTATACATATATATACATAGAAAAATAGAGAGAGAGAGAAAGAGAGTTATAGATATATAGAGAGATGGAAAGAGATAAATGATATGTAGATAGGTAGATAGATGCTAGAGAGAAATAGAGATAGATAGATAGATAGATAGATAGATAGATAGATAGATAGATAGATAGATAGATAGATAGATAGATAGATAGATACAGACAGACAGACTATATATAGCTAGGTAGGTAGGTGAGTAGATGATGGACGGATGGATGGACAGATGGACAGACGGACAGACAGACAGATCAGAGAGAGAGAGAGAGAGAGAGAGAGAGAGAGAGAGATTCTGGTCGTAAGTTGAGGACTGCCTGTAAACTCCACTCGCTGCCCCGAGAAGGAGCCTGGACTCACCCCTTGTAGAAGGCCAGCGGTCCTTCGGCTCGGAGCATCGTCAGGGCGCATCGGCCAGCATTCTTGTACTGGCCAGGAGGGGAGTTCATGTATCTGGTCTTCACCACGTCCACTGGGGAGGCGATGATGGTGGTGCAGAAGCCGGCCCCGAAGGCCGAGAGGAAGTGGCAGGGGACGTCATCTGCACGAGGAGACACACAGAGGCTCAACTGAGGCGGGAGACGGCTGAGGAGGAACATGCCCTCCAAATACACCCACCTGATACGGGTGGTCCTCAACTTACCACCACAAATTTACGTCGCTAAGCGAGACGGTTGTTAAGTGAATTTTGCCCCATTTTATGATCTCCCTGGCCCCTGTTATTAAGGAATCACTGCAGCTATTACAGGAGTAATATGGTTGTTAAATGAATCCGGGTCAAAAAAAGTGATCCCATGACCCCTGGGGATGCTGCAACCGTCATAAATAGGAGTCCGTCGCTAAGCGTCTGATTTTTTTTTTTTAAGAAAAATTAGATTTTCTAGTTTTACATTTAAATATTTAAAAAACAACGTGGCGGTTGAGTTAATCAATAATTACATACAAGTATCTTTAGTACAGGTCTCAAACTACCACATTAAATATTTCCTCTCTTTTCCCCTCAGTATTTACCGTCTCATATTTAAACTAATACAATCCTTATTATGTCGATTAAATAAAAATAACTTTCTTACGTTTATCGATAATTTTTAGTTTACGCATATCCTGGTTATTTTAACATTCAGTCTTTATAGACAATCGATGTCCTGATTAATTTTTCCCAATTTTTAGTTTCCCATTCAATGTAACATTTAATATTTATAATTTCCAAGTTTTAAAAAACCCCAGTTCCTTATATCACAATTCATCGCAAAATCTAATGTTCAGGATACACGTCTTATCTATCTGAATATATTCTGTTTCTCACCCTCTTACATCAACTAATTAATAACACAGTATAACATTCCTGCCTGAGCAGGGGGTTGGACTAGATGACCTCCCAGGTCTCTTCCAATTTTTTTACTATTATTATTATCATTATCGTTATATTATTATTATTATTATTATTATTATTATTATTATTATTATTATTATTATTATTATTATTATTATTATTATTATTATTATTTTCTGTTAATTTCTAAATGTCTTAAATTTAGTAACCAAAATTTCTCTTATTTCAACATTTAATATTTCCTCTCTTTTTCTCTTGATGCCTACTATCTCATATTTAAGCTAATAGTTTTTATTATAACAGCTAAGTAAAAACATATTTATTACATTCATCACATGACCCCCGGGGACGCTGTAACTGTCATAAATAGGAGCCCGTTACTAAGCGTCTGAATTTTGATCACGTGACCATGGGGGTGCAGCAACTATTGTGTGAAAAACGGACATAAATCACTTTTTTCAATGCCGTCGTATCCTTGAACGGTCACTAAATGAATCATTGTAAATCGAGGACTGCCTGTATTGTTTATTCAAGCAAATAATTTGTGCTTATTCCTACTATCCCAGAGGTAGGCAACCTTGGCTCTTTTATGACTCATGGACTTCAACTCCCAGAATTCCTCAGCCAGCATGATGGAAACTTTGGCCCCTTCATGACTTGTGGACTTTAACTCCCAGAATTCCTCAGCCAGCATGGCTCAGCTTGGAAACCTCTCCCTTTCCCCTCAGCATGGCTGGCTCAGGAATTCTGGGAGTTGAAGTCCACGAGTCATAAAAGAGCCAAGGTTGCCTACCCCTGGACTATCCTGTCCCCTTAGCTTCACGAACAACGCACAACCACAGCTGAGTCCACAATTTTTCTAGCTAAGCGAGACATCTGTTACATGAGTTTTGTCCTCTTTTACGACTGTTCTTGCCGCAGATGTTAAGCGAATCGCTGCAATGGTTGAGTGTGTCCCCTAATTGTTAAGTGAATCTGGCTTCCCCATTGACTTTGCTTGTTAAAAGGCCACAAAGGGGGATCATGAGACACTGCAACTGTCATAAGTACATGTCAGTTGCCGAGCCTCTGAATTTTGATCACATGACCACGGGGATGCTGCAACGTTCTCAAGCGTGAAAAATGGTCCTAAGTCACTTTTTTCTGGGCCGTTGTAACTTCAAACGGTCACTGAATGAACGGTTGTAAGTAGAGGACTGCCTTGTACACACCCCTTCCTACTGCATTCACACAAAAAGAGCAGGATAGCACCGGCTCAGCGCAGTCTATCTTTCTCACCTGTCATGAGACGGTATTTGAGCAGGGTGTCCTTGATGATGTCGTAGGTCACCAGTTCAGCGCAATTAACAATGGCGTTTCTGGATACGTTGGGAAGGGTTCCTAGTTGTGTGAGAGAAAAAAACACACACACACACGCACACACATTGAGAAAAGGAAAAGCCAGCCTGCCTTGCAGAGAGATTCACGGGCCATGCGCAGAGTGTCCGGTCAATGACCGGAGGGAGGGTTCGGAAAAGATGCACAAGGCATAGCCAAAATGTGCCATGTCATTAACACCCAAACATGCAGATAGTCCTCAAGCTATGAGGGAAACGGAGCTGAACATTCCTGGTTGTTGAAATTTCTGTTCCGTTCTGTTAGCGGCAGAAATGTCGGGCTCCGTTGCGGCCGTACGTTGAGGACTAGCTCTTTTAATGCTATTTATTCCAGCAACTTACGCAGGGCCCCCTCATTCAGTATGCAGATTAAAGGCAGTGCTCTCCATTACAGAAGAAGCAATCAAGCCATTTCATTAAAACCTCGTTAAAAATATAAAAGCACAAAAAACACAGGAGGAGGAGAAAAAAAATAATAATATTCACCAAACGGGTTACATCACCCCTTCAGCAAACTTCCAGGTCTTTAGTGACCTTCAAAAGGCTGTGTCAACGCTGTAAATATTGTATATTCTTGCTTTTGACAATATGTAGAATTGTCTGGTAATTATGGGGTTAATACAGAGCAGAACGGTTGGGGGGGGGGGGGGAAGAGGAAGAAAATGTTTGATCTTCATACTAATTGGATAATGTGAGATATGACGGCTAATTTAGGGAGGGAACATGCTGATAATTTAACTGCTCAGAGGAAGAGAACTTAGATCCTAGCATCCCTCCATTGTGCCTGTGCCGACATTTTGTAACAACAAAACACTTTTAGGAAAATCAATGCCTGGAAGTTCTTTGGAATGTTTCATTAGCCAGAACCACAACAGGCTGGCCTGCTTGAGGGGTGTCAAGACTGCTAACATCGGATGTTCTTGCTTGCCATATATAAAGAAGCAAACCTGTTTTATTCATCCTGTATAGCACTTTTAGAGTTAAAGCAGGTAATACTAGCCTAGTGGATGGGAAAATATGCTAGCTAACCATAACAATATCTGAGCACAGTATTGCCAAGGTCAGCTGTAACGGGAGGGGCACTTCACACTTCACATTAATTGGAGAACGTGATTGATGACTGTAAAATGAAGGAGTGAGTTATGCTTTATCAAGGGTGATTGGGGGAGAGAGGATTCAGTTTTTGGCTTAAGCTTTGTATGTGTTGAAGCTATGCAGAAAATAAAGGATTCTTTAAGGTAAATAAGCCTCAAAGTTCTTTGAAAAGCTGCTTCTTTTCGGAACCATGACGGGGGGGGGGGCTTCAGAAAGATGTTGGCACGGGAGGGGGTGCCACTCTGAAGGACACCAGCAGTGAGGGGATCCCAACTGTGGTGGCCCGCATCAAATCTTGCAGGATAGAATAGAATAGAATAGAAATAGAATAGAATAGAATAGAATAGAATAGAATAGAATAGAATAGATAAGAATAGAATAGAATAGAATAGAATAGAATAGAATAGAATAGAATAGAATAGAATAGAATAGAATTAGAATTAGAATTAGAATTAGAACAGAACAGAATAGAATTAAGAATTAAGAATTAAGAATTAAAAATTAAAAATTAGAATAGATAGAATAGAATTAGAGAACAGAATAGAATATGGAATATGGAATAGAATAGAATTAAGAATTAGAATAGAATAAATAGAATTAGAGAATAGAGTAGAGTAGAGTAGAGTAGAGTAGAATAGAATAGAATAGAATAGAATAGAATAGAATAGAATAGAATAGAATCTGGAAGGGACCTTGGAGGTCTTCTAGTCCAGCCCGCTGTTCAAGCAGGAGAACCTATACCAGGGGTAGGCAACCTTGGCTCTTTTATGACTTGTGGACTTCAACTCCCAGAATTCCTGAGCCAGCCACGCTGAGGGGAAAGGGAGAGGTTTCTAAGCTGAGCCACGCTGGCTCAGGAATTCTGGGAGTTGAAGTCCACCAGTCATAAAAGAGCCAAGGTTGCCAACCCCTGATCTACACCATCTCAGACAAGTGACTTCTTAAAAACCTCCAGTGATGGAGCGCCCACAATTTCTGGTGGCAAGCTGTTCCACCGGTTAGTTGTCCTCACTGTCAGGACGATAGGAGACTGGCAGTCCAAGGTTTGCCCCCCCCCAATCCTGATGGCTTACACAGGACCGGGTAGGTTCCCTGGTACAAGGTTGGGGGACGTCCCAGTCTTTGCACCCCTTACTCACCTTTCCACAGGCCCCGGACCCCCTCTTCCTTGGCGATGGTCTTGTAGGCGTGCAACGTGCCCTGGTAGCGCCGTCCAGCATCTGTCCGGATCTGGGCCTGGAATCGCACCTTGACCACGTCCGTGGGCTGGGCCACCACCACCGCCATGGCCCCCGTGGTGCCACCGGCAAGTAGCCGGCTGCCCACGCTAGCATCTGCCAAAGTCCAGGGGAATAAAAAAATGAAACTTTGATTCTCTTTTTGTGAACCAGATAGGCTTATTGTTTCAGAAACAGCTTGTATATCGATTGCGTAAAAGCCAAAATGTTGTGGTTGTAATGTTGTTAAGCTTTTACTGCGCTAAAGAGCGTCGGAAGTCAGTGTCTTTTCCACCTTTACATTATCCCCCCCTTCCCCCTACCTCTTCTTTTAGTTTTCTACGCTTTTTTTTCCCTTGCGTTTTTATGCTTCGATAAAATTAATACAATAAAATCATATTTAAAAAAAAAACTGACAACAGTTTATTGAGTAGCCATCCGAAGTGACAACGGCACGGGAAAAAAGGGACTTAGGACCATTTTTTCACATTTAGGACTGCTGCAGTGTTCCCCAGGGTCACGTGATCAAAATTTGGAGGCTTGGCCCTTGTCTCATATTTATTTATTTTTATATATATAATATTTTATTAATTTTCCAATTTTACATTTGAGTATTTAAAAAGCAACGTGGTGACTGGGTTAATCAATAGTTCGATAACAAAACCGTTAGTGCAAATCTCAGGTTACAACACCAGATATTTCTTCTCTTTTTCCCCTTAACTTACAGGGGTTCTCAACCTTGGCAACTTTAAGACTTGTGGACTTCAACTCCCAGAATTCCTCAGCCAGCTCAGGAATTCTGGGAGTTGAAGTTCACGAGTCTTAAAGTTGCTAAGGTTGAGAACCCGTGCTACATTTGCTGTCTTGTATTCAAGCTAGTCCATTTCTAATTATATTAACTCAAACATCATTATTACATTTATCAATAATTTTTAGCTGATACCTGTCTTAATTACACGCAGTCTTCATAAGCAATCCATATCCTGTTATTAATGTTTACGTAATTTTTAATTTCTCACCAATATTCCAATTTAACCTTTGATATCCATCATTTTCAGACTTTGGGCACTTGACTCGCATTTATGACAGTGCCCTGGGGGGGTGTCACGCGATCTCCTTTTGCGACTTTCCAACAAGCCAAGTTCCATGGGGAAGCCGGATTCGCTACGATCACGGTTTAGCCCTTCTTGCTTTTACGTACAGTGCGAGCTTTTACGTACAGTGCGAGCTTCAGCACCGGAGACAAATTCCTTGTGTGTCCAATCAACTCTTGGCCAATAAAGAATTCTAACAACTGCAGTGACTCAACTGTGGTCAGAAAGGTCGTAAAACGGAGCAAGGCTCACTTAACGACTGTCCTGCTTAGCGACATAATTTTGGGGCTCAATTGTGGCGAGGAGAACCTGAAGCACACTTGGCATCCCACCTGGTGCCCGATGCCCACTTACGCTCGGAGCCCTTGGTGTAGAAGTGTTTCACGGAGTCGTAGAGTCCGATCCGGACTGAGGCGAAGCTCATTTGGCGCTGAAGGCCGGCCACTAACCCGTTGTAGAGGCTCTTGGGCCCCTCGTTCCTCACCATTGTGGCCATGGTGCCAAAGACCCCCTTGTACTGCGCCATTTTGGGGGTGACGTTGGCCTTCTCTCCTTGGATCTGAACAGAAAGAAATGGGGAGGAAGGATAGAGCGTAAAATCACAGAGCTGGAGAGGGACCTGGGAGGTCTTCTAGTCCAGCCCCCTGCTTGAGCAGGAGACCCTACTCCACTGTAGACAAATAGTTCTCCAATCTTTTCTTGAAAACCTCCAGTGATGGAGCATCCACAATTTCTGAAGGAAAATAGGTCTTACAATCCATAGCGGTCGTGACTGAGATCAAACCATGATTGAGATTTTGAGCTAGATTTCTCAACCTGGATCAATTGCAGACAGGCGTGTCCCACCAGCGCCCCCCCTCCCACCTACTGGACAGGAGAAGTCAAGTGAGGACCTAGCTTGGAATCCTTGCGTAGCCACAAACGTCATCAGCTTGAGCTGCCGCAAGATCCACGAAGCCGTAATTGGTCATTCCCAGGGGAAAACAAGCAGCCGGGATAGATACTTGTAATATGTATGGCAAGCAATAAAGTTACCGACTTTTGGTACTCATAAGAAACTACAGGTAGTCCTCAACTTACAGCAGTCCAACCATTCAAAGTTAGCACCGGAAAAAGTGCCTTATGACCGGTTTTCATGCTTACAACCGTGGCAGCATCTCCGTGGTCACGGGATCAAAATTCAGATGTGTGGCCACGGGTTCCTATTTATGACGGTCGCAGCGTCCCTGGGGGGTCCTGGGAGCCCCTTTTGCAACCTTCTGACAAGCCAAGTCAACGGGGAAACCGGATTCACTTAGTAACAATATGAATCATTTAACGGCGGTGATTCGCTTAACAACGGTGGCAAGAAAGGTTGTAAAATGGGGCAGCTCATTTACAGGCATCTCACTTAGCAACAGAAGTTTTGGCTTCAATTGCGGTCGTAAGCCGAGGACTACCTGTATCTATGGCAAAGAATAAAGTGGCCAACTTTAACGATTCACAAGAAACTATGGTTCGTTGCAGCTGTCGTTACCTGATCCCAGAATTGCTCGGCCAGCTTCAGCCTTCTGCAATCTGATGCCTCCTGCAGATGTTTGGGTCAAGCATCTCCCTTCCTAAAGGACCAGGTTGGAGAAGGCCTACTCCAGGTGACCCCAGAGGTTGAATGTTAATCCTGGGCTGTAGCAAAACTAGGCAGCCCAGCAGCTCAATGGTTAAGATACTGGGCTTGCTAACTGGAAAACTTGAGACCCGAGCGCCACGTGATGGGGTGAGCTCCCGTCCTTGCCTCAGCTCCTGCCAACCCAGCAATTCGAAAGCACGCAAATGCGAGTAGATAAATAGGTACCACTTCGGCGGGAAGGTGACAGCGTTCTGTGATGTCACGCTAGCCATGTGACCGTGGAAACGTCTTTGAACACCGGTGGCTCAACGGCCTTGATTCGGAGATGAGCACAGCCTCTTAGAGTCGGCAACGACTAGCGGAGTAAAATCCACAGGGATTCCTTTAACTTTTTACCTAGCAAAACGGGGAGTTGCTGGCATCGCCTCCACCTTTGGAGAATCAACAGTGCGAAACATTGCCAGGCGCTCACCTGTAACCGGACCTTTGCCGTATCCAGCGGGAAGGTGATCAAGTCGGCAATGCAGGCCGCCGTCCCGGCCCCCAAAAATTTGACGGTCGCCGTCGGAGGGACATCGGAGGGCTTAAATCCAACCATGGCGATGAATTCAGGAGGGTTTTAGGCAGAGAGGAGGGGACAAAGGGTTCAAAAGCAGCCAGGAAAAGCAGCTGAGAAGCCTGGGAGTGAAAGGCCAGAGGAAGGAGCTCCGCCTATATGGAGCAGGAGAAAAAGAAAAATATTCATTGTCCGCAATCTGATCAACGCAGATGAATCCTAAAATTCACTACTGTACCTTTTGGGAAGTTAATGGATTGGGACAGAGTTGCAAGTTCATTTAGTAACCATTCAAAATTACAACGGCACTGAAAAAAAAGGGACTTATGACCCTTTTTCACACTTACAGTCACACGACCAAAATTGAGATGCTTTGTGACTCTTTTTTTTTGTAATTTTTGTAGGGTTAGAGTTAAGGTTAGGTTAGGACAGGGGTAGGCAACCTTGGCTCTTTTATGACTTGTGGACTTCAACTCCCAGAATTCCTGAGGCAGCATGGGGGAACTATGGCCCCTTCATCACTTGTGGACTTCAACTCCCAGAATTCCTCAGCCAGCATGGGGGAACTATGGCCCCTTCATGACTTACGGATTTCAACTCCCAGAATTCCTCAGCCAGCATGGGGGAACTTTGGCCCCTTCATGATTTGTGGACTTCAACTCCCAGAATTCCTGAGCCAGCATGGGGAGAACTATGGCCCCTTCATGACTCATGGACTTCAACTCCCAGAATTCCTGAGCCAGCATGGCGGAACTATGGCCCCTTCATGACTTGCGGATTTCAACTCCCAGAATTCCTCAGCCAGCATGGGGGAACTTTGGCCCCTTCATGACTTGTGGACTTCAACTCCCAGAATTCCTCAGCCAGCATGGGGGAACTTTGGCCCCTTCATGACTGGTGGACTTCAACTCCCAGAATTCCTGAGCCAGCGTGGGGGAACTATGGCCCCTTCATGACTTGTGGACTTCAACTCCCAGAATTCCTGAGCCAGAGTGGGGGAACTATGGCCCCTTCATGACTTGTGGACTTCAACTCCCAGAATTCCTCAGCCAGCATGGCTCAGCTTAGAAACCTCTCTCTTTCCCCTCAGCATGGCTGGCTCAGGAATTCTGGGAGTTGAAGTCCACGAGTCATAAAAGAGCCAAGGTTACCTACCCCTGGGTTAGGGTTAGCAGTAGGGCTGTTTTGTTTTTTAAGATAATATTCTTAATATTTAGCAAACAGCATATTGTCTGGGTTCATGTATTTCAAAAACAATAAGTAAGAGTTAATTTCTATATTATATCATAATCAATATGTTAGTTAATCGCTCAATAGTCTTCTTACTAGTATATATTCAATGTTACATAGTACATATCATGTTCCTTTCTCTCTAACTCGCTTTTCTAGACATTGGTAAAAATTGTCCCACGTTCTAAAGTACACTGAGTCTTTTTTTCTCTTTTCTCTTTAATGTCACCAACGCTTTTCTGGCTGGGGATGAAGGGGGATGTAACTCTAGCATCCGCCTAGGGCCGAGGGGGCTGGTGAAAGCTACCGCCTGTCAACCTTTATTACAGATGATGTGACAAAAAAAAAAAAAAAATGCTTGGGGGGGGGGTTATTTCTTCCGTGCCCAAATGAGTCAGCAAACATCTGAGTCTCGTTTTTTTGAGGAAATGACCGAGGCAAGGCCTTTTACGAATTGAGTAAATTTGCAAAACTCTGGGTGCCCCCCCCCACTTGACCTAAAACCCTATTTATTTCTGATTTTCTCAGAAAGGATGGTAAAGGTGACGGAGTTGACAACGAGGGCAAAGCTGACTGTTTTAATAAAAGAGAAGAACTTAAATCAGTTTTGTTTCCACTCGGAAACCATGTCTGAGCTTTATGCTTGAAACAAGAAAAAAAAATGAATCTTCGATTTGAGTGGAAGAAGCTGCGAAACGTCTTCAAAGAAAAACAAGAGAGTCCAGTTGCCTTCTGAAAAAAAAAAAAAAGCACGCCTGGGATCTTTGATTTTGGTTTTGAGGATCAGATTAATGTTGTCGTTATAGAAACGGTTCCTGTCTACTTTTTAATATATTAATATTCCCTTTCCACTTTTTCCAAACATAGGATGGGAAGTGTCTTTCTATTCCACAAGTTATCCGTATCCTTGTAAAAAAATCCCAAACCACTTTAACCAACTTTTTTCAAAAGCTTGGCACCTTTTAAAAGTGGAGATTCTTATAAAATTTAGCGGGATTCCAAATATTATTTTTTTTCCCCATGCCCTGCGTGACACTGCAGCACAGACTCGGCTAAATGCAGGAAGACTTACGACCCATTTGTTTAGTGTCCGATCGAAATTACAATGGCATTGAAAAAATTATCCTTTTAGGATAGAATCAAGATCAGGTGAAGGGTTAATACCACTTTACAAGGCCTTGGTAAGGCCACATTTGGAATACGGCACCCACTTTTGGTCACCACGATGTAAAAAAGATGCTGAGACTCTGGAAAGAGTGCAGAGAAGAGCAACAAAGATGATCAGGGGGCTGGAGGCTAAAACATACAAGGAACGGTTGCTGGAATTGGGGATGTCTAGTTTAACAAAGAGAAGGACGAGGGGGGACAGGATAGCAGTCTTCCAGTATCTCAGGGGCTGCCCCAAAGAAGAGGGAGTCAAGCTGTTCTCCAAAGCGCCTGAAGGCAGGACAAGAAGCAACGGATGGAAACTGATCAAGGAGAGAAGCAACCTGGAACTAAGGAGAAACTTCTTGACAGGCACCTAGTCGTAAGTCAAGAGTCCCTTGTACCAAGCTACATTGGAGCTACCTTTTCAAGACTCAAAAAAACCCCAAACAATTACCTTATTCAAGTATATCAGGATCGATCGATCGGTTTGATCAAGCTTCTCTAAAGGATTCCCATTTGTCAAATTGGTTTAACACAAATCCAGCCGAACTCGCTTGACGTGCCATAGAAAGATGGGCAGAAAGACGACCCCGAATAATCATAATATTTATCCTGCAGAGATAAAAAGGATAAATTAAAATACCTGGATGGGTGCTGAATATTATTTGTTATGACTGATGATTAATTATTGTGACTTTCCAGGTCAGTGGTTCTGAACCAGGACAACCTAAAGATGGGTGGACTTAACTCCCAGAATTCCCCAGCCAGCATGGTCTTAAAGTTGCTGAAGCATGAAAAAAATAAACTTAGATTCAACAATTTCTCTTTGGGAGATCTCAGCAAAGGCTCCATTGTTGATCTGGCTTCAGACCAACAATTTTTGCTACACATCCTGACACTCAGCAATTCCCAGAGACACAACCAGCTCAGGCTGGCACCAGATTGGACGAAGACCGAAAATCAAAAAATAAATAAATTCCTTTTTAGTGAAACCAGCCACAGCCCAGATCCTACCACATCTGGGGTATCTTCTAAGCAACACCCCAAAATCAGAAAAAAGTCATTTAGGCAAACTAGAAAAGGAGGCTGGCAGGTAGATACGAAGCGAAAAATTCTTCCTTTGATCCACCATTCCTAATTTTATGGCTGGGAAATTACACTTGCCCTAATTTTTTGCAGTTTGCAGCAAGTCAGAAAAACAGCTGGAGTTTACAGGTAGTTCTCGACTTACAACGGTTTTAGTGACCGTTCAAAGGGACTTCTCTCCATTTTTCACACTTACGACCGTTTCAGCATCCCACGTGATCAACATTTGGACGCCTGGTAACTGACCCATATTTATTATCGCAAAATGGGGCAAAGCTCACCGAACTGTCTCGCTTAGCAACAGAAATTTTGGACTCAGTTCTGGTCGTAAGTTGAGGGCTAAGTGTAGGACGTTTTTCTGGCCATTTGTTTTTGGGTTCCCAGGTTAGCCTGTAAATCTAAGATTCCTGATCCCCGTGCATTCAAATATTAACTTAATCAAGTGCAGCCAAGTCCATCCAAATTTTAGCTATTTACAGGTGGTCCTCAAGTTACAACTGAAATGGAGCCTGCCCATTGTGGTCGTAAATGCACTACAGTTGTCCAGCAGGTCAGTCATACAACGGATCCGATTTTACGACGGTTTGTGCCAGTCGTTAAGCAAACTCAGGGTTCGCCATGAGTCGGTTTTGCTGAAAACCGGAAGCAAATAGACCTCTTTTTTTTTTAGCAAAACTGTCGAAAAACAATGGATGCTGCAAACGGCTGTAAATTCAGCTCAGTTCCCGAACTGCAAGCAAGAGACTGGGTGGTGGTGGTGGTAGGGTGATTGGGGGATGGACCATCAGCACTTTGAATGTGAGTGGAGCTGAAGGGGACCTTGGAGGTCATCTAGCGCAACCCCCTGCTCAAGCAGGAGACCCTGGACCTTTCAGACAGGTGGCTGTCCAGTCTCTTTTTAAAAGCCTCCAGTGATGGAGAAGGAAGGAAGGAAGAAAGGAAGGAAGGAAGGAAGGAGGGAGGGAGGAAAGGAAGGGAGGAAGGAAGGAAGAAAGGAAGGAAGGAGGGAGGGAGGGAGGGAAGGAAGGAAGGAAGGAAGGAAGGAAAGAAGGAAGGAAGGAAGGAAGGAAGGAAGGAAGGGACAGCAGAATAACAGTTGGAAGGGACCTTGGAGGTCATCTAGTCCGCCTGCTCAAGCAGGAGACCCTATACCATTTCAGACCAACAACTTTGTAACTTGGAACAGTCACTAAAGGAACTGTTGTAAATTGAGGACTACCTCCACTTGCATTCCCCTGTGATGTATTTTCAAATTATTTGTTTTTATTCTATTGGTTTGCTTCCCATCTCTCCCACTCCAGCCTCCAGAACTGGCCTTTCCTGGTGGTGTCCCATCCAAGGACTCACGCCAAGCCCCACCCCCCATGTCCCATCACCTCCTGCAACAAGGTTGTATTAAAACAAAACATATTCGGATCCACAAACGAGCACCCAAGGCAGGCTTTTGACCGCTTCAACTTCCCTATTCTAAATTCCACTTTTTCTATTTTTGCTTTTCTGATTTACTGCTTGGTGTTGCATCCATTTGTTGCAACTGAGGCCAAAAGTGTGGGGAGAAAGCAATTTGTTGATCAGCTGCAGGAAATCACAGCACTTTAAACACAGAAGCCAATTTGCAAAAAATGGAAGAAAACGCGATTCACCTTGGTTACAAAAAGCCTGTTCAATTTTTTTTTCCCCCAGAATGTTTTACTTAATTTCCAAGTAATATCAGGTTAACGACATTAATATAAGTCCAAGATACAAATAAAGAAATGATTAAAAAAACCAAGATATACTGCAATATCAATAAAAAAGACATGTGAATATTTACCCTACATAAAGAATACATCAAATTATAATTTATTATTATTCAGGTAAACCACAAACTGCATCCACATTTGATGAAACTGTGGTTCCTGCTTCTAAAATCCCATTACTTTATCTGTGGATTATATATATATATATATTGCTAATGTAGAAACTGAATAGGCCCTGCTAATGGACAACTGCTGGTCTCTTGATGTGTCCTGATGCAGCATCAAATCCACCATAAATAACTCTAACCCTCAATCCCGTTTGTAGTGCAATGCAATTAACCATCTGGTTTATTTTAAAAACTGCTTAAACACACACACACACACAGACAAATTATGCTTTTAAACCAAAGAGCAACTTGGCAAAAACTTGCATTTGGAATTTTATTCTGATTCTTCAAAAGTATCAGCAGCTCTTACCTTGCAGCTGCTGGTGATCAACTGGCCAAGCCCCAATTTATTTTAAAGATGGTTTATTGACCAAACCAGGTATCTGTGAGCTCACCCATCACCCCAAAACCGACCAAACAGCCGAGTTCACAAAACGTATTAGTGGGATAAGGAGGATCCCCCCCAAAAAGAGCGCAAGGAAAGACTCAAATGCTCCAGGGAGTGTGGGAGCAAGCAAGCAATTGTGCCCTGCATTCACACAACACCTTTAGCCTGCTTACAAAACTAGCCCATTTTTGTGGCTTGCCCAAACTGACAAAACAGAGGCTGTCCTCGCCCAACCTATTAAGGCAGGGAAAGAATCCAAACCAAACTTTAGAATGATCCTGGTTAAAAGCCTCTTTCCTGCATGCATCTAACCTGGTTATAGCAGATTGTCTGAACTCCAGCGGGAATGACAAATGCGGGAGGCCAAAGACGACTTCTTCCAGCCTGGGGTGGGGGGGGGGGAGACAGGCATTGCAGTTGGCCAGCTGAGCCAAAGAGGAGACCCCCCCCCAGCCCCAGTTGCCGGGCAGCGGCCGGTGGTGTGAACAAGGCTTTCAAGACTAGACAATCACCTGTCTGAGCAGGGGGCTGGACTAGAAGACCTCCAAGATCCCTTCCAACTCTCTTCAATTCTAAAAGGGAGGGGAAGGAAGAGGGGACCCCGGGAGGGGCGGAGAAGCGGAGGGAGGGGGTTGGGGACCCCTGGTCTGGCTTCTCCTGCTTGAGCAGGGGGCTGGACTAGAAGACCTCCAAGGTCCCCTTCCAGCTCTCTTCTCTTCAATTCTAAAAGGGAGGGGCGGAGGGAGGGGGGGGTTAGAGACCCTCCCTGTGGAAAAAGGCGCAGGGGACCCCTTTGTAAAGGGGGAGGGCAGGAAAAGCCCCCTCCCCAACCAGAGGCTCACCTGCGATCGGGGGAAAGCGAAGCACCGAGCGGAGCGAAGCGCAGCAGCGGCGGCGGCGTCCGGAGAAGCGAGCAAGCGAACCGGGCAGGCAGAGAGGACAGACGAGCGAGGCAGAGCCCTGCGGAGGCAGCCTTTATAGCGGCCGGCCGGTGCCTCGCCCCCCGGCCCGCCCCCCACCCACCCCAGCCGCTTCCGCCCCCCCCCCGGAGCCCTGCAGCCCTTTGACAGGCTGGGCTGCGTTCCCACGACCCGCCGAACCCGGGTTAGCCTCTTTTTTTTTTTTTCCCTAGATTCCTCCCACCCCACGACCCCCGGGGTCGTGTGGATTCATCCCTCGGGGATGGAGTACTGGGGTCGAGATGGGAAGAAAAGCAAGGAATCTGAAAGAAACGCCTGCAGGAACCGACCCAGCTGGGTGGGGAGGGATGCGGGGATGCGGGTTTGCAAGGCTAGTGCCCGACCCGCGTTGTGTGAACGCGGCTGTAAAGCCCCTCTCCTCTCCCCCTCCCCCGGTATCCTAGCAACAAACCAGGCATGCAGCAACCCATCCAGATGTGGGCACGCCCACCTTTGCTCTGCCCCCCCCCCCTTTCCGCAGGGTTGGGAGACTACAATGCCACTAATCCCCACCCCCACCCCGGGCTGTGGATGTCTGAGTTGCAGCCCTGCTTAGGGGTGTGTGTGTGTGTGTCTGACTTGCAGTCCTCCTTGGGTGTGTGTGTGTCAGTCAGTTGCAGCCCTGCTTGTGTGTGTGTCTGAGTTGCAGCCCTCCTTGTGTGTGTGTGTGTGTGTATTGTGTGTAAGTTGCAGCCCTGCTTGGGTATGTGTGTGTGTGTGTGAGTTGCAGCCCTGCTTGGGTGTGTGTGTGTGTGTGTGAGTGAGTTGCAACCCTGTGTGTGTGTGTGTGTGTGTGTGTGTGTGTCTGTGTGTGATCAGAAGGGGGAGAGGGCCCTGGATTCTAAAGGGCAGCTGTTTGGGGTCTCAGATGCACCCAGGGCTAAGCCATGAATGGTGGTTTACGAACCAGGTAGCAGCAGCGTTTGGGAGGCCCAGCCGAACCCTTCCTAACAGAGACGGTGAGGCCGAATTGTCACAACTGGGGTCCATAATACATCACACAAAGGTGTGCAGTGGTGTCATGATGTGTTTGCTAACAACTGCGGTGATTTACTTAACAAAAAAGGTCGTAAAATGGGGGGGCAAGGCTCACTTAATGAATGTCTCGCTTTACAACAGAAATTTTGGGCTGCATTTTGGATGTAAGGTGAGGACTGCACCACAAAGAGTCGGGCCAATCCAATTTTAAATCACATCCTTCCAATTCCAACAATTTTTTATTTCTTAAAGTCGCCCCCCCTCTTTCGTTCATGCTAAACCACAAGCTGCAAAATACAGTTTTACAACTAGGAGTCCTAATACTCCTCTCTTTAGCATCCTGTTAGCTGCAGTTTGTATTTAATTCTCCATTTCTTGCCTGACCAGACAAATTTAGAAATATCTTTTTGACATTGCTTAAAAAGGTACATCGTCCCTCATCGATTTTGTCCGAAATAAAAATAGCGTTTTGGGTTTTAAACATTCATCTTAATCACAGAAATTCTTCCCTACCGTGACAATTGCATTTTTCCCCCATCTTTTTTTTTAATTTCATCCCATACCGTAACACAATTATTTTGACACAACATAACAATTCACATTTGTTAAAATGTTTAACTCAAAATGTTTAACCTTTTCTCTCAGTTTTAAAACCACATTTATTCATCAGATTATCTGGACCCTTCATGGTCGTATTTGGTCAAAATCTTTGTTTTCGTTTATTAATCATCAAACCTGTGTCAAAATCTTCCATTTTTTTTTCATCACAAACTTGTAAAAATTCTACTGCTTTCAAACTTGGTGACTTTTAAGATGCGTCGATTTCAACTCCCAGAGTTCCCTGTGCTGGCTGGGGGAATTCTGGGAATTGAAGTTCACACATTGTAAAGTTGCCAGATTTGAAAAAAAAAAAACTATTTTAGTCTCTTTTTAACTAAGAATAACTCAGTTGTTGGAAGTGGAAAAGAATCAGGCTAGAAATCTCTCCGTACAATTCAGTGAAAATTATCCTAAGAAAAAAACGAATATGTGAATATGTAAAAGGACGAGTAATCCTCACTTAAGGACTAGCTGCTTAGCGACTGTTCAAAGTTACGATGAACACCCCAAAAGCTACTTATAACCTGGCTCTGAGGGCTAGACACAGACACAGACACACACACACACACACACAAACATGCAAAACCACACATATTCACATGACTGGATACTGTGTGCTTGTCAGATGGATTGCAGCGTGTTGCTGGGTTTTATATTAGATAATTATAATTTATGCCATTTTTTTTGTTCATTTCAGGTCGGTTAATCCACCCCATTTTTATATGAATTCAGACTTTGGTCAAAAAAAAAAATTGTGAGTAAGCCATTGTGATAAGCGATACTGATATAAATCTCAGATGTATTTGCATTTTTTTAAAAAAAGTTTATTGAGAGAAAAGGGAAAATGTACAGTTCTGGAGACCCAGGCAAAGGGCTTTGATTTTAATTCCCTGAAAGTCTGTTGTGGGAGGAAGCACTTGTAATTTGTTATAGTTTATTTTGACAGCAGAGTGTCCACTAGAACAGGGCTTTTCAACCTTTTCACCCATTGTACCACTTTTAGGATACGGCAACATCCGAATACCACCAGTCGCCTAGCAAGGTGTCAAAAACTTGATGACCCAAAAAAAGGAAAAAAGTGATAAAGTACAGGTAGTCCTCGACTTACAACAGTTCGCTTAGTGACTGTTCGAAGTTACAATGGCACTGAAAAAAGTGCCCCCCCCCCCCAGCCACAGCCGAGCAAGACATCTGCCTGCCCGCCCGGTGGCGCTCTTCCTCCTGTCTGAGGTTTTCATTGTTGTGAGCATTTCTGTTGGGGATTGGCAGCAGGGATGGGGTGGGAGGTATTTGGTTTTTATTCCCCTCGTCTGCTGGGTGGTTGCAGCAGGTTTTGGTCACTTCACATGACCCTGGGACACTGTGACCGTCATAAATATGAATCGGTGGCCAAGCATCTGAATGTAAATCACAAGACCCTGGAGAGGCTGCAACATTCCAGCTGATCGGTGCTTCTTCTGGGCTCAGCAGAAGCGCCAGGATCAGCGCTGAGCTCCAGCTGGAGCCTGGCGCTGATCCTGGCGCTTCTGCTGAGCCCTGACAGCCCCGAAGAAGCGCTGATCAGCTGGAAAGCAGCACTGATCCTGGCGCTTCCGCTGAGCCCTGACAGCCCTGCAGCTCCAGCCGTCTCTCGCTCAGGCTTGTGCGGTGCTGCCCCCGGTTCAGCTCATTCTCCTCCCCCATTACTACTTTTCTAGGATGGTTGCGTACCCCCTGCCAGGTGCCAATGTACCACAGGTGGTACCCGTACCCCTGGTTGAAAAGCCCTGATCTAGCAGGATTTCAGAAAACAGGCTCTCTTTTTCCACCGCTTCCTTCACTAGAAAAAAAAGGAGAAAGGAAGATGGTTTAGCCAAAGTGGTCTAAATTTTTGCATATTTTTTTTAAAAAAATGTTTTGACCGCAGAACAAACTAATAAAGTCAATCAATACTTGGGACATTCTGATAAAAAGAAAACATAAAATGTTTCAAGCTTCCCAGCACTAGAAAAGCACAGAAATCCTAAAGCAGCCCTTATTCCGTAATAATGATGGTGATGATGATGATGTTGGAAGGGACCTTGGAGGTCATCTAGTCCAACCCCCTGCTCAGGCAGGAAACCCTATAGTATAATATAGGGTTTCCTGCCTGAGCAGAGGGTTGGACTAGATGACCTCCAAGGTCCCTCCCAACATCATCATCATCATCATCATCATCATCATCATTATTATTATTATAAATGTTGGAGCATTCACTGCTTCTGGAGGCAGGTGGTTCCACTGGTTAATTGTTCTCACTATCAGGAAGTTTCTCCTTAGTTCCAGGTTGCTTCTCTCTTTGGTTAGTTTCCATCCGTGCCTGTCTGAGGAATTCTAGGAGTTGAAGTCCACCAGTCATCAAAGGGCCAAGTTTGAAGACCCCCTTCTTGTGGACTTCAACTCCCAGAATTCCTCAGCCAGACACGCTGGCTGAGGAATTCTGGGAGTTGAAGTCCACAAGTCATGAAGGGGGCCATAGTTCCCCCATGCTGGCTGAGGAATTCTGGGAGTTGAAGTCCACAAGTCATGAAGGGGGCCATAGTTCCCCCATGCTGGCTGAGGAATTCTGGGAGTTGAAGTCCACCAGTCATCAAAGGGCCAAGTTTGAAGACCCCTGCAGTCTAACACAATGTTTTCCAAAGTTGGCTTCTGGAAGCTGGGTGGACTTCAACTCCCAGAATTCCACCTGTCTTCCAGGGGCTGATTTTGAAAACAACCCACAGCTCTTAACATATGTCAGAAATACGGATCAAGCTAGGATACGGTGGCCTTGTAGCATTTTAGGATCCTTACCTCTTGGGATCCTCTCACGGAGACCCCGTGCTATCTGATCCACATCTGGCTGGCTTTTGCTGAGCAAGCATGTGTGATCCATGTCTAGTTACGCCTCGTTAACGTGATAAAAAGTCTTCTTGCAGCGTGTTTAAGTCTGGTGCCTCAATGGGCACAGCATTGGCGGCAATTAATATAATTGATAGATAGGCTTGCCATCCCGGCAAATACTGTTTGCAGAATTTAAAAGTCCCCCCCCCTTGTGGTTCTCTCTTTGGCTGGAGGAGACCCTGGCCCGGATAGGATCAGATCAGAAGGGGGCCTCCCAAGAAACCTGAGCCAAAACCAGCAACCGTTTCAGCTGCTCGTAGGACACAAACATCACCACGTTCCAGGATCCCAGCCGTAAGAAAGAAGGCATGAAGCTGGAGAAGAAAAAAAAAGATAAAGAAAAGGAATTTAATCGCTGGTGCCCGAGAGCGGAGAATGCACAAGCCTCTGTGTCCAGAAGGTTGAAAAAGTCAAGATGGTGGCCCCCAGGTTGTGTTTGATGCGCCGTCTCCTTCTTTACCTGCAGTGGTGTGGATTTGGGATCAGGGATTTGCTATAGCAGCGGTTCTCAACCTGTGGGTCGCGACCCCATTTGGGGTCGAACGACCATTTCACGGGGGTCGCCAAACAACGCGATCCGCCATTTTTTTTGTCAGCTGGCGGCACCGCGCATGGGCGCCGTGCATGGGCGCACCGCCGTGCATGGGCGCACCGCCGTGCATGCGCACCGCACCGCGCATGCGCGGCGCGTCCTTATGACCGGGGTCGCCAGAAAAAAAAGGTTGAGAACCACTGTGCTATAGGGACTTTAGGGGGTCAAAGCTCCTACTCTATTCTATTCTATTCTATTCTATTCTATTCTATTCTATTCTATTCTATTCTATTCTATTCTATATTCTATTCTATTCCATTCCATTCCATTCCATTCCATTCCATTCCATTCTATTCTATTCTATTCTATTCTATTCTATTCTATTCCATTCTATATTCTATTCTATTCTATATTCTATTCTATTCTATTCCATTCCATTCCATTCTATATTCTATTCTATTCTATTCTATTCTATTCTATTCTATTCTATTCTATTCTATTCTATTCTATTCTATATTCCATTCCATTCCATTCTAATTCCTGAATGCTATTTCTGTCAGTCGTTCGTTTCAGTGCTGTCGTAACTTCGAACGGTCAGTAAACAAACTGTCGTAATTCGAGGGCTAGCTGCATCCCCATCTGTCCCCCAAGGAGGTATTCTGGGGGACGGGTGGGGAGGAGCAGGGCCTCCTCCGCGTGGTGAGGGGAGCCAGTCACCCACCCTTTGTAGAAAGCACGGGGTCCTTCCTTCACCACCATGGTCAGCATGCAGTTCAAGGCGTTCTTGTAGTGTCCGGCGCCGGAGTTCATGTACCGTGTTTTGACCACGTCCACCGGTGACGCCACCACCGTCGCACAGAAACCGGCTCCAAACGCCGCCACAAAGTGGCACGGGAAATTATCTGGGGAGACAAAGGAGTAGAAGACCCTCAGGACGATGGGCCTCAGAGGCTGGAGAGAAGTTACCCAGCACATTGCCTTCGCCAGGAATTCTCCAGGCAGCCCTTGACTCGTCATGGTTCTCTTAGTGACCGTTCCGAGTTACGACGGCACTGAAAAAAAAGGGAATTATGACCGTTTTTTTTCACACTTAGGACCATTGTAGCATTCCCTATGTGATTTACATTCAGATGATTGAAAACCAGTGGTGGGATTCAGACCGGTTCGCACCGGTTCGGGAGAACCGGGAACTAATGTTTTGTTGAGTTCGGAGAACCGGCTGAATATACTACACCGCTTCTGGAAGTCTGTTTTAGGCCTGGGAGACCTGGAGGAGGCCTCGCAGGCCTAGAATGGCCCGCCGGAAGTACATGGAGCAATAAAGACGATTAAGGGACTGGAGGCTAAAACATATGGTTGCTGGAATTGGGTCTGTCTAGTTTAATGAAGAGAAGGACGAGGGGGGACATAATAGCAGTCTTCCAGTATCTCAGGGGCTGCCCCACAGAAGAGGGAGTCAAGCTGTTCTCCAAAGCGCCTGAAGGCAGGACAAGAAGCAACGGATGGAAACTCATCAAGGAGAGAAGCAACCTGGAACTAAGGAGAAACTTCCTGATAGTGAGAACAATTAACCAGTGGAACTACCTGCCTCCAGAAGCGGTGAATGCTCCAACCCTGGAAGTTTTTAAGAAGAGACTGGACAGCCATTTTTCTGAAATGGTGTAGGTTTCCTGCCTGAGCAGGGGGTTGGACTAGATGACCTCCAAGGTTCTTCCAACATTATTATTATTATTATTAGTCTAAGTCTAGTCTAGTCTAGTCTAAGTCTAGTCTAGTCTAAGTTATCTAGTCTAGTCTAGTCTAATCTAAGTCTAGTCTAGTCTAAGTCTTCCAACTTATTATTATTATTATTACTACTACTACTACTACTAGTAGTCTAGTCTAGTCTAAGTCTAGTCTATAGTCTAGTCTAGTCTAGTCTAGTCTAAGTCTAGTCTAGTCTAAGTCATCTAGTCTAGTCTAGTCTAAGTCTAGTCTAGTCTAAGTCTAGTCTAAGTCTAGTCTAGTCTAGTCTAAGTCTAGTCTAGTCTAGTCTAAGTCGTCTAGTCTAGTCTAAGTCTAGTCTAAGTCTAGTCTAGTCTAGTCTAAGTCTAGTCTAAGTCATCTAGTTTAGTCTAAGTCTAGTCTAAGTAGTCTAGTCTAGTCTAAGTCTAGTCTAAGTCTAGTCTAGTCTAAGTCTAGTCTAAGTCTAGTCTAGTCTACCCTATCCTTTCCTTTCCTATCGTATCCTTTCCTTACCTGTCATCAGGTGGTGTTTCAGCAGGGTCTCCTTGATGAGGTCATAGGTCACCATCTCCCCACAGTTCACAATGGCGTTACGAGTGATGTTGGGGAAGGTCCCTGCCAGGGATGGAAGGAAATGTCGGTTATGGAGAATGAAGGTTTTTGGATTCCAACATCGCTTTTGGGGGAAAAAAAAGGACAGAGGTGGACAGGTACCTTTCCAGAGGCCTCGGACCCCTTCTTCCCGGGCGATTGTCCGATAGGCGTCCACTGTCCCGTTGTACCTCTTGGGAGCTCCCACCAGCTGGATGTGGGCTTGGAAGCGGACTTTCACCACGTCCGTCGGCTGGGCGCAGGTCACCGCCATGGCGCCGGTGGTACAGCCGGCAAGGAGTCGGATGAAAATGCTGGAATCTGAGATAGGAGGAGGGAGAAAGGGAGAAAGAGGGACGATGAATCAGCCCAGGGGAGCCTCTGTTGCTCTAGAGCAGAGTTCCCTAACATATAACAACAACAACAACAACAAATGAGGAGGAGGAGGAGGAGGAGAGGAGGAGGAGGCGAAGAAGGAGGAGGAGAAGAGAGGAGGAGGAGAAGAAGAAAGGAGGAGAAGAAGAAGAAGGAGGAGGAGGAGGAGAAGGAGGAGGAGAAGAAAGGAGGAGGAGAAGAAGAAGAGGAGGAGGAAGAGGAGAAGAAGTAGAAGAAGAGGAGGAGGAGAAGAAGAGGAGGAGGAGGAGAAGAAGAAAGGAGGAGGAGAAGAAGAAAGGAGGAGGAGAAGAAGAAGAGGAGGAGGAGAAGAAGAAAGGAGGAGGAGAAGAAGAAAGGAGGAGGAGAAGAAGAAGAGGAGGAGAAGAAGGAGGAGGAGAAGAGGAGGAGGAGGAAAAGAAGAAGAAGAAGAAGAAGAAGAAGAAGAAGAAGAAGAAGAAGAAGAAGAAGAAGAAGGAGGAGGAGGAGGAGAAGAAGAAGAGGAGGAGAAGAAGAAGTAGAAGAGGAGGAGGAGGAGGAGGAGAAGAAGAAGAAGAAGAAGAAGAAGAAGAAGAAGAAGAAGAAGAAGAGGAGGAGGAGGAGGAGGAGGAGGAGGAAGACTGTGGGGTCCTTGGTGCTCTCTGAGCTTGGTTGTTTTCTTGCAGACATTTCCTTACCTGACTAGGTAACATCATCAGTGCTAAGAGGGAGTGGGGTTTGCAGAGAGGAGGAGGAGAGGAGAGGAAGAGGAAGAGGTGGAGTCTTATGCTAGACTCCAGACTTACGCTCGGAGCCCTTGGGCGTGTAGAGCTGCTTCACGGAGTCGTAGAGTCCGATCCGGACTGAGGCGAAACTCATCTGGCGCTGAAGGCCGGCCACCAGCCCGTTGTAGAGGCTCTTGGGCCCTTCCATCTTCACCATGGTGGTGATGGTGCCCAGCACCCCTTTGTATTTCACTTGTCTGCTCGCTTTGCAGGTCCTCGATTCCCCCTGGATCTGGGACGAGAAAGAGGGATTGGGTGGTGTTATCATCCTGGCCTTGGTCTAAAATGGAGTTGCTCAACCTTGGCAAGGTTAAGACACCTGGGACTTCAACTCCCAGAATTCCCCAGCCAGTATCACTCATCAAACACAGGACGAAACAAGAAAAAAAAAACCCCAATAAGCAAAGCTCACTACAGTATTTATGGTTCACAGTGCACACAATGTGCACGAAATAAATTCTCTCTAGAATGGGGGTCTTCAAACTTGGCCCTTTTATGCCTTTTGGACTTCAACTCCCAGAATTCCACAGTTTCCCCCATGCTAGCTCAGGAATTCTGGGAGTTGAAGTCCACGAGTCATGAAGGGGACATAGTTCCCCCACACTGGCTGAGGAATTCTGGGAGTTGAAGTCCACGAGTCATGAAGGGGCCATAGTTCCCCCACACTGGCTCAGGAATTCTGAGAGTTGAAGTCCACGAGTCATGAAGGGGCCATAGTTCCCCCACACTGGCTGAGGAATTCTGGGAGTTGAAGTCCACGAGTCATGAAGGGGCCATAGTTCCCCCACACTGGCTGAGGAATTCTGGGAGTTGAAGTCCATGAGTCATGAAGGGGCCATAGTTCCCCCACACTGGCTGAGGAATTCTGGGAGTTGAAGTCCCCGAGTCATGAAGGGGCCATAGTTCCCCCACGCTGGCTGAGGAATTCTGGGAGTTGAAGTCCACGAGTCATGAAGGGGCCATAGTTCCCCCACACTGGCTGAGGAATTCTGGGAGTTGAAGTCCACGAGTCATGAAGGGGCCATAGTTCCCCCACACTGGCTGAGGAATTCTGGGAGTTGAAGTCCATGAGTCATGAAGGGGCCATAGTTCCCCCACACTGGCTGAGGAATTCTGGGAGTTGAAGTCCCCGAGTCATGAAGGGGCCATAGTTCCCCCACGCTGGCTGAGGAATTCTGGGAGTTGAAGTCCACGAGTCATGAAGGGGCCAAGTTTAAAGACCCCCGCTCTAGAATATAATGAGGACTCCTACAGGCAAAAAGATGCACTCATATTTATATATTTCAGGAAAAGAGGAAAAATGAGACATATGCATATCTAACAGATGACATAAGCATGCATATTCATAATTAGCAAACCTTAAGTCACTTCCCTGCCTTCCATTGTTACTATGCTCAAGGCAGATTTATTGTCTTAATAAAAATAAATTTATCAACCATGCGGCCCTAGCAGTTTTGATAAAGTGTACTGAGAACGGAGGGCTTCAAAGTTGATCCGATTAGCACATATTCCTTCCATGTTTCTACTTTGCTAACAGGCTTTTCCTCACATTGCTCTAAACCATGGCTTGTTCCACAATGTGGCAGGAAAGGTCATAAAACGGGGCAAAACCCGCTTAATAAGGGTCTCAATTAGTGTTAGAAATTTTTGGGCTGAGTTGCGGCCTATAGTCATGGACTTCCTGTACCGCACAGCGCACAGCGCTATCCGACACATGATTAGAATCTTCTGGACTATCACCCAAGGCATTGAGCAGCGGTCAGACTAATGGATCCCTGCCCCGGCAAGGGGTTGGACTAGATGACCTCCAAGGTCCCCTCCTATCCTTCCTTGGTATGCTTCCACGCTGGACTTTCTTTGTTTATAGTAGTAGTAGTAGTAGTAGTAGTAGTAGTAGTAGTAGTAGTAGTAATAATAATAATAATAATAATAATAATAAGAAGAAGAAGAAGAAGAAGTAATAAAGTTGAAAGGGATCTTGGAGGTCATCTAGTCCAACCCCCCTGCTCAGGCAGGAAACCCTATACCAGTGGTTCTCAACCTGTGGGTCGGGACCCCATTTGGGGTCGAACGACCATTTCACGGGGGTCGCCAAACAACGCAGTCCGCCATTTTTTTCCCCCTTTTCCTTAGCTATGCTACTCCCTTTTATTCTATTGGCTTTTGAAAGCCAATAGAATAGACTCTCTTGAATAGAGTCTAATTCTATTGGCTTTCAAAAGCCAGTAGGAATTGTCCAGGCTGTCTCTGCCCTGCTGAGCCCGCCAGAAGTCCCATTCTGCAAACGGTGCTGCACCAGTTGAGTAGTCTTCGACTTACGACCGGTTGAGTAGTCCTCGACTTACAACCAGTTGGGGGTCGTGGCATTAAAAAAATTCAGAACCACTGCCTTATACCATTTTGGACAAATGGCTGTCCAGTCTCTTCTTAAAGACTTCTTAAAAACTTTGCTTTAAGAGGTTTCGCTTCTCATGCCAAGAAGCTTCATTCCGTTCTGACTGAAGGCTGGAGAATGAAAAGATTTATATTCTTTGCCATCGTCGTCTCCTTTAGTGACGGGTGCCCTTCTGAGCAGGACCTACCTGGAGCCGGACTTTGGCCGTGTCCAAGGGGAACGTGCAGAGATCAGCAACGCAGGCGGCTGTGCCAGCGCTGAGGAATTTGATGGGCGCCGACGGTGGGATGTCGGTGGGCTTTAAACCGACCATCCTTCTCAGCAACTACAATCTCCACACCAGAAATCCTTGTTGTTGTCTAAAAACTGGAATGCCTGCGTCAGAAACAGCCCTGCCCTTGAGGGGGAAGGAAGGAACCTTGGAGAAAAAAAATAATAATAACATTGATCGCGACAACCGCAGGGATTACTACTATTGCTATAATTGACGCTGGACCAAAATTTAATCGAAGTAGTTTATCCGTGTCAGCAGAACTTGAAACGCAGAGGCACGCAGCTGCCGAAGTGTCATCCTTGACAGAAGCTCTTGTTGACAAAGAATATATAAGGTGGGAGTTTTGTGGCATTGCACAAGCCCAACATCCTTGTTTTGTTGCAGTTTTCTTTCAAAGGTGTTCCTTCATATCTCACTGGGTCAGATGGATTTAAGCTGGGGGTCATATATAGAATAGAATAGAATTACAGAATGGAAATATAGAATAGAATAGAATAGAATAGAATAGAATAGAATAGAATAGAATAGAATAGAATAGAATAGAATTAGAATAGAATAGAATTAGAATAGGGTAGGGTAGGATAGGAATAGGAATAGGAATTAGAATAGAAATAAGATTTATAAGAATAAAATAGAATAGAATAGAATAGAAATAGAAATAATAGAAATAGAAATAGAAATAGAACAGAACAGAATTCTTTATTGGCCAATGATCGGAGACACAAGGAATTTGGGGCTCACAGTTTAAAGCAGCAAGTAATAGGTGATAGGTCACAATCATAGTTACCACCATTAAACCTAAGTTACAAACAACAATCAATAAATCATAGTCACTAAGCGACCGATCGTAAGCTGAGAACTGCCTGTAACTAAGCAGCAAAAACAGAATTTCTACCTGGACCGGGATAATTTTTCTCTCCAAATCCTCAGGCTGGTCTGCCCCATTCACAGCTCGAAGAATCTTCTTGCAAAAACGATTTCTTTCGATAATGGCTAATAAAATCATTCATCAATCAAACGATCCAGCCGGTCCAGCCGATCCAAGCCGGCTCAAATATATGTCGGGACTCTCGTTCGTCATCGTTGTCCACCCCCATTTATAAACTCAGCCAGGCTGGCATTTCAAGAAGATGCCAACAGATGAAAACACCCATCGGGTGGCGGGTCAGCCAGTGCGAGGACTGAAATGACACCCCCCCACACACACAAATATACACACACACAGATGCCCGGTGTGTGTTTGTGGCCAAAAATAAGGGTGGCATTTGTCACTATGGAAATATCTCTGTTTGTACACAGGGTTTTTTTTCACCCCAGAGGGGCGGTGGGAGTCTTCTGAGACACGAGGCTATGAAACAGCGACCAGGGGTTGAGTTTTAGGATCACAGGCAGTCCTCGACTTACAACGGTTCAGTTAGTGACCATTCAAGGTTACAACGGCACTGAAAAAAGTGACTTAGGACCCTTTTTCACGCTTACGACCGTTGCAGCATCCCCTTGATCACGTGATCAAAATTCAGAAGCCTCAGCAACTGACTTGTATTTACAACGGCTGCCATGTCCCGGGATCACGTGATCCCCTTTTGCGACCTTCTCACCAGCAATGGGGAAGCCAAATTCACTTAACAACCGTGTTACTGACTTAACGAGTGCAGTCATTCACTTAATGTGGCAGTGAAAAGTTGTAAAACGGGGCAAAACTCACTTAACAAGCTTCTCCCTTGACGACGTGCCTTTTGAGCTCAATGGCGGTCGTAAGTCGAGGATTAACCCACATTCTTTCTGCAACCTTCCAAGCTGCACGCCTCTGTGGAGTGGGGTGGCTGCATTCAGATGAACAATTTAACCAGGTTCGGTGCAAACACACCAGGGAGGGCTGCAAAGGGACAACATCCTTAACTGAGTTTGTGTTAAATTGAGGAAGATATTTAACTTAGTTTAGCAAGGGATGGAAATTTATTTTGGGGACTCTGCCAGTCTAGAAAAATGAGGGAATTCAGTAAGGCGAGTCCTTGACTTATGACTAAAGTTGGGACCATAATTTCCATTGCTGTGCCACTTGGTTGTTAAGTGAGTCATGCTGAATTTACAACCTTTTTCCTGTGGTTAAGCAGATCACCACAGTTGTTAAGTAAATCATGCGGTCGTTAAGCAAATCCACTTTCCCCCCAAAGTCACTGGGGAAGCCAGATTGATTCACTCAATAACCGTTTTAATGGCTTAGCAGCTGCAGTGATTCACAACTGTGCTATGAAAAGTCGTAAAAGGGGGCAAAGCCTACTTAACAACTGTCTTGCTTAACGACAGAAATTTTGGACTCAACCACAGTTGTAATTTGAGGACAACCTGTATTGGTGGGTGTGCTGCAAGTTCACCAACGCGCCAGGCATTCGGACCTATCTTTTGCCAATGGATGCTCTGGAGAGCTAGAATCGTCTGGCGGGAACGGATCTTTGAGGTCATCCAGTCCAGCCCCACTGCTTAAGCGAAACGTCACAGATCAGCTTCTGCGGAAGGGAAGCCAGCCGCCCCTTTGCGTATTTAGGGAAGTTTGGCCAGGAACATTTTGTGCTTTGCAATTTACCGTTCACAGCAGCCGAGGCCGGGAAACTGTGTGACCTCCGCAACTGGGGTTGTGCAGACGTCACCGGAAATTAAAAAGTTTTCTTGTCGTCATCCTTTGGGTCAGGATCTGGCAGTCAAATGGCAGGAGGAAAATGCCAGCCTCTTCTCGAGTTTCTGGGACAAACAGTTCAGGCCAACAGGCGTCATTTATTTGCCAAAATGTTCTTGCAACCAGCCGGCTGTCGGGTAAGATATGAAAATTGCCCCATTGTTAAGAGGGTGGAAGTGCGAAGGGACACCGTGAAATTGCCTGAAATGTTATACGGCTGCTGAAGAAATAGGCTTGAATGTGTACAAAATTTAACTTTTGTCTTTATTGTATAAAAACCCAGAATCACACAATAATAATAATAATAATAGAAAAAAGCGAACTAAAAGTTCTTTGTAAATAAATTAGAACATTTCCATTTGGACAGATAATTTTCCCCGTGTTCTTAAAAAGGGGACAAACCAGTAGGATCAAGGTCTATGCCAGGAGTAGGCAACCTTGGCTCTTTTATGACCCGTGGACTTCAACTCCCAGAATTCCTGAGCCAGCATGGGGGAACTACGGCCCCTTCATGACTCGTGGACTTCAATTCCCAGAATTCCTCAGCCAGCATGAGGGAACTGTGGCCCCTTCATGACTCATGGACTTCAACTCCCAGAATTCCTGAGCCAGCATGGGGGAACTAAGGCCCCTTCATGACTCGTGGACTTCAACTCCCAGAATTCCTCAACCAGCCATGCTGAGGGGAAAGGGAGAGGTTTCCAAGCTGAGCTACGCTAGCTGAGGAATTCTGGGAGTTGAAGTCCACGAGTCACGAAGGGGCCAAAGTTTCCCCATGCTGGCTCAGGAATTCTGGGAGTTGAAGTCCCCATTCATGAAGGGACCAAGTTCCCCCATGCTGGCTCAGGAATTCTGGGAGTTGAAGTCCACCAGTCATAAAAGAGCCAAGGTTGCCTACCCCTGGTCTATGTAATCAATCAGAGCCACACATACACACCTGGAGGAGTATTTGCACATCCTAGAGTGGGCTGCTTTTTTTTTTTTTCATCAGTCCCCAATCCTGTGAGAACGGAGTGGCCTATTCGCACCCTAAGTTCATTATAACTCTTGCACAATCCCTTCCGGGTCACCCTTCATCCGGGACGACCAGGTAAGTCTCCTGCCTGCATTGGATTGGAAGGGGTTGGTGCTTGAAAAGTAAAATAATTAAAAATTTAAATTAAAGAAACGTTCAGGAAAGGGTGCCTTTTTACCCCAGGCTCGGCTTTCAGTTGCAAATTTCTCCAGGCAGGGAATCCAGAAATGATGGTTTTTCAATGGGAGAAAAATGAAAAGAAAAGGCAAACAGGTGCTCTAGATTGGATTTTTAAAGAGGGAGGGAGGGAGGGTCCACGGATCCGAGGGAGCCAGGGTGCTTGAGTGGGAGATGAGACTGTTTGGAATGAATCTCTTCCTCCCCAGCACTTGAAAAAAAAAGACACCAAAATCAAATAAAAGATGAATTCTGCTGCTACAATGAGGCTTTCCCCCCCCTATCTTCCTATTGCTTAGGGGACAACTGATTGGTTTTGGTTGGCAGCTGGAATAGCTCCAAACTGGCATAGATATTTGAGAAAGAAAGAAAGAGAGAAAGGGAGGGGAGGGAGGGAGGGAGGGAAAAGAAAGACAGAAAAAATAATGAAAGAGAAAGAAAGAAAATGGAAGGAAGGAAAAAAAGACAAATAAAAAAGAGAAAGAATGAAATAAAGAAAGAAAAGAAAAAGAAAGAACAAAAGAGAAAGAAAATGAAGGAAGGAAAAGAAAAAACAAAAAAGAGAATGAAAGAAAGAAAGAGAAGAAAAAAGAATGAAAGAGAAAGAAGGAAAATGGAAGGAAAGAAGGAAAAGGGAGAAATAAAAAAGAGAAAGAATGAAAGAGAAAGAAAGAGAAGAGAGGAAGAAAAAAGAATGAAAGAGAAAGAAAGAAAATGGAAGGAAGGAAAAAAAGACAAATAAAAAAGAGAAAGAATGAAATAAAGAAAGAAAAGAAAAAGAAAGAACAAAAGAGAAAGAAAATGAAGGAATGAAGGAAAAGAAAAAACAAAAAAGAGAATGAAAGAGAAAGAAAGAGAAGAGAGAAAGAAAAAAAGAATGAAAGAGAAAGAAAGAAAATGGAAGGAAGGAAGGAAGGAAAAGGGACAAATAAAAAAGAGAAAGAATGAAAGAGAAAGAAAGAAAATGGAAGGAAGGAAGGAAGGAAAAGGGACAAATAAAAAAGAGAAAGAATGAAAGAGAAAGAAAGAAAATGGAAGGAAGGAAGGAAGGAAGGAAGGAAAAGAAAAAGATACAAATAAAAAAGAGAATGAAAGAGAAAGAAAGAAAAAAGAGAAAGAACAAAAGAAAGAAGGAAAGAAAGAAAGAAAGAAAGAAAGAAAGAAAGAAAGAAAAAAAGAAAGAAAGAAAAAGAAAAAAAAAACAATTTGGATTCCTCTGCTACCAGGGGGTGGGTGACAGTGGGGGCAGGTGCCCAGCCCCCTCCTCCCAGCTATGCCAAGGCCCCCGGCTGTCATTCAGCCCAGAGGGGCATCTCCGCAGCTCCCATGCCAGTCACGTCAACGCTCAGGCCAGGAGGAATAAGATGCTGGGGGAAAAAATGGCGAGGGCAGGAGCTGGCCTGGAGAACGTTAGCTGTCCTGGTGGTGCCCACTCCAAGCTCAAAGTTGCCTTCCGGACGGCCGTTGCAGGGGATGCTAACCTGCAGTTATCTTGGCTTGCCCGTGTCTGCAGATTCTTCACGGGAACAAAGTGCTGGATTATTATGGGCTGTTTCAGAAACAAGGGCGAGGGGGGGGGGCGCACAGGGAACAGATGCCTGCTGGGAGATGCCCTCCTTTGCATCTGGGGCAGCCGGCATCAAGACGGCTGAAGTCGCAGTGTGCTGTGGAGGCTGCCTTTTTGCAGAAGGTTTTATCCTGCGGACTCGGCCCGGCGGGCTTTATGCTTTTTTGGAGAAGTGCATGGAAAAGATCCGAGCGATCCTTTTCGTTTCCTCTTCGGGCAGCGGAAGGGGCATCGGGCGTGGACGGGGCTGGACCGGCCTTCGGTCAGACGTTCCCGGAGACTGGCTTGGGTCCTCTCCAGTCTGAAATGAAGGAGGGAAAAGGCTCTCAAGAGCTTCTGTGTTGTTCTCAGACAGAAATCATTTAAAAAAAAAAAACAATTTCTTTGATGATTACAGACGCTGCTCTGAAAGGGAGAGGGGCAGTTTCTAAATTTGATGCACGGAGAAACTAAATGAATAAGGAATTAAAGGTCTGGGAACACGAGTTCCTTCTAGGGATCAAGTGATTTGCTGAGAGGCAAAATGAGATGGGTAGCATTTAAATTTGATAGATAGATAGATAGATAGATAGATAGATAGATAGATAGATAGATAGATAGATAGATAGATAGATAGATAGATAGATAAAGATAGGTAGATAGATAGATAGATAGATAGATAGATAGATAGATAGATACAAAGAGAGAGACAGAGAGATAGGTAGATAGATAAATAGATAGAGATAGGTAGATGATAGATAGATAAAGATAGGTAGATAGATAGATACAGACAGACAGATAAAGATAGATAAAGATAGATAGATAGATAGATGATAGATAAAGATGTAGATGATACAGACAGACAGATAAAGATGGATAAAGATAGGTAGATAGATAGATAAAGATAGGTAGATGATAGATAGATAAAGATAGGTAGATGGTAGATAGATAGATAGATAGGTAAGTAGGTAGACAGATAGATAGATAAAGATAGGTAGATGATAGAGACAGATAGATAATTAGATAGATAGACAGAGGAGAGAGGAGAGATAGATAGATAGATAGATAGATAGATAGATAGATAGATAGATAGATAGATAGATAGATAGATAGATAGATAGATAGATAGATAGATAGATAGATAGATAGGCAGGCAGGCAGGCAGGCAGGCAGGCAGGCAGACCGACAATTGAGAGAGAGAGAGAGAGAGGTGGATGGATATTTAGAGACAGATGATATTGTTGAATGGATGAATGGATAGGTAGATGAGAGAGAAAGACCTAGATTGACAGAGAGACGGATGGATGGATGGATGAGTGGATGGGAGCAGAAAGACACAGACAGACAGACAGGGATAGAGATGGATGGGTGGATAGATAGATGAGAGAGAGAGAGAGAGAGAGAGAGAATCTGGCTTCCCCATTGACTTTGCTAGTCAGAAGATTGCAAAAGGGGATCATGTGACCCCCCCCCAGGGACACTGCAGCCGTCATAAACACGAGTCAGTTGCCCAGGGTCCGAATTTTGATCACGTGACCCGTTGGGATGCAGCGACAGTGTGCGAAAGGGCCCTAAGTCGCTTTTTTTCAGTGCCGTTGTAACTTCGAACGGTCGTTAAACGAAGCTGGGGACCGCCTGTCTTGTAGAAAGGGGCGTTCCCGTTGGGCGGGTGGGCGGGATTGCCGAGAATCAGGACAAGCCAGCATCCCGCAACTGGCCAGCATCCTTGAAACGCAAATTTTAAGCCCCTGCCGCTGCTTTAGAAGCACGTTTCTTAAAACGGCATCCTTTATTCGGGGGGAGAAACGGTGTTCCCGTCCCAGGTTTGAATTGTGCTGACGAAGGATCCTGATTTTTATTTTTTATTTTATTGAATCAGCCTTTCCCTCTACCTTGCCCTGAACTTTTGGGCAAAAGGAAGGGAGGCAAGCCAAAAGAAGTCACAGGAGGAGGTGGGGTGGCCATTAATCTGTTCTGCAATATTAAACCCTGGTTGGGAACTCTTTTGCAAAGGGCAGCCCGGCCAGGCAGCTGGTCAGCAGCTATTAATGGCCCTGCCACCTTTCACCCACTGAGGGGGCCTGTTTTCCTCTCCAGGCTGCACCCTGAAACTCCAGGAAAGGGGGCTGGTTTCTAGAAAGGGGCCAGCCGTTCTCGGCTGAGTTCCGCTTATCCAAGCAATAAACTTGGTCGCTAATAATACACTCGGCTGCACTTTTGCCTCGGCTGGGTTCTAGCAATAAAGCTGATTTTTTTTTTTTTGGTGCAAACGGCAGGATCTAAACCCAGCGGTAATCAAGTATGTGTGCCAGAGACAAAGGGGGTGGCTTAAAAATCTCCCCCCAGGTGTGCTTGCAAAATAGAGGGAGGGAGGGAGGGATGATATAGATGAGATATAATTAGGGTAAGAGACAGACAGATAGATAAGATATACTTAAAGATAGATTATAGATAAGAGTTATATAGATGGTAGAGATAACAGATAGATAGATAGATGATAGAGATAGATGATAGAGATAGATAGGTATGATAGATAGAGATGATAATAAATATAAATGATAGAGATGATAGATAGATAAGATATACTTAAAGATAGATTATAGATAAGTTATATAGATGATAGAGATAATAGATTAATAGATAGATAGATAAATGATAGAGATAGATGATATAGATAGATAGGTATGATAGATAGAGATGATAATAAATATAAATGATAGATAGAGATGATAGATAGATAAGATATACTTAAAGATAGATTATAGATAAGAGTTATATAGATGATAGAGATGATAGATAGATAGATAGATGATAGAGATAGATGATATAGACAGGTATGATAGAGAAGAAAATAAATATAAATGATAGATAGAGATGATAGATAGATATGATAGATAGAATATAGATAGGTATGATAGATAGATATAAATGATAAACAGATAAATAGATTAATAGATAGAATATAGATAGACAGAATATAGATAGATACATAGATACAGAATATAGATAGAATATAGATAGGTATGATAGATAGATATAGATGATAGACAGAGAGATAATAGATTAATAGATAGATAGATAGAATATAGATAGGTATGATAGAATAGATGATAGATAAATATAAATGATAGCTAGCTAGATGTGATAGAGATGATTGATATTGATGATAAATAGATATAGATATAGGATAGCGACAGGTCGGACACGACTTCGCAATTAACAACAACATAGGATAGCTAGATATAGATGATAGCTAGATAGATATAGGTGATATAGATGATGGATAGATATAGATGATAGCTAGATATAGTGATATAGATGATAGATAGATAGAGGTGATAGAGATGATAGTTAGAGATGATAGATAGCTATAGATGATTGATAGATAGCTATAGATGATAGATTTAGATGACTATAGATCTAGATGACAGATAGATAGATGTAGATGATAGAGACCAAAACTACCCAGTAAAACTACCCAGTTGGCTTTGATGTCTCAGGCAGAACTAGAACTCCCCGTCTCCTGATTTTTAGGTCAACATCTTAACCACTACACCAAACTGGCTCTCCTGCCCAAATACCCCAACGTCACGGCCTCTGCGTGGTTGGACAAAGCCCTTCTAGATGACCCAAGGAAGCAGACCATCCAATGCCACTTAGGTGACCGTGCTCGGGAGCTCCCCGGCACCCAGTGCTGTAACTTTCCAGTTGCTGGAAGTTCAGACAAATGACACCCGTCTCGGATTACGGGCCTCCTATTTATATAGACTTATTTACACTTAATCCAGAGGGGCTTAAAATGTTGACAGGGCCGCTCAGCGTCTTAAGAGGCTGGCCAAGATGGCAGCTGGCTCCCTCCTGCCCTCCTGCAGGTGGGTGTTGCTGGCACAGCTGAAAATCCATCCGGTTGTTCCCGGCTCCTGTTTGCCTCTGTACAGCTTTAGTCAGCAAGTGAGGCGGCCGGCTGTGAAAAGCCAGCCAGGGGAAGGGAAGACTGGAGACTTCCTCTGCTGATCAAGCCACTTTAGGTCCAGGCTCTTCCCAGGTCAACCCAGACACAATCTCGGCTAACCAGGAAGGATCTGGTGCATCTCCTTCAACTTTTTGATCAGCTCAAGACCCGTCGGCTGGCTGGCATTAAGGATGAGGAGCTGCAAGCTAGAAGATGCTGCAATCCACAGCTCTCTTCTAGCCGCCAGAAGGACAATTCAAGAGACCCCCCCCTGCAAGATTTCCTCTCCCCCAATAAGAAGCTCTCAAGTGAGGGATGTGCAGGTTCCCCCAGGCATTCGAATAAAAATAGAAATAAAGAAGAGAAGAGAAGAAGAGAAGAGAATAAGAAAAGAAGAAGAAGAGAGAAGGGAAATAAGGAATAATATAGAATAGAATAGAATAGAATAGAATAGAATAGAATAGAATAGAATAGAATAGAATAGAATAGAATAGAATAGAATAAGGGAAGGGACCTTGGAGGTCTTCTAGACCAGGGGTAGGCAAGCTTGGCTCTTTTATAACTTGTGGACTTCAACTCCCAGAATTCCTCAGCCAGCATGGGGGAACTACGCCCCCCTCATGACTCGTGGACTTCAACTCCCAGAATTCCTCAGCCAGCATGGGGGAACTGTGGCCCCTTCATGACTTGTGGACTTCAACTCCCAAAATTCCTCAGCCAACATGGGGGAACTGTGGCCCCTTCATGACTCGTGGACTTCAACTCCCAGAATTCCTCAGCCAGCATGGGGGAACTACGGCCCCCTCATGACTCGTGGACTTCAACTCCCAGAATTCCTCAGCCAGCATGGGGGAACTGTGGCCCCTTCATGACTCGTGGACTTCAACTCCCAGAATTCCTGAGCCAGCATGAGGGAACTATGGCCCCTTCATGACTCGTGGACTTCAACTCCCAGAATTCCTCAGCCAGCATGGGGGAACTACGGCCCCCTCATGACTCGTGGACTTCAACTCCCAGAATTCCTCAGCCAGCATGGGGGAACTGTGGCCCCTTCATGACTCGTGGACTTCAACTCCCAGAATTCCTGAGCCAGCATGAGGGAACTATGGCCCCTTCATGACTCGTGGACTTCAACTCCCAGAATTCCTGAGCCAGCCTGGCTCAGCTTGGAAACATTTCTCTTTCCCCTCAGCATGGCTGGCTGAGGAATTCTGGGAGTTGAGGTCCATGAGACATAAAAAAGCCAAGGTTGCCTACCCCTGGCCTAGTCTAACAGACATTTGCTCTAAATGGTAAAGGGGGCTGGACTAGAACACGTCCAAGGTCCCTTCAAAGTCCGTTATTCTGTTATTCTGCTCTCGGTGTGGGAAACGGATCTCAGGAGCGCACAGAGGTGTGTACAAGGCCCACGGACGGCAGAGAAGAAGAGACAAAGGAGAGGGGGGGCTAGAAGAAAAAGGGGTGAGGGGGAACATGGGGAAGCACGCGGCTGGCACGCAATGTTGGCTGGTTCCCACGCACTGCCTGTGCATTTTCACACAGCCTTGAACACCCTCCGTTCCCAGGACTCGGCATTCATGTTGCAGATGCAAGAAGAACAGTGGAAAGATAGCCGAAATGTTTCTTGTTTTTTTGTTTGACGCTCTGCCCTAAGCTGGCTGGGACAGAACTCCTCCACGGTCTTAACAGAATAACCAAGTTGGAAGGGGACCTCAGAGGTCATCTAGTCCAACGCTCGGCTCAAGCGGGAGACTCTCTAGCGTTCTGGAGAAATGACTGGTCCAAAACTTTCCCAAAATCCTCCAGGGATGGAGCACCCACAAGTTCTTACGAAGATGCTCTAGTCATAAAGTGGGCCGCTGCAGTCGTAAGGGTGCCGCTGCAGTCACAAAGTGAAACAAGGCGGCACGGTTTTGTCGGAAATTAGAAGCCACTGCCCGTTTTTGGCAAAACTAGTCGTAAAATGCGGCAAGTGATTTGGGGACCCTGCAAACGGCAGGAAATGTGGCCCAATTGCCGAGTGCCCAGGGGTGTCCAGGAACGTTGGATCTGGGTTGTAAGTCCCCCTTTTCAGCATGGTCCTAACTACGAATGCTCATTTAGTGACCGGTCCTAAGTCAAGGACTACATGTCATGAAGAAGAGAGGGCCGTTCTCCCCTTTAATATAGCAGAGGTCCTATTTGTTTCTCAAATTGCACCCAGGTGGATGAAGACGTCCTAACAATCGCACAGAAAAATACAGGTAGTCCTCAACTTACGACAGTTCATTTAGTGACCGTTCAAAGTTGCAGCAGCCCTGAAAAGAGCGACTTGTGATCGTTTTTCGCACTTAAGACCTTCGTAGCATCCTTGTGATCGAAATTCGGAGTCAGCTTGGCAACTGACTCGTAGTTATGACCGTTGCCATGTCCCCAGGTCACGTGTTCCCCTTTTTCCGACCTTCTGCCAATGGGGAAAGCCAGATTCACTTAACAACCGTGTTACTCACTTAACAGCTGCAGGGATTTCACTTAACAACGGTGGCAGGAAAAGTCATGAAATGGGACAAAACTCACTTAACAAATGTTTCATTTAGGGATGGAAATTTTGGGCTCAATTGTGGTCGTAAGTGGAGGACTTCCTGTATAAAATTAGGTTGAATATTTCCATTAGGGAACTGGAGTGAAGGAAGGCTAATGGCCTCTGGGTTGAAAGGCTGGCTTTTTCCCCAGGAGGAACTCAAAAGGCAGTAGTACCTTGTGGACCTTTTGAGTCCAAATAGAATAGAATAGAATAGAATAGAATAGAATAGAATAGAATAGAATAGAATAGAATAGAATAGAAATACAGAATGGAAATACAAAATAGAATAGGGTAGAATAAAATAGGATAGAATAGAATAGAATAGAATTACAGAATGGAAATACAGAATAGAATAGAAAAGAATAGAATAGAATAGAATGGAGTGGAGTGGAATGGAACAGAATAGAATAGAATAGGACAGAATAGAATAGGATAGGATAGAATAGGATAGGATAGGATAGAATATAATAGAATAGAATAGGATAGAATAAGAATAAGAATAGGACAGGATAGGATAGGATAAGAATAAGAATAGGATAGGATAGGGTAGGATAGGATAGGATAGGATGGAGTGGAGTGGAGTGGAGTGGAGTAGAATAGAATAGAGTAGAATATATGGAATGGAATGGAATAGGATAGGATAGGATAGAATAGAATAGAATTACAGAATGGAAATACAGACTAGAATAGAATAGAACAGAGCAGAACAGAATAGGATAGAATAAGAATAGGATAGGATAGGATAGGATGGAATAGAATGGAATAGAGTGGAAAAGAGTAGAGTAGAATATATGGAATGTAGAATGGAATAGAGTGGAGTGGAGTGGAATAGAGTAGAGTAGAATATATGTAATGTAATGTAATATAATGTAATGTAATGTAATAGAATAGAATAGAATATAGGAATAGAATAGAATAGAATAGAATTACAGCATGGAATAAGAATAGAATAGAATAGAGTAGAATAGAATAGAATAGAATAGAATGTAGAATAGAATAGAATAGAATAGGAGAATGAATAGAATAGAGTAGAATAGAATAGAATAGACACTGGAAGGGACCTTAGAGGTCTTCTAGTCCAGCCCGCTGCCCAAGCAGAAGAATCCAAAGATCCAAAAAGCAAGATTTAGCCTTTTAGTTAGCCTATCATCATGCTGGCTGGGGAATTCTGGGAAGTTGAAGTCCACAAGGCTTAAAGTCGCCAAGGCTGGAACACTCTCCCCCCCCCGTTCTAAAGCAAGGATTTTTCTATCTTTCTGTTCCTTCCTTTTAGTTTTCTGTCCCTGTTAAAAACCTCAGGAATCTCCGTCCAAGAGAAGTTCACGCCTCTCTGATCTTGGCCATCATTCCTTCAGGGTCATTAAAGGTCTAATTCTGCTTAAACCCAAGCAAGATGTTCCCCTCTTTTGCCAATGCTCTTTATAGATTTCCAAAGAGGCCAAAAGGTGCCTCTTAAATCTGCTCTGGGTGGAAATGACAGCCTGCACACCCGCCTGGGTGAAATCTACCCTGGATTTATGAGGTCAGCGTAAAGAACTTTCTGAGAAGGACTATTTAAAAAAAAAACAAACCTCCAACTTTGGGCACTTTAAGGAAAGAACAGGACGGTATCTGCACCGATCAATGATTTTGCTTCTAAAATTACCCATTTTGGAACCCAAAGCTTTCTTGATTTATCACTTACACAGTGATTGCTCCTTGGAGTTTTAGCTTACACGCTCCCTACTCAAGAGAGATGGCTGCTAATTCCAAGCTCAAGAATGAAATGAATTAGGTTCTAGAACAAGGGTCTTCCAACTTGGCCCTTTGATGACTTGTGGACTTCAACTCCCAGAATTCCTCAGCCAGCGTGCTCGGCTGAGGAATTCTGGGAGTTGAAGTCCAGGGGTCTTCCAACTTGGCCCTTTGATGACTTGTGGACTTCAACTCTAGGGATTGGGCGGCACATAAATTTTACTAATAAATAATAAATACTAATAAACTCCCAGAATTCCTCAGCCAGCATGCCTCCCAGAATTCCTCAGCCAGGCACGCTGGCTGAGGAATTCTGGGAGTTGAAGTCCACAAGTCATCAAAGGGCTAAGCTTGAAGACCCTTGTTCTAGAAGATTCCATGCCTGTCAGCCTCCCTGAGGCCTTCTGTTTTTCGCTTCCATTTTGGACAGGTGGTTCTCGACTTAACGACAATTGTGCCCAAAATTCCTGTTGCTAAGTGAAACACTGGTTAAGTGGGTTTTGCCCCATTTAATGCCCTTTCTTGCCGTAGTTGTTAAGTGAATCACTGCAGTTACTGACACAGTTGTGAGGTGAACCTGGCTTCCCTGTTGACTTTGCTTGTCAGGGGGTCGCAAAAGGGGATCGTGTGACCCCTGAGGACGCTGCGACCGTCATAAATATGAGTCGGTTGCCCAAGTGACCAAATTTTGATCCAGCGGATGCTGTAGCGGTCGCAAGTGTGGGGAAACGGTCATAAGTCGGTTTTTTCAGCGGCGTTGTAACTTGGAACGGTCACTAAATGAACGGAATGAGGAATACCTCTCAGGTTTTCAACAGAATTCAAGGCTGCAGATGGGGATGGTCGCACAATGGAGAAAAGAGTCTAACATTCAATATACATGGCTGAGTTGTGCCCCATAACCAAGACACAAGCGTAACAAATCTCTTAACATTTAGACCTATCCGGTTTATTTATATGATTTTTACAATTTCTATGAGGGATAAATTTCTGCTGACGACCCCAACGTCCTGGTCGCTGCAAACTTTATACGTTCTCCTAGCTGTGCTGGGCTTCCTTCAAATATCTTTAAATACAATCCATCCATTTCTCCCTATATCCTCTGAAAATTAACAGCTGGCTTTTTTAAAACAGTAAACCAACCGTAAACAACACCCCAAACAAGAAGCACCAACTCAAGAGGAAGAAGGTAACAGCAAATAATCATCTAATCAAGGAATTCATCAACGCTGACAAGGCAAGCTATTTGTATATACAAATGAGTGCAAACCTCACTCCCTAGTAGCACTGATGACGTTACCTAGTTGGTTCGTGAAATGTCCGCCAGAAAGCAACCCAACTCAGACTGGACAGCCATTTGTCCGAAATGGTATAGGGTTTCCTGCCTGAGCAGGGGGTTGGACTAGATGACCTCCAAGGTCCCTTCCAACTTTACTATTACTACTACTACTACTAGCACCAAGGATCTCTCAGAAATTGTCCAGATTGAGAAAAACAGCCACAAGGGAATGTCTTTTCCAGTCTTTCCTCCAGAAGAGTACAATTTCTAAATAATAATGGTGGGATAGGAGGGAGGGACTCACACAGTCTTCCTCCTCCTCCTCCTAACACTGATGATGTTAACTAGCTGGGTCATGAAACGTCTGCAAGAAAATCACCAAACTCAGAAAGCACCAAGGACCCCACAGTCCTTCCCTCCTTTCTCCTCCTCCTCCTCTCCAGTACTGATGATGTTACCTAGCTGGGTCATGAAACGTCTGCAAGAAAACCACCCAGCTCAGAGAGCACCAAGGACCCCACAGTCCTCCTCCTCCTCCCCTTCACCCCCTCCTCCACTCCATAAACCCCACTGCCTTTGAGCCTGATGATATTACTTAGTTGGGTCATGAAATGTCTATAAGAAAACAACCAGACAGCACCAAGAACCCAGAATCCTCCTCCTCCTCTCCACAAACTCTCCTCCCTCCTAGCACTGATGATGTTACCTAGATGGGTTATGAAACGTCTGTAAGAAAAGCACAAGCTCAGAGAGCACCCAGGACCCCACAGTCCCTCTCCTTCCTAGCACTGCTGCTGTTGCCTAGCAGGGTGATGAAATGTCTGCAAGAAAACAGCACCAAGGACCCCACAGTCCTCCTTCTCCTCCTCTCTGCATACCCACTGCCTCCTAACACTGATGATGTTACCTAGTTGGGTAATGAGACGTCTGCAAGAAAACAAACAAGCTCAGTGTGCACACCAAGTTCCCCACCGCCTTCCTCCTCCTCCTCCCTTTCTCCTCCGCAAACCGCACTCCTTCACAGCCTGATGGTGTTACCTAGTCGGGTCATGAAACGTCTGCAAAAAAAACCACCCAGCTCAAGAGAAGCACCAAGGACCCTCACAGGCTTTTGAAACAAATACTTTTTCAGGGAGTCGAAGGCTGAACCAATTCTGACTCCAGGATTGCCTTGGTGTAACGGCCGACGTGCGAAGGGCTGACGGCCCGTCTGCAGGATGCTTAGTGGATCAGATGGATTAACGGGAGATCTTTTCCCTCACCAAGTCAAGCCTGGCCCTGTTTATCTGGATATTAATCCTATCAAGGTCTGGGGAAGAACGAGAGTTTTTCCCTCCATAGTCAGGGCAGACAGAAGAGAAATTGCAGACAGCTCCTCCACTGATTTTTTTTATTTTATTGATTACTTATTTACCGATCACACTTGCAAGTGATCCTGGGCGGCTTGCGTTTTATATCAAACAATTTTTTAAAAAATAATACTTACTTTATTTGCAGCAGCCAGTGGAGAGTTCGAGGAAGCGCTGAGAAGCCTCATGGAGACCTCCAGGTGTTGAGGGGGAAGGAAGAAATTGGGCACCATAATAGGCTCGGATCTGAGGGACAGAATTAAGGAACAGAACAGGTGGAGCTTACACAGACATTCCTCGACTTACAACGGTTCATTTAGTGACCGTCCGAAGTGACAAAAGGCACTGGAAAAAGCGACTGACGGCCGTTTTCCACACTTGACGACCGTTGCGGGGTCACGCGATCAAAATTTGGACTCACCGACTCACATTTATGACGGTTGGACGCTGCGGTGGTCCCCAGGGGTCCGGCGATCCCCTTTTGCGACCTTCTGACGAGCAAAGCCAATGGGGAAGACGGATTCACTTAACAGTTGTTCAATTATGAGCTGAGGTGGCGCAGCAGTTAGACGTGCAGTACTGCAGGCCACTTTAGCTGACTGTGTTCAGCAGGTCAACGGTTCAAATCTCACCGGCTCAAGGTTGACTCAGCCTTCCATCCTTCCGAGGTAGGTAAAATGAGGACCCAGATTGTTGGGGGCAATGTAAATATATATATGCATTGCTTACTGGTGTACACCGCTTAGAGAGTGCTTGCACTTAAAGCGGTCTATAAGTCTCATAAATAAATAAATAAAATAAATAAATTACGGTCGTATGTCGAGGACTGCCTTGATTTCAGTTCTGTGCCTGGGGGAGATTCTTCCGACGAAGAGGCAGGGAGCCCTTTTCTTCCCAGGGTCCGTCGCGGCTGGGAAGATTCCCAGAATGCTCTGGGGCCACGTCAGAACCTCCACGGGATCCTTCTTCTCCCCCCAGGCATTGATGTCAATTGGTAGCCCCCTCCCCTTTTTTCCTGAGGTTTCACAGAAAAATCCCTCTTAGCCAAGTCATGTTAACCCCCAGGTTGCCTCCAGTTGAGATGGGCAGCATATAAATGTAATAAATAAATTTATGTCCCTCTAGAGCTGGCACCTGTCTAGATCTAGAATGACTAGTGGAGAAGAAGGCAGAGCTTCACAGAGACAATTTTGGTTGTGAAGACACCAGGCTAGAAAATAGGAGACGGTGAGTTCTAGTCCCGCCTTAGCCATGAAAGCCGACTGGGTGACTTTGGGCCAATCACCAGGAGATGGTGAGTTCTAGTCCCGCCTTAGGCAGGAAAGCTGGCTGGGTGACTTTGGGCCAATCACCAGGAGACGGCGAGTTCTAGTCCTGCCTTAGGCATGAAAGCCGACTGGGTGACTTTGGGCCAATCACTAGGAGACGGTGAGTTCTAGTCCCGCCTTAGGCATGGAAGCCGGCTGGGTGACTTTGGGCCAATCACTAGGAGACGGTGAGTTCTAGTCCTGCCTTAGGCATGGAAGCCGGCTGGGTGACTTTGGGCCAATTACCAGGAGACAGTGAGTTCTAGTCCTGCCTTAGGCATGAAAGCCGAGTGGGTGACTTTGGGCCAATCACCAGGAGACGGTGAGTTCTAGTCCCGCCTTAGGCATGAAAGCTGGCTGGGTGACTTTGGGCCAATCACCAGGAGATGGTGAGTTCTAGTCCCGCCTTAGGCATGAAAGCCGACTGGGTGACTTTGGGCCAATCACTAGGAGACGGTGAGTTCTAGTCCCGCCATAGGCATGAAAGCCGGCTGGGTGACTTTGGGCCAATCACTAGGAGACGGTGAGTTCTAGTCCCGCCTTAGGCATGGAAGCCAGCTGGGTGACTTTGGGCCAATCACCAGGAGACGGTGAGTTCTAGTCCTGCCTTAAGACAGGAAAGCCGACTGGGTGACTTTGGGCCAATCACCAGGAGACGGTGAGTTCTAATCCCGCCTTAGGCATGGAAGCCGACTGGGTGACTTTGGGCCAATCACTAGGAGACGGTGAGTTCTAGTCCTGCCTTAGGCATGAAAGCCAACTGGGTGACCTTGGAGCAGTCCCTCCCTCTTTCCCCAACCCACCTCGCAGGGTTGTGGTGGGGAAAACAGGAGAAGGAGCATTAGGTTACATTGGCTGCCTTGAGTTGTTTATAAAAATAACAAACAAACAATGTCTATGGAGATTGTCAGCCCTCCAGATCCTGGTTGTCCCAAAGGTGCTTTTTCAAGAGGCAAGTGGACTTTCTTGTTTTTCTTTGAAGACGTTTCGCTTCTCATCCAAAGAAGCTTCTTCAGCTCTGACCGGATAGTGGGGAAGGATTTATACTCCTTGCAGACAGTCGGTCATTTGCACCCTTTTAAGAGGGTCGTTGAGGCCACCTGGAGGCTTGTCTGTGTTCTGAGGGTCACCCGAGTGGGGCAAATGGGTGTGGGGCCTTCTTGGAACTGCTGAAAGGACCGTGTTGTATAAACATAGATAAACCTCCAAATGGCCTCAACGACTCTCTAAAAGGATGCAAGTGACCGGCTGTCTGCAAGGAGGATAAATCCTTCCACTCCCCTCCATCCAGTCAGAGCTGAAGAAGCTTCTGGGATGAGAAGTGAAACGTCTTCAAGGAAAAAACCAAAGGTGCTTTTTCAGGAGGCAATTGGACTTCCTTGTTTTTCTTTGAAGATGTTTCGCTTCTCATCTTCACCATCCGCTCGGACTGGATGGTGGGGAGTGGAAGGATCTATACTCCTTGCAGACAGCTGGTCATTTGCCTCCTTTTAGAGAGTCGTTGAGGCCACCTGGAAGTTTGTCTGTGTCCTCAGGGCCACCTGAGTGGTGCAAATGGGTGTGGAGCTTTCTTGGAATTGCTGAAAGGACTGTGTTGTAGACTGGAGATAGATAGATCACCCGTTTGCACCACTTAGGTGACCCTGAGGACACAGATAAACCTCCCAGTGGCCTCAACGACTCTCTAAAAGAATGCAAATGACCAGTTTTTCTGCAAGGAGTATAAATCCTTCCATTCCCAACATCCAGTCAGAGCAAAAGAAACTTCCTGGATGAGAAGTGAAACGTCTTCAAAGAAAAACAAGAAAGTCCACTTGCCTCTTGAAAAAAGCACTTTTGGGATAGACCAGTGGTTCTCAACCTGTGGGTCGGGACCCCATTTGGGGTCGAACGACTATTTCATGGGGGTCGCCAAACAACGCAGTCCGCCATTTTTTCCCCCTTTTCCTTAGCTGTGCTACTCCCTTTTATTCTATTGGCTTTTGAAAGCCAATAGAATAGACTCTCTTGAATAGAGTCTAATTCTATTGGCTTTCAAAAGCCAATAGGAATTGTCCAGGCTGTCTCTGCCCTGCTGAGCCCGCCAAAAGTCCCAGTCTGCAAATGGTGCTGCAGCAGTTGAGTAGTCCTCGACTTACGACCAGTTGAGTAGTCCTCGACTTACGACCGGTTGGCGGTCGCAGCATTAAAAAGGTTGAGAACCACTGGGATAGACAAATACCTCTTCCTCGTTATCTGTTATTCGATTTGATCAGGAGATGGCAACAATCAAATCTGGGCTTTTTGTTCTGCTGGGAACCATGGTGCCCCTCGAAAAAGCCGGCCTTCAGCACAACGGCTGCCTTAGGTAAGGCCTGGATAACTACAGGTAGTCTTTTGAGACTTACAACCTCCATTTAGTGACCCTTGGAACTGGCAACGGCATGGGAAAAAGCCACTGGTGACCGTTTCCCACACTTAACGACGGTCGCCGCCTCCCCATGGGCACAGGATCCAAATAAAGACCGGTGGCAAGTGTTTCGCACTCGCGACGGTTGCAGCATCCCGGAGTCATCGATGGGGAAGCCAGATCCACTTAACAGCCGTGCGGCTAACTTCACAGCTGCAGCGATTCGCACAACAACTGCGGCAAGAAAGGTCGTCAAAGGGGGGGCGGAACTCACTGAACAACGGTCTCGCTTAACGACGGAAATTTCGAGCTGAACTTGAGGTCGTTAAGCTGAGAACTGCCTGCAATCCTGTCCCTGGCCCTCCTGGTTAGTTTCGGTGGCTGACTTCGGCTGAATTTTAGGCCGTAAAGCTTAGATTCTCTTTAAGGGCTTGCAGACTTCCCGCCGTTCTTGGAAAAAGGACTTGGGAAATTAGTAATCATTAAAAGAGACCTGCAGCCTTGACCGCTTTTTCTTGGAAACCGCAGGGCAAAAGGTTCAGTGACTTGAGCAGGAGAGCCCAGGCTGGTTGCACAGACTTTGGTCCTTGCTAGCTTAGGGGTTCTGGGAATCGTAGTCCCGCATTTCTGGCAGATAATAATCCGAAGAAGGCCGTGCTGAGGTTTTAGCAAGAAGGAACTGCGTCACAGGCCACAACCGTTTTATGAAGTACATAAAACTTCATAGGAACTCCCAAGAAGTAGAGTCCTTGACTTATGACGGTAATTGAGTCTGCAGTTACAAGTCGGGCCGGTTGTTAAGCGGCTTGCCGTGTGACCGCATGGAGGTCACATGGGGGGAGGAGGAGGAGGAGGAGGACTGTGTGGGGGTCCTGGGTGCTCTCTGAGCTGGGTGGTTTTCTTGCAGACGTTTCATGACCCAACTAGGTGATATCATCAGTGCTAGAAGGGAGGAGGAGGAGGAGGAGGAGGAGGGGGAGGAGAAGAACTGTGGGGACCTTGGTGCTCTCAGTGCTTGATGGTTTTCTTGGAGACGTTTAAATACCCAACTATAGAAAATCATTAGTACAGATCCTACCACTGATGATGTTACCTAGTTGGGTCATGTAACGTCTGCAAGAAAATCACCAAGCTCAGAGAGCAACAAGGACCCCACAGTCCTTCCTTCCTTCCTTCCTTCCTTCCTTCCTTCCTTCCTTCCTTCCTTCCTTCCCTCCCTCCCTCCTCTTCCCTTCTAGCACTGATGATGTCACCTAGTTGGGTCATGAAATGTCTGCAAGAAAACCACCCAGCTCAGAGAGCACCAAGGACCCCACAGTCTTTCTTTCCTTCCTTCCTTCCTTCCTTCCTTCCTTCCTTCCTTCCTTCCTTCCTTCCTTCCTTCCTTCCTTCCTTCCTTCCTCCCTCCTCTTCCCTTCTAGCACTGATGATGTCACCTAGTTGGGTCATGAAACATCTGCAAGAAAACCACCAAGCTCAGAGGGTATCAAGGACCCCACAGTCCTTCCTTCCTTCATTCCTTCCTTCCTTCCCTCCCTCCCTCCCTCCTCCTCCTCCTCCTCCGTTCTAGCACTGATGATGTTACCTAGTTGGGTCATTAAACGTCTGCAAGAAAACCACCCAGCTCAGAGAGCACCAAGGACCTTACAGTCCTCCTCCTCCTCCTCTTCCTCTCCTCCTCCTCCTCCCTTCTAGCACTGATGATGTTCCCTAGTTGGGTCATGAAACCTCTCTTAGAAAACCACCCAGCTCAGAGAGCACCAAGGACCCCTCAAAGCTCTGTCAACCAGGTCCATCTTCCTCAACCCTTGTCTTCATGGGCTTCTCTTCCAAGACTGGGAGTCGAAGTCAAGCTGAGGAAGGGTCGGTTGTGACAGCACCGAGGGTCACGCTGAAGAAGTAAAAGGAAGCGTCCTCCTCGTGGACATACCATCATTTATTCAAAGAGGTGAGGGCGTTGTGCGCCGTGACAAGGCGAAAAAAGGATACAGGGCGAGCGTGGGCGCGCTGAACTCTTCGGGGAGGTCTTCGTCATCTTCTCCCGAAGAGGCCTCGGCCTGCTGCACGATCTCCTGCGAGGCGGGACAAGGCTGGAGACCCTCTCCTCCTTTCCCGTGGCTTCCTTCTTCCTGCTGGGGGTCCCTCTGCCGGTTTTCCGTCCCTTCTCCCGCTTCTGGAGCAGCCGTCGGTGGTCTGACGAAGTCTCCACCTTGCTGGGTGGAGGATGCGTCTTCAAGTCCTGCTTCCGGGACTTTCGGTGGTCTTCCTTGACCAAACGTTCGGATTTCCCCCGGTTCCGCCCGCTCGGAGGATTCGTCTTCCCCAGCGTCTAGATTTTGTCCTTCCTCAACTCCGTCCCCGTCTTCTTCTCTGAAAGGGCTCTTTCCGGATCCAGCGAGGCTGGACCCGCTCAAAGGATCATCGTGGATCCCGTTAGAGAGGGAGCTGCTTCTGAGGGCGCTCTCCTTCGCTAAAGATCCCCCATCCCTGGTCACGTTGGCCTCGGGGACGGGTTCCTGCTCGGTTTCGGACACAAAGCTGGACCAGGGACTGGTTCTGTCCGTCACGGTGGTAATTTCGTTCAGGGTTCTAGGTTCTACAACGGCCTCTTCGTACTCTTCCTCGCTGTGGGACTGAGCAGGGTCAGATGGACACGACGGAAAGACTCCGCGGGAGTGTGCCGGGTCAAAGAATTCATACAGCATGTCTTCTGCCGAAGGGGATTTTGGGAGAGTCAATAAGGCTTCTTCACCTATCCCGACACTCAAGAATTCATCGCTGGGAAGAGCCTGGAGCAACTCGGTCCTCGTGACTCCATTCCGCTGTTCAAGGAGGGCCTGCTCAGCACTTGAGAATCCGTCCACGTCTCCGTGAGCGAGGGAGGACTCTTCAGGGGGGCTTCTCCTCTTAGGCCATAGATCTAAAAAAAAAAGAAAAGGGGGGGGGGTCTTGATGCGTTGTCAAGAAAGGGGGACCAGCATGAAGGATTCAGCATTCGTGCAATTGCCAGGGATACCGGGCTGGCTTTCGAAGAGAGCTGGAAGGGACCTTGGAGGTCTTCTAGTCCAGCCCCCTGCTCAAGCAGGAGACCCTAGACCAGTGATGGCGAACCTTTTAGAGCAGTGGTTTTCAACCTTTTTAATGCCGCGACCCCCAACCGGTCGAGGACTACTCAATCCCCAAGTTGAGGACTACTCAACTGGTCGTAAGTTGAGGACTATTCAACTGGTGCAGCACCGTTTGCAGAGTGGGACTTTTGGCGGGCTCAGCAGGGCAGAGACAGCCTGGACAATTCCTATTGGCTTTTGAAAGCCAATAGAATTAGACTCTATTCAAGAGAGTCTATTCTATTGGCTTTCAAAAGCCAATAGAACAGGGGTTCTCAACCTGTGGGTCGGGACCCCATTTGGGGTCAAACGACCATTTCACAGGGGTCGCCAAACAACGCAGTCCGCCATTTTTTTCCCCCTTTTCCTTAGCTGTGCTACTCCCTTTTATTCTATTGGCTTTTGAAAGCCAATAGAATAGACTCTCTTGAATAGAGTCTAATTCTATTGGCTTTCCAAAGCCAATAGGAATTGTCCAGGCTGTCTCTGCCCTGCTGAGCCCGCCAAAAGTCCCATTCTGCAAACGGTGCTGCACCAGTTGAGTAGTCCTCGACTTACGACCGGTTGAGTAGTCCTCGACTTACGACTGGTTGGGGGTCGCGGCATTAAAAAGGTTGAGAACCACTGCAATAGAATAAAAGGGAGTAGCACAGCTAAGGAAAAGGGGGAAAAAATGGCGGACTGCGTTGTTTGGCGACCCCCATGAAATGGTCGTTCGACCCCAAATGGGGTCCCGACCCACAGGTTGAGAACCACTGGTTTAGAGCGAGTGCCCAAACTGCAACCCAAAACTCACTTATGTATCGCTGGGTGCCGGGTGGGCGCGGCCCACTGGGTGGGCGTGGCTGTGGTGCTCGTGGCAGATTGGGTGGGTGTGGCCAATGGGGGCATGGCCAGTTCGATGTTGCTTGTGGGGAGGGACGCCTGTGGGGGCCGGGCAGGGTTGGGGGAGATCCAGGGGGTCTCTGGCAGGTGGGGCGGTGGGCAGGAGGCTCATCCTGCGGGGATGTCACAGGGCAAGGTGAGGCAGGGGCCGGGGCGGCTATTGATTGACACCATCGGCCCCCCGCACACAGAGGCCAGCGAGTGCATGGGTGCTGGGATGCATCCGGCTACATGGGACCTTGGCGAGTTAGCGGGCGGCTCGTTGAAGACAGACAGTTGCCATCTCCAGGGCACGGCGCGTGTGCCCATAGAGAGGCCTCTGAGTGCCGCCTCTGGCATGCGTGCCATAGGTTCGCCACCACTGGCCTATCCCATTCCACACAAGTGAAACATTAAACTTACAAAGAATGAGTACAAAATGAATACAGGCCATCCTCAATTTACTCATTTAGTGATCATCCGAAGTTATAACGGCACTGGAAAAAATAGTGGCTGATGATCGTGTTTCATGCTTATGACCGCTATAGCGTCTCCATGACCACATAATCAACTGGCTTATATCACGTGAAGTGTTAATACCATTTTACGAGGCCTTGGGAAGGCCACACTTGGAATACTGCATCCAGTTTTGGTCACCACGATGTAAAAAAGATGCTGAGACTCTAGAAAGAGTGCAGAGAAGAGCAACAAGATGATTAGGGAACTGGAGGCTAAAACATACAAGGAATGATTGCTTGAATGGAGTATGTCTAGTTTAACGAAGAGAAGGACGAGGGGGGACACGATAGCAGTGTTCCAGTATCTCAGGGGCTGCCCCAAAGAAGAGGGAGTCAAGCTATTCTCCAAAGCACCTGAAGGCAGGACAAGAAGCAACAGATGGAAACTCATCAAGGAGAGAAGCAACCTGGAACTAAGGAGAAACTTCCTGACAGTTAGAACAATTAAACTGGACATACCCAATTTCTGCAATTGTTCTTCATATGCTGTAGCCTCCAGTCCTTTAGTCATCTTTGTTGCTCTTCTCTGTACTCTTTCTAGAGTCTCAACATCTTTTTTACATCTTGGTGACCAAAACTGGACTCCGTATTCCAAGTGTGGCCTTACCAAGGCCTTGTAAAGTGGTATTAACCCTTCACGTGATCTTGATTCTATCCCTCTGTAAAGGACCTCATGTATTAAAAACAATTTATTCCACTCTTTTTTGACAGCTAATGGGACATTTCTTCTTGAATTAAAAAAGTTGATGGTTGTTTTTTTTTGGACTTTGAAAGTGTAAAAAATTCTGTCTTAGCAGGCCAGTTCATGTTTCTTTGAGCTGTGACTCTAAATTAAAAAGAGAAAATTCCAGAATCTGAAGTCAGACAGAAATACAGCACGGAGGGTCCTTTGATGCATAATTATACCAGGAATATTTAAAATGTCCTGACGCACTTAGAACCCCTCAAACTGCTGATTTGAAGGATGCAAAACAAGAAATGCAGACTCACACCGATATGCCAAGACAGCCTTTTCTATGCGCAAATACTATTTAATTTCCAAGCACACATTATCATTTATGTTGCAGGAAAAGAACCAGGCCAGACTTGTGTTTTAACACGTTTGCAAAACAGCCCAAATAGTCTTAAATTCTGCTTTTGCCAAGTTTTGGGCTGAGGCAGAAGCCCATCCCGGTCCCTGTCACAGACCGAAGCGGTATCCAAGAAACCAACATACTTTCATTTCGGCCTTGCCAAGTCACAGCTATTGTATATATGCCTTTCACAAAGGGCGCAATTTATTAGGAAATGCTTCTGATTTGGGAAATGACTTACGACCGTTTTTCACAGGTAACGGCCGTCGCAGCATTCCTGGGGTCAGGGGATCAAAATTCGGAGGTTTGGCAGCTGGCGTGGATCTGTGACGGTTGCACTGACCCAGAGTCATGTGATTGACTTACAACATTAGTTTGGCGACTGTTCAAAGTGACACAGCGCTGGAAAAAGTGGCTTGTGACCATTTTCCACCCTTAAGGACCGTTGTGGCCTCCACGCGGTCACGCGATCAATATTTTGCAATCGTTATCACTTGTTGCTTGTGTGCACACGGAGAGCTTTTGCGCTGGAGACAAACTGCTTGTGTGTGTCCAATAAAGAATTCTAGTCTATTTTGAGTTTGATGGTGGCTGTAAGTCAGGGGTCTTCCAACTTGGCCCTTTGATGACTTGTGGACTTCAGCTCCCAGAATTCCTCAGCCAGGCACGCGTGCCTGGCTGAGGAATTCTGGGAGTTGAAGTCTACAAGTCATCAAAGGGCCAAGTTAGAAGACCCCTGTTGTAAGTGAAGGATTATTTTATGCCCACTGCCAAAGGCAACTGTGAGTATAAAATTGGATTGTATTATATTAGTCATTGCGGTCTTCTCCAGAGCCACCTCCACCACGCCGGATCGTGGACAACTTACGGACATTCTGGCTGCTAACTTTAGAAACCAGATGAGTAGGCTTCTTCTGCAGATGGTCTCCTTCTGGATCTAGTCCCTTGGAGAAAGCTCTCTGGATGTCAAGACCATCCATGGTGCTACCAGGAGCATTTAAGTCTGTGAAAGGTCTGGTGAGTTTCTCACTGAAGTACCTCTGGATTTCGTCCAGCTCGTTCAGGTTTTTTCTGGAAGACAGATCAGGTGCAAGGTTAACCTCTGGGACACCAGGTCCTCGACTTACAACCATTCGTTTAGTGACCGTTTGAAGTTTACTTGGACTTCAGTAAGGCATTTGATAAAGTAGACCACAACCTACTACTTGACAAGATAGAAGACAGTGGTTCTCAACCTGTGGGTCACGACCTCATTTGGGGTCGAACGACCATTTCACGGGGGTCGCCAAACAACACAGTCCGCCATTTTTTTCCCCCTTTTCCTTAGCTGTGCTACTCCCTTTTATTCTATTGGCTTTTGAAAGCCAATAGAAGAGACTCTCTTGAATAGAGTCTAATTCTATTGGCTTTCAAAAGCCAATAGGAATTGTCCAGGCTGTCTCTGCCCTGCTGAGCCCGCCAAAAGTCCCATTCTGCAAACGGTGCTGCACCAGTTGAGGAGTCCTCGACTTACGACCGGTTGAGTAGTCCTCGACTTACAACTGGTTGGGGGTCGCGGCATTAAAAAGGTTGAGAACTACTGAGATAGAACAATGCGGGTTAGACAGCATCGCCCCCAGATGGATCCGTAGCTGGCTGACCGGACGTACTCAGCGAGTGGTCCTCAATGGAACCGCATCTACATGGAGGGAAGTGTATAGTGGGGTGCACCAGGACTCAGTTCTGGGCCCAGTGCTCTTCAACATCTTCATCAACGATCTGGATGAGGGGATAGATGGGGAACTCATCAAATTTGCAGATGACACCAAGCTGGCAGGAATAGCCAACACTCCAGAAGACAGGCTTAGGATACAGGAGGATCTGGACAGACTTGAACACTGGGCACTATTTAACAAAATGAAATTCCAGGGTGAAAAAAGTAAAGGTTCTACATTTAGGCAAGAAAAACCAAATGCACAGGTATAGTATAGGGGGTACCTTGCTCAATAGTAGCATTAGATAGAATGCATTCAATGGAATGCTCCAACACTGGACGTTTTGAAGAAGAGACTGGACAGCCATTTGTCTGAAATGGTGTAAGGTTTCCTGCCAGAACAGGGGGTTGGACTAGATGACCTCCAAAGTCCCTTCCAACTCTATTCTATTCTAAGAGACTGGACAGCCATTTGTCTGAAATGGTGTAGGGTTTCCTGCCTGAGCAGGGGGTTGGACTAGAGTCCAGGGGTCTTCAAACTTGGCCCTTTTAAGACTGGTGGACTTCAACTCCCAGAATTCCTCAGTCGGCCATTTTGATGAAACTGCGGGCTTAGGTCTAGACCAGGGGTCTTCCAACGTGGCCCTTTGATGACTTGTGGACTTCAACTCCCAGCATTCCTCAGCCAGGCGCGGTCCACAAGTCATCAAAGGGCCAAGTTGGAAGACCCTTGCTTTCTGGTGACTTCCGTGCTGAGTTCCTGCTCGGGCTACTGTGACATTCGTGCCTAGCCTTGCTTAATCTTTTCACCTGAGAGCTCTGAAGAGAGACGTCTGCGAGGGACCCGAGAGTGAATCGAGCCTTCCAAGGTGGTCCGTGTTTTCTTCCGCTTGCTGTAACGACGTGTGGAACCGTCGGACATTCTGCACGTGCTCTTTGTAACGGGATCCAGTCCTGCTAAGGAAGAGACAACATCAGCTAGGGCTGGAGCAGCACTAATGTTTTCTATTTGCCCCCAAGGAAAGTTCAAACACATCATCTATCTATCTATCTATCTATCTATCTATCTATCTATCTATCTATCTATCTCTCTCTCTCTCTCTCTCTCTCTCTCTCTCTCTCTCTCTCTCTCTCTCTCTCTATCCATCCATCCATCCATCCATCCATTAAGTATTTATCTATCCATTTATTATCTATCCACCTATCTATCTATCAATCCATCTATCTTCTATTCATTCCTGCCTGCCTGCCTGCCTGTCTGTCTGCCTGCCTATCTATCTACCTACCTACCTACCTACCTACCTACCTACCTACCTACCTACCTACCTATCTATCTATCTATCTATCTATCTATCTATCTATCTATCTATCTATCATTTATCTATCCATCTATTATCTATCCATCTATCCATCCATCATCTTCTATTCCTACATGCCTGCCTGCCTACCTCTCTCTCTCTCCACCTATCTACTATCTCTATTTACTATCTATCCCTCTATTAACTATTTATCTATCCATCTATTATCTATCCATAAATCCATCTATCCTTCTATTCCTGCCTGCCTGCCTGCCTCTCTCTCTCTCTCTATTAACTATCTATCCATCTATTATCTATCCATCGATCTATCCATCCATTCATCTATCATCTTCTGTTCCTGCATGCCTGCCTGCCTATCTCTCTCTATCCACCTATCTACTATCTACTATCTGTCTGTCTGTCTGTCTGTCTGTCTATCTATCTATCTATCTATCTATCTATCTATCTATCTATCTATCTATCTATCTATCTATCTATCTATCTACCTACTATCTACTATTATCTCTATCCATCTATTAACTATTTATCTATCCATCTATTATCTATCCATCTATCTATCCATCAATCCACCTATCATCTTTTATTCCTACCTGCCTGCCTGCCTGCCCCCATCCATCCATCCATCCATCCGTATATGCAACTCGTCTTGCTGTCACATGATACAACAGAGGAAGTAAAATCTGAAATTTTAGCCTGCCAGAATTTTGGGGAAGGCCTCAGATCCACAATGAAAGGTACCCCGGCCGACACGTGCCTGCGACGGAATAAGCCCAACACTATGCCATATTTTTGCAGCCCTGCAACCATTTTATTTACTTGGAAAAACCATCTACCTCTTGTTTTGTCTCACCTCACAGGACCGGAAGCTTCTGGGCTCTTCTTCCATGGAGAACCTGGAAATCTGAGCGTGCCTCTTGTGGAGAAGGAGGAGGAGAACGGAGGATATGGGTCCTTTGCCTGCGAAGCAAAAGGCCTTAAGGTGGGCATCTCCAGCACATTCCTGTTCCATGACCTGTTAGGAACCGGGCCGTCCAGCTGGAGGTGAGCGGCAGGTGAGCGAGCAAAACCTACCATAAACCATGATTAGGGGACTGGAGGCTAAAACATTTAAGGAACAGTTGCTGGAATTGGGTATGTCTAGTCCAGTGTTTCCCAAACTTGACCATTTTAAGGCATGTGGACTTCAACTCCCAGAATTCCACAGCCAGCGTTGCTGGCTGTGGAATTCTGGGAGTTGAAGTCCTCATGCCTTAAAATAGTCAAGTTTGGGAAACACTGGTCTAGTCTAATGAAGAGAAGGACGAGGGAAGACAGGATAGCAGCCTTCAAGTATCTCAGGGGCTGCCCCAAAGAAGAGGGAGTCAAGCTATTCTCCAAACCGCCTGAAGGCAGGACAAGAAGCAACGGGTGGAAACTCACCAAGGAGAGAAGCAATCTGGAATTAAGGAGAAACTTAAACAAGAAAACAAGAAAAACGTGAATAAATAAAATAAATTAATAAAACAATAGATAGATAAAACAATAAATTGGGAAAACAGTAAATCGGTAAAACAGTAAATAAAAAAACAATAAAATAAAACAAACAATAAAACAAGAAACAAAAATGAATAAATAAAACAATAAATAAATAAAAGAAATTAATAAAACCATAGATAGGTAAACAATAAATTGGTAAAATAAATGGTTAAAACAGTAAATAAATAAAACAATAAAACAAAACAAAAACCAAACACGAATAAATAAAACAACAAATTAATAAAACAATAAATAAATATATATAAAGCAATGAACTGATGAAACAATAAATTAATACAAACAATAAAACGATAAATCCAAACTTCTGCAGGCCCTTTGGTCCCACGAAAGAGGAAAGGTGGGGGGAGGGCGGTGCTTTTACCTGGCAGCTTTTGGCCTGCCTCTCTTCTTTCAGGTGAGCGATATTTTCGAGTGGGCAGACGGCGACTTTCACCTGCCCCCGGCACTGCCCACTGAGGTCGGTGACGTTGTACCAGCCGCAGATGTGCTGGAAGCCGCAGAGCAGGGGCGAGAGGTCAACGGAGGCAAAGCCCATCACTCGCTCCACGTCTGCAGGGAAAACGGCCATGTCAAAGCAGGCTGGTCGTCTCAGCGGTGCCAGCCAAAATTTGCACCTTGTGACGAGAAACTTTGGTTTCTCCAAGACCTCCAAGGTCCCTTCCAGCTGTGTTATTCTATTCTATTCTATTCTATTCTATTCTATTCTATTCTATTCTATTCTATTCTATTCTATTCTATTTATACTCATTCCATATTCTATTCTATTCTATTCCTTGTTCTGTTCTGTTCTAGTCTATTCTACTCTACTTCTATTCTATTCTATTCTATTCTATTCTATTCTATTCTATTCTATTCTATTTCTATTCTATGTTCTATGTTCTATATTCTATTCCATTCCATTCTATTTCATATTCTATTCTATTCCATTCCATATTCCATTCCATATTCCATTCCATATTCTATTCTATTCTATTCTATTCTATTCTATTCTATTTTCTATATTCTATTCCATTCCATTCCATATTCTATTCTATTCCATTCCATATTCCATTCCATATTCTATTCTATTCTATTCCATTCCATATATTTCCATTCTGTAATTCTATTCTATTCCATTCCATTCCATTCCATATTCTATTCTATTCTATTCCATTCCATATATTTCCATTCTGTAATTCTATTCTATTCTATTCTATTCTATTCTATTCTATTCTATTCTATTCTATTCCATGTTCTATTCCATTCCATGTTCTATTCCATTCTATTCCATTCTATTCCATTCTATTCCATTCCATTCCATTCCATTCCATTCCATTCCATTCTTAGCTTCTGACTGATCATTAGTACCAGCAGTAGTACATTTCTTTCGGTATCCATTTACTGAAATACACTGTAAGATGTGCAAACCACAAATGAATACCTGAACAATACGCAAGCAACAATGAATATCACAGCACAAGGTGGATGGGCAGATAGCTCGCAATCCATCAATTTCTTTTAAATAAGATGGCTACGCTACTGTCAGAGCTTGCTTGCCGGGAAGGAGTTGTGACTGGAGAAAGGGGTACCTGCTTTATGCCAGACTTTAAAGACCAGAGTTTTCTGGGAATCCAACAGTAGCTCCTTGGAGAGTCTGCAAAAGAATCAGAGTCAAATCGGAAACACGTTTACACGACCGCTGGAGGAAATGTCACTTTCCAGCAGCTTGTTGGGAAAGCTTTTGGTGTATGGGCGGTCCTCGGCACATGACCCACCATTGAGCCCAACATTTCCGTTGCTAAGCGAGACGGTTCTTAAGTGAGTCCTGCCCCGTTTTACGACTTTCCTGGCCACAGCTGTTCAGGACATCACTGCCGTGGTTAAGAGAATCTGGCTTACTGACTCTGTTTGGGGGATCGCGTGACCCCGGGGGGACACCGTGACAGTCATAAACATGAGTCAGTTGCCAAGCGTACAAATTTTGATCACCTGGCCGTGGGGCTGCTACAATGGTCGTAAGTGTGAAAAACGGTCCTAAGTTTACTTTTTTCAGTGCCCGAAGGCAGGACAAGAAGCAACGGATGGAAACTAATCAAGGAGAGAAGCAGCCTGGAACTAAGGAGAAACTTCCTGACAGTCAGAACAATTAACCAGTGGAACTACCTGCTTCCAGAAGTTGTCAATGCTCTAACAGTGGACGTTTTTAAGAAGAGACCGGATAGCCATTTTTTCTGAAATTGTATGGGGTCTCCTGCTTAAGCAAGGGGATGGACTAGAACAGGGCTTTTCAACCTTTTCACCCATTGTGCCACTTTTAGGACATGGCAACATCCGAGGACCACCAGTCGCCTAGCAAGGGGTCAAAAACGTGATGACCCCCCCCCAAAAAGGAAAAAAAGTGATAAAGTACAGGTAGTCCTCGACTTACAACAGTTCGCTTACTGACTGTTCGAAGTTACAATGGCACTGAAAAAAGTGCCCCCCCAGCCACAGCCGAGCAAGACACCTGCCTGCCCGCCCGGCTGCGCTCTTCCTCCTGTCCGAAGTTTCCATTGTTGTGAGCATTTCTGTTGAGGATTGGCAGATGGGGTGGGGTGGGGGGTGTTTGGTTTTTATCCCCCCCCTGTCTGCTGGGTGGTTGCAGCAGGTTTGGGACACTATGACCGTCATAAATATGAATCAGTTGCCAAGCATCTGAATGTAAATCACAAGACCCTGGAGAGGCTGCAACATTCCAGTTGATCGGCGCTTCTTCCGGGCTCAGCAGAAGCGCCAGGATCAGCGCTGAGCTCCAGCTGGATCCTGGCGCTGATCCTGGTGCTTCTGCTGAGCCCCGACAGTCCTGCAGCTCCAGCCGTCTCTCACTCAGGTTTGTGCGGTGCTGCCCCCGGTTCAGCTCATTCCCCTCCCCCATGACCACTTTTCTAGGATGGTCGCGTACCCCCTGCCAGGTGCCCATGGACCACAGGTGGTACCTGTACCACTGGTTGAAAAGCCCTGGTCTAGATGACCTCCAAGGTCCCTTCCAACTCTATTTTTCTATTCTAATTGTGGTCATAAGCCGAGGAGCGTTCCCAGCCCTCTATAGATGAAGGTGGGAATGTTTAGAAAAACATAAAGGATAAACTTGGCTGGTCTAGAATCCTGGTTTCTATGGGCACAAAATAGTAACCATGATTGTATTTGCAGAACAACCTACAGGTCAGGTTTTTTTGTTGCTTTTCGGCCCTGTCTCAAAACACAAGCAAAACATAATCTTGCTGTTATCAGCATTTTAAATATGCTGGCAGCTCACATTTCAATGATCTCGGTGTTTAATATTATGCCTCTCTACATATTACAAGGAAGGCAAAAACACAGACCCACATGCAACTGAGATGAGGGCCTGAAGATTAAAACATACGGAGAACGGCTGCGGGACTTGGGTTTGGCTAGTCTAGAAAAAAGAAGAAACAGGGGAGACATGATAGCAGTCTTCCAGTATCTCAGGGGCTGCCCCAAAAAAGAGGAGGGGGTCACATTATTCTCCAAAGCACCAGAGGGAAAGACAAGAAACAACGGATGGAAAGGCATCAAGGAGAGAAGCAGCCTGGAATTAAGGAGAAACTTCCTAACAGTGAGGACAATTAACCGGTGGAACAGCTTGCCACCAGAAATCATGAGCGTTCCATCACTGGAGGTTTTTAAGAAGAGACTGGACATTCAGATGGTGTAGGTTCTCCTGTTTGAGCAGGGGGCTGGAGTAGAAGACCTCCAAGGTCCCTTCTATTCTATTCTATTCTATTCTATTCTATTCTATTCTATTCTATTCTATTCTATTCTATTCTATTCTGTTCTATTCTGTATTTCTCTCTTCTCTTCTCCTCTCCTCTTCTCTTCTGTATTTCTATTCTATTCTATTCTATTCTATTCTATATTTCTATTCTATTCTATATTTCTATTCTATTCTATTTTATTTTGTATTTCTCTTCTCTTCTATATTTGTATTCTATATTTCTATTCTATTCTATATTTCTATTCTATTCTATTTTGCATTTCTCTTCTCTTCTGTATTTCTATTCTATTCTATTCTATATTTCTATTCTATTCTATTCTATTCTATATTTCTATTCTATTCTATTCTATTCTATTCTATATTTCTATTCTATTCTATTCTATTTTATTTTGTATTTCTCTTCTCTTCTATGTATTCTATATTTCTATTCTATTCTATTCTATTCTATTCTATTCTATTCTATTCTATATTTCTATTCTATTCTATTTTGTATTTCTCTTCTCTTCTGTATTTCTATTCTATTCTATTCTATTCTATTCTATTCTATTCTATTCTATTCTATTCTATTCTATTCTATTTCCACACAAACACCATTTTTACATTTCACCGATATGAAAGGACACAAAAAGGAACGCAAACACCTCATGAAGAGCTGCTACAGGCAGCCCTCCGTGTACAACAATCCGTTTAGTAACCCTTCAAAGTTACCACAGCACTGGAAAAAAGAAGAGTGACCAATTTTCCGACTGACGGCCGTTGCGGCAATCCCAGGGCCACGTGATCAAAATTCAAGACCCTTGGCAACCGGCTCGTATTTATGATGGACAATTCTGACACCTTGCGTTATTTCCGACTGGATTATTTCGGGATGTCTTAACCTACCTTGTCTGCTGATGAAAATCCCACACGGGGGAGTCCGTGTTTTCCACCGTGGCAGTGGTAAAAGGGTTATCGGCGTCCGTGGCCACGAAGGACACGTAGCTACTGGGCGACGTCACGCCCCGCTCTGCCAGAGGGCTCCCTGAAAACCGAACAATTTAGATTATCAGTTCTGTGACAACTTCAATGACAAAGAAACAAAAAAGTCTTTTAACCTGGATGGTTTCTCGACGGCAAGCTGATCAGGAAAGCTGAAAAACTATGTTTATTTATTTTCATTTATTTATTTTCAATATTTATATGCCGCCCAATCCCAAAGGACTCAGGGCGGCGTACAAAGTTAAAACAATGATAAAACAATAAAATAAAGCAGTCATACCGCGAGTCCGATCATATCCCGGCCCCCCGGGGACATCAACCCCAGGCCTGCCGGAACAGGAGGGTTTTAACGGCCTTCTTAAAGGCCGGCAGGGTGGGAGTAGTTCGAACGTCGGGGGGAAGCTGATTCCACCAAATGTTAATTATGTTAATAAAAGGTAGACTCCTAGAGCTGGTAGGGACCTTAGAGGTCTTCTAGTCCAACCCCCCCCCCCGCTCAAGGCAGGGTACCGAAGGTGAAAGAGGTCTGGGTTGGGAACGATGTTATGATTCTGGCTTCATGCAAGAGGCTGACAGTGAAAAATCTGGACTTAACTAGCCACGTTTGGCGTTTACGTTTCTTGGGAAAAACAAAAGTTGACATTCTTCTGCCTCTAATCCAGGAGAGAAGCAACCTGGAACTAAGGAGAAACTTCCTGACAGTTAGAACAATTAACCAGTGGAACCACCTGCCTCCAGAAGCGGTGAATGCTCCAACACTGGACATTTTAAAGAAGAGACTAGACAGCCATTTGTCTGAAGTGGTATAGGGCAGTGGTGGCGAGCCTATGGCACGGGTGCCAGAGGCGGCACTCAGAGCCCTCTCTGTGGGCGCACGTGCTGTTGCCCCAGCCCCGCCTCCCCCCCATGGCCCACTCCTTCCCAGCAGCCCCCCTGGAGAAAAGTCGCCCCCAAGTGTGGCCCATACAGAGCAGCGCAGCCAAGGACATGGCAGCCAGGCAGCGTAGAAAAGACTCTGCCCTCATGCCCCATCATGCATAGTTGATGCTGCGGGGGACGGGCAGAGGGCGTGGGTGCCATGGCGCTGCTGGGCTGCCTGGGTAATTTGCGGCGGGCCCTGGAGGCGGTGAGTGGCCCTGCAGGCAGGCGGGGTGGGGGCGGGGCAGGGGGTGGAGCAAGGGCGGGGCCAGTTTTGGGGCACTCGGTCTCTAAAAGGTTCGCCATCACTGGTATAGGGTTTCCTGCCTGAGCAGGTTGGACTAGATGACCTCCAAGGTCCCTTCCAAATCTGTTATTCTGTTATCCTTCCTTCCTTCCTTCATCACTGGAGGTTTTTAAGAAGAGACTGGACGACCATCTGTCTGAAACGGTGTAGGGTTTCCTGCCTGAGCAGGGGGTTGGACTAGATGACCTCCAAGGTCCCTTCCAACATTATTATTATTATGGATCATCGCACAGTCAGCCAGATGTTCAGACTGGATCTGGCATTTTGTCTACCTATCGAGTCCTTACCCAGGACCTGGGATAGGCAGATGTGGATGTTTGATGGTATTACAGATATCGTCACAGGATGGAAGCAGTTCCTAATAAGGCCGCCTTTTGCAATTGACGACTACTACTACTACTACTACTACTTCTTCTTCTTCTTCTTCTTCTTCTTCTTCTTCTTCTTCTTCTTCTTCTTCTTCTTCTTCTTCTTCTTCTTCTTCTCCTTCTTCTTCCTCTTCTTCTTCTCCTCCTCTTCCTCCTCCTCCTCCTCATTATTATTATTATTATGGATCATCGCACAGTCAGCCAGATGTTCAGACTGGATTTGGCATTTTGTCTACCTATCGAGTCCTTACCCAGGACCTGGGATAGGCAGATGTGGATGTTTGATGGTATTACAGATATCGTTGCAAGATGGAAGCAGTTCTTAGTAAGGCCGCCTTTTGCAATTGACTAATAGCAAATTTGTCAATGCCGATTGTGTTCAAATGGTGCTCCAGTTGTTTTGGGATTATTATTATTATTATTATTATAGCTGATTTCATCTTTACAAGATTCAGAAGGCACATGGCCTCTCCACTTACTGGGTTCAGCCTCTCTCTTCTGCCTTCAGATATGATGCTGGTTTTGTTTTGCGGGTGTGTGTGTTCTCGACTCACAACCATTTGTTCAGCGGCTGCTCAGAGCGACAACGGCGCTCAAGCGTTTTTCTCACTTATGACCACAGCAGCATTCCCGAAGTCGTGGGATTAAAATTTGGACGGTGGGCAACCGACTTGTGTCTGTGACGGCTGCAGGTATCCCAGTGTCATTGTGACCCCCTTTTTCGAACATCTGACAAGCAACGTCAATGGGGGAAGCCGGTCTCACTCAGCAACTGTGTTACTGGTTGCAGCGATTCACTTAACAAAGCGGGCGAGAAAGGGCATAAAATGGGGCAAAACTCGCTTAACGGATGTATTGCTTAGCAATGCAAATTTTCGGCTCAGCTGCGGTTGTTGAGTCAGGAATTTACAACAAGGGCCTTCAAACTTGGCAACTTTCAGACTTGTGGACTTCAACTCCCAGAATTCCTCAGCCAGCCAAACCGGGCCGCTTTAAGACTGATGGACTTCAACTCCCAGAATTCCTCCGCCAGCCCTCAAGGCTGGCTGAGGCATTCTGGGAGTTGAAGTCCACCAGTCTTAAAAGCGGCCAAGTTTGAAGACCCCTGATTTACGACCTCTTTGTTTCTGTAGTTGCATTTCCCTGCAGATTCCCCTCTAGTGCCCAGGGTGCTACAGGGGAGTAAAATACCCAGATAATAATATTAAAGACTTTTTCCTAGGACATTAATTCTGTTTTCCTGTCCTGGCTGGCCTTTTGACTCCTGTTTCTTTTGCACCAATGGCTGTCCTTTCCCAGCATCTGCCCACTGTACCTTCAACTAATGCATTTTCTCATCCTTGTCCAAAGAAAGTTATTATATAAAAATCAGCAAATCTACCCACTTCTGGTTTCAACTGCAAAATCTTGGACGCTCTGTAATAAAACTCTATAGGCTATGGCCTTGACCAATATAGAATAAAATAGAATAGAAATTCAGAATAGAATAGAATAGAAATACAGAATAGAATACAGTATAATAGAAAATACAGAATAGAATAGAAAATAAAGAATAGAATAGAACAGAAATACAGACTAGAAATATAGAATAGAAAAGAATAGAAATACAGAACAGAATAGAATAGAAATACAGAATAGAAATACAGAATAGAAGAGTAGAAATACAGAACAGAACAGAAATACAGAATAGAAATATAGAATAGAAATACAGAATAGAAAAGAGTAGAAATACAGAACAGAATAGAAATACAGAATAGAAATACAGAATAGAAATACAGAATAGAAAAGAGTAGAAATACAGAACAGAATAGAACAGAATAGAACTACAGAATAGAAATACAGAATAGAAATACAGAATAGAAAAGAGTAGAAATACAGAATAGAATAGAACAGAATAGAAATACAGAATAGAATAGAAATACAGAATAGAGTATAGAATAGAATATAGAATAGAATAGAATACAATAGGAAAATAGTATGTGATGAGAATAGACTAGACTAGAATAGAAACACAGAATAGAAATACAGAATAGAATAGAGTAGAATAGAATAGAATGAAATAGAAACAGAAATAGAATGGAACCGAATAGAATAGAATACAGAACAGAATAGGGAATAGAATTAGAATTAGAATAGAGTAGAATAGACTAACAGAATTAGAATACAAATATTTCAAGCTAATGATAAAGAATAAAGATTGGAGATACAAAAAACTAAGATACTGAAACAAGCTCTGACTCTGAACGATCACTAAACAGATGGTTGTAAGTCGAGAACCCCCTGTATAAAATCCTTTTATTTTCTGATCGGTCTCTCTTCCCCAGCCCTGCGTGAGAACACTGGAAGTTTTTAAGAAGAGACTGGACAGCCATTTGTCTGAAACGGTGTAGGGCTTCCTGCCTGAGCCAGGGGTTGGACTAGATGACCTCCAAGGTCCCTTCCAACTCTATTCTATTCTAAGAGACTGGACAGCCATTTGTCTGAAACGGTGTAGGGCTTCCTGCCTGAGCAAGGGGTTGGACTAGATGACCTCCAAGGTCCCTTCCAACTCTATTCTATCCTAAGAGACTGGACAGCCGTTTGTCTGAAACGGTGTAGGGCTTCCTGCCTGAGCAAGGGGTTGGACTAGATGACCTCCAAGGTCCCTTCCTACTCTTATTCTATTCTAAGAGACTGGACAGCCGTTCGTCCGAATCGGTACAGGGTTTCCTGCCTGAGCAGGGGGTTGGACTAGATGACCCCCGAGGTCCCTTCCCACTTTTATCACTACTATTACTAAAAACGGCCGCTTTCGTTGGTGCTGACCCCAGCTGAGCTGCCAGTTGTCAAGCTTGGCCTGTCTTGAATAACTTGGGAGAAAACAGACGTGTGAAAAAATCAGCGACGACGTGCACTTTTGGGCTCCCTTGCGCTCGTGACTCAAGGGCTTTACCTGGTGCAATCCGATAGGGCACGCTAACAAAACCAAACGCAAGAATTTGCTGAAGCGGTGCGTGGCTCTTCCTGAAGGCAGAGGACAAACTAAAATTAAAAGAAATAAAATAAAAAAGGTAGGAGGAATGTGTCAGCGGTGCAAAGAGGAGGGAAGTCGTACTTTGAGCGAGGGGAGGAAACTCTGAAAATAATTTCCCAACTACTCTTTAACCTGCTCTGGAAGCCAGCTTGGGGGAAATATGGGGAAGGCGCTCAATGGATTCGTCTGGTTTAATCCGGCGGGGCTCGCCTTCGGCACAAAGTTTTGGAGCGCATCGGGACGGAACAATTGGGGGACCGTTCAGGGTGCAGAGCACAAGGGCCAAGAAAACATCCTGCGGGGGAGGAAATTCTAGGAATAAGGTCCGCCCGGCATCAAAAGCAGAACAAAGAGTGATTTTAAGGCTGCCCCCTTTGATTCCCACCTTGGCTGAATTGTAAACGCCTGCATTTCATTCCATTCCATTCCGCTCTGATCTACTCTGCTTTGTTCTTTTATCATACTCAATAGCTTACCCCAAATAGTAAGTTCTAGGCCCGTCTTAGGCATGAAAGCTAACTGGGTGACTTTGGGTCAATCACCAGGAGACAATGAGTTCTAGTCCCACCTTAGGCATGAAAGCCAACTGGGTGACTTTGGGCCAATCACCAGGAGACGGTGAGTTCTAGTCCCACCTTAGGCATGAAAGCCGGCTGGGTGACTTTGGGTCAATCACCAGGAAATGGTGAGTTCTAGTCCCACCTTGGGCATGAAAGCCATTTGGGTGACTTTGGGCCAATCACCAGGAGACGGTGAGTTCTAGTCCCGCCTTAGGCATGAAAGCCAACTGGGTGACTTTGGGCCAATCACTAGGAGATGGTGAGTTCTAGTCCCACCTTAGGCATGAAAGCCAACTGCGTGACTTTGGGCCAATCACCAGGAGACGGTGAGTTCTAGTCCCACCTTAGGCATGAAAGCCAACTGGGTGACTTTGGGCCAATCACCAGGAGACGGTGAGTTCTAGTCCCACTTTAGGCATGAAAGCCAACTGGGTGACTTTGGGACTATCGCCAGGAGACAGTAAATTCTAATCCTGCTTTAGCCATGAAAAGTAGCTGGGTGACTTTGGGCCAATCACCAGGAGACGGTGAGTTCTAGTCCTGCTTTAGCCATGAAAGCCATCTGGGTGACTTTGGGTCAATCACGCAGGAGATGGCTGCCCCCTTCTACTTCCAGCCTGGCTGAATTGCAAACGCTTGCATTTTATTTTATCACTGTATTGTATTGTCCTTCAGTTATGACCACAATGGAGCCCAAAATTTTTGTTGCTTCAGTGAAACATTTGCTAAGTGAGCTCTGCCCCATTTTCCAACCTTTCTCGCCACAAGTGTTAAGCGAATCTGGCTTCCCCATCGACTTTGCTTGTCAGAAAGTCCCAAAAGGCGATCACGTGACCCTGGGACACTGCGACCGTCATAAATATGAGTCAGTTGCCAAGCGTGTGAATTTTGATCCTGTGACCACAGGGACGATGCAACGGTCGTTACGTATGAAAAACAGTCCTAAGTCCCTTTTTTTTCAGTGACGTCGGAACTCTGAACAATCATTAAAGAAATTGTTGTAAGTCGGGGACTATCTGAATATGATATGTAGCTAACGTATATAAATAACAAAACCCCTTTAGTTTTTTTTTTTTAAATTATATGAACTGTAGGCCACGAGTTGGACATGCCTCTTTTAAGGCTTATCTGAATATATTAGAGTTTTTCTGATGTTTCAAAAATATTATTAAAGGCCATTCGAATGATGAATTTGAAGGCCACAGCGTAAAGAAAAAAAAAAAGATTAGGTTAGGATGAGGATTATATCCTAGTTCAGAGGTAGGCAACTTTGGCTATTTTATGACTCGGGGACTTCAACTCCCAGAATTCCTCACCCAGCATGGGGGAAACTATGGCCCCTTTATGACTGGTAGACTTCAACTCCCAGAATTCCTCAGCCAGAATGGAGGAACTATGGCCCCTTCATGACTCGTGGACTTCAACTCCCAGAATTCCTCAGCCAACATGGGGGAACTATGGCCCCCTTCATGACTCGTGGACTTCAACTCCCAGAATTCCTCAGCCAGCGTAGGGGGGAACTATGGCCCCTTCATGACTCATGGACTTCAACTCCCAGAATTCCTGAGCCAGCATGGCTCAGCTTGGAAACCTCTCCCTTTTCCCTCAGCATGGCTGGCTCAGGAATTCTGGGAGTTGAAGTCCACGAGTCATAAAAGAGCCAAGGTTCCCCACCCCTGCTCTATATCAGAGGTCCTCAACCTTGGCTCTTTTATGACTTGTGGACTTCAACTCCCAGAATTCCTCAGCCAGCATGGGGGAACTTTGGCCCCTTCATGACTCGCGGACTTCAACTCCCAGAATTCCTGAGCCAGCCTGGCTCAGCTTGGAAACCTCTCCCTTTCCCCTCAGCATGGCTGGCTCAGGAATTCTGGGAGTTGAAGTCCATGAGTCATAAAAGAGCCAAGGTTGCCTACCTCTGTCCTAGTTGGAGGATTGCAGGGGGTACCGACAGCTATCAATCCAGAAGTAGGGGGTTGGACTAGATGACCTCCAAGGTCCCTTCCAGCTTTTTTATTATTATTATTACTACTACTACTACTACTACTACTACTACTACTATTATTATATCACTTGACCTTTAGCATACGATACGTAAACGAATGGAGTCAAGGATCGTCCTCGCTTAAAGGTTCCAGTTGAGGCAGGAGTGACAACCGGCTTACCTTTTAAGCTTAGGTGCATGGCTCTTTCCACGAGAACGCTCGCAGCGAACGTGTTCTCCAGATCACTCACAGGTGGTTTCTCCTGGGGGAGCTCGTCGACGGGAGGATTCGCCTCCGTGCGGACTTCCAGTTGCTGTTCTGCTGCTTTCTTTTCTTCAACGCTGTTGCTGTTGCTGCTATCCCGGTCATCTTCGGAGTTCCCAGGCCCGCCCGATGAACCAGCAGGTGTCACCGCAATGTGAACGCGCAGCCCGGCTCCGCCCAGGTTGGCAGCGTTTCGTCGGAACAAGGGAAAGACACCTGCAGACAAGGGGAGGAAGGGAGGCTCGTTCAAGATTGCAGATCTCGCCCCGCTGAGAAGAAGCTGCTCGGTTTTCGAACGAGGAACCAACCCACAGGTTGACTTTGCCGTTGGTTCATGGGGCCGTCGGATCTACCTTAAATTGAACCAACTTTTACAGGTAGTCCTTGACTTATGACCACAGTGGAGCCCAACCTTTCCACTGGTAAGCGAGGCAGTCGTTAAGGGAATTTTACGACCTTTCTTGCCATCGTTCAAAGTTTCAACAGCACTGAACAAAAGGGACTTAGGAGGACTGTTTCTCACACTTACGACCGTCGCAGCTTCCCAATGGTCACGCGATCGGAATTCGGACGCTTGGCAACCGGCTCGCATTTATGACGGTTGCAGTATCCTGGGGTCACGTGATCCCCTATTGTGACCTTTTGACAAGCAGAGCTAAGGGGGAAGCCAGATTCGCTTAACAAACCGCGTTACCAACTTAACAGCTGCAGTGATTCGCTTAACAACGGTGACAAGAAAGGTGGTAAAATGGGGCAGGGCTCTCAGCTGTCTTGCTTAGCAGCAGAAATTTTGGTCGCAAGTTGAGGATTACCTGCGCTTTTCAGAACAGGGCTTTTCAACTGTGGTCCATTGGCACCTGGCAGGTGGTACGCAACCATCCTAGAAAAGTGGTAGCCGGGGAGGGGAATGGGCTGAACCAATGGCAGCACCGCCCAAGCCTGAGCGAGAGACGGCTGGAGCTGCAGGGCTGTCAGGGCTCAGCGGAAGCACCAGGATCAGTGCTACTTTCCAGCTGATCGGCGCTTCTTCGGGGCTGTCAGGGCTCAGTGGAAGCGCCAGGATCAGCGCCAGGATCCAGCTGGGGCTCAGCGCTGATCCTGGCGCTTCTGCTGAGCCCACAAGAAGCGCCGATCAGCTGGAATGTTGCAGCCTCTCCAGGGTCTTGTGATTTACATTCAGATGCTTGGCCACTGATTCATATTTATGACGGTCACAGTGTCCCAGGGACATGTGAAGTGACCAAAACCTGCTGCATCCACCCAGCAGACGGGGGGGGGGGAATAAAAACCAACCCCCCCCCTACTCCACCCCCACTGCCAATCCTCAACAGAAATGTTCACAACAGTGAAAACCTCAGACAGGAGGAAGAGCGCCGCTGGGTGGGCAGGCAGGTGTCTTGCTCGGCTGTGGCTTGGGGGGGCACTTTTTTCAGTCCCATTGTAACTTTGAACAGTCACTAAGCGAACTGTTGTAAGTCGAGGACTACCTGTACTTTATCACTTTTTTTTCCTTTTTTTTTTTTTGTGGTCATCAAGTTTTTGACCCCTTGCTAGGCGACTGGTGGTCCTCGGATGTTGCCATGTCCTAAAAGTGGTATAATAGGTGAAAAGGTTGAAAAGCCCTGTTCCAGAACCAGGCTAGTGACTACCTTTAAAACTGCTCTAAACATACCACTGACTGTTCTCTTCTTTCGTGGCCTGTCCGCCAGTGATGCCAGGTCCACGTACGCTGAGCCGATCAAGCGGTCGGTATCCCGCGGTCTTTCCGTATCACCGTCTTTGCCGTAAGCTCGCCACACCTGGAGTTCCAGTTTTTCTTCCCTGAAATACCAGAATAACGCCGGACTTGACCGGAGCTCCATATGGTTGGGATTCTTAAATGTCACGGTCACGTGTTTTTCGCCTTCTGTTGTTTTCGGCCTCCTAAGTGACGTCCAGGCGGCTTCTTGATCGTACAGTTTATAGCGAAGGTAGCAATAGACACTTTTATTTAAGTGGGTCTGTCCTGCGAGTAGCATGCTCTGTAGCGGTAGCCACAGCCGCGGAGTAGAAACAGTCACACGGACTGGTGTTGAAGGGGAGTGGCCGTCACTCTCGCTGTCCTCCGGCAGATCATCAGAGTAGGATTCCTTCCAGTTCCAGCCTAGAAGATTCGCAGTCTCCAGAACACGCTCTCGGTCTCCGGGGTGGACAAACGCAACGGAAAGGTCCAAGCCTCCGACGACGCTTTGCATGACGCTTGCACACTGCGAGGCGGAGAGGTCCTCTGGGAGAATGACGGGGTACCAACCTCTGAGACCTGTAAAGGAAACACAAAAAGAAGGAGTTCTTGATGAAAGAAAGAAAGAAAGAAAGAAAGAAAGAAAGAAAGAACAAAAGAAAGAAAGAAAGAAAGAAAGAGGAAGGAAAAGAAAGAGAAAGGAAAAAAGGAAGAAAGAAGAAAGGAAAAGAGAAAGAAAAAAAGAAAGAAAGCAGGAGGGAGGAAGCAAAGGTAGGAAAAGAAAGGAAGAAAGAAAGAAGAAAGTAAGAGAGAAAGAAAGAAACAAAGGAAGGAAAAGAATGAGAAAGGAAGGAAGGAAGGAAGGAAAAGAGAAAGAAAAAGAAAGGAAAAAGAGAGAGAAAAGAAAGGAAAAAAGGAAAGAAAGAGAAAGGAAGAAAAAGAGAAAGAAAAAGAAAGAAAGAAAGGAAAGAGAGAGAAAAGAAAGAGAGAAAGGAAAAAAGGAAAGAAAGAGAAAGGAAGGAAGGAAGGAAAGAAAGAGGGAGGGAGAAAGGAAGCAAAGGAAGGAAAAGAAAGAGAAAGGATGGAAGAAAGGAAGAATGAAAGAAAGAGGGAGGGAGGAAGGAAACAAAGGAAAGAAAGGAAAGAGAAAGGAAAGAACAAAGGAAAGAGAAAAAGAAAGAAAGTAAGAGAAAGAAAAAAGAAAGAAAGAAAGAAAGAAAGAAAGAAAGAAAGAAAGAAAGAAAGAAAGAAAGAAAGAAAGAAAGAGGGAGGGAAGGAGGCAGGGAGGAAGGAAGGAAGGAAGGAAGGAAGGAAGGAAGGAAGGAAGGAAGGAAGGAAGGAAGGAAGGAAGGTCTATCTTTCATGCTACATCACTTATTTACTTATTGGTTCCAATTTGTTATCGTTGTCCAACTCTGATGAACTTTGAGCGGGGTAATAAACCACAAAACAATCTATTTTTTTAAAAAAATGCAAAACACAAAACCACCCAGGCAGCCTGGACTAATTCTTAAAAGCAACACAAATTAAACAAAACAACGCGGGTACCAACGGAAGAGAATTATCTGTAGCTGAGCGTTGAGGTAGGTGCTCTCTGCTGCTCTCCGAGCTCCGCAGTTTTCTTCCAGAGGTTTCATGACTCAAGTAGGCAATTATTTGTAAAAAATAATAAAGACTTGATGCAAATTAAACACATAATAACGACGCAGGGCGCATCTGGTGCGCCGGGGGTATCTATGCCAAGACCCTCCTGGCCTCGGATGCCCCCTTGCACCAAGTTGCAACACCAGGCTTGTGATAAGCGTAGAGGTGACGGGTGTAACGTGGCGTCTTTACCTGATCTCCGAATTAACAGGTCTCTGGCAGGAACGCATACGGTTCCCAGCAGGCAATCTTTCAAAGTCTGGGTTTCCCTTGGAGCTGCAGGAGTAAGTAACAACGATGACATAAATTTCCCATCGGAATAATTGGAATTCACCTCCCCCCTGGAAGGCATCGATCTAGAGCAGTGGTTCTCAACCTTTTTAATGCCGCGACCCCCAACCAGTTGTAAGTCGAGGACTACTCAACTGGTGCAGCACCGTTTGCAGACTGGGACTTTTGGTGGGCTCAGCAGGGCAGAGACAGCCTGGACAATTCCTACTGGCTTTGGAAAGCCAATAGAATTAGACTCTGTTCAAGAGAGTCTATTCTATTGGGTTTCAAAAGCCAATAGAATAAAAGGGAGTAGCACAGCTAAGGAAAAGGGGGAAAAAATGGTGGACTGCGTTGTTTGGCGACCCCCGTGAAATGGTCGTTCGACCCCAAATGGGGTCCCGACCCACAGGTTGAGAACCACTGATCTAGAGCACAGCTCTCCAAACTTAGCTACTACCTGGACTTCAACTCCCAGAATTCCACAGCCACCTGACCGGGCGCACGTGCAACCGGGGTCTGAATTTATACCTGTCCTCGTGCATCTTGTGGTCACAGGACCACAAGGGATGATGGTTTCACTGAAAACCGTCATTTACGTCTGGTTTGGGGCAAAAACGCTCCTGAGCAAACGCCGAGTCTGCTGAACGACCGCACCCTTTGCTTAATGACCGCTGCAAAATCAACTCGGTCACATGACGGTTCGTTTTACAACTGTCACCATTGCCCTGCCATAATTGGCAGGCTCCGTTATGGTTGTAACTTGAGGACTATATATATATATATAAGCACAAGCACGAAGCCGAAGACACCAGCCTGAAGATGACGAGTGGGACCTCGTCGAAACGTCGCCAAGATACTCTCAATCTTACATGGGAAAAGACCCGAATACGCCAAGACCTGCATACCTGTACCCATGAAAATCTATGAAAACACACACACACACTCACACACACGTTTTCTGAGGTTTTCGTGGGTGTTTGTATGTAGGTCTTTGGTTATTCGGGTTTTCTCCCGTGTAAAATTGGAAGTGTCTTGGTGACGTTTTGACGAAGTCCCATTCGTCATCTTCAGACTGGTGTTTTCGGCTTCGTGCTTCTAGGAGCAACATTGCTCCTAGAACAGTGGTTCTCAACCTGTGGGTCGGGACCCCATCTGGGGTCGAACGACCATTTTACGGGGGTCGCCAAACAACGCAGTCCGCCATTTTTTTCCCCCTTTTCCTTAGCTGTGCTACTCCCTTTTATTCTATTGGCTTTTGAAAGCCAATAGAATAGACTCTCTTGAATAGAGTCTAATTCTATTGGCTTTCAAAAGCCAATGGGAATTGTCCAGGCTGTCTCTGCCCTGCTGAGCCCGCCAAAAGTCCCTTTCTGCAAACGGTGCTGCACCAGTTGAGTAGTCCTCGACTTACGACCGGTTGAGTAGTCTTTGACTTACGACTGGTTGGGGGGTGGTGGCATTAAAAAGGTTGAGAACCACTGTCCTAGAAGCACAAAGCCGAAAACACCAGCCTGAAGATGACGAATGGGACTTCGTTGAAACGTCGCCAAGACATTTCCAATTTTACGCGGGAGAAAACCCGAATAACCAAAGACCTACATATATATATATATATATATATATGTTTTCTGAGGGGAGCCCTCGACTTACTATCGTTCGTTTAGTGACACTTCGAAGTTACAATAGCGCCAAAAAAAGGGACTAACCACCATTTTCACCCCTATGACCGTCACAGCATCCATGCCGCGGTCATGTGATCAAAATCTGGATACTGGGCAACAGACTCGTTCTTATGACAGTTGCAGCATCCCGGGGTCACATCTTTTGCGACCTTCCGACATGCGAAGTCAATGGAGGACTCCGGATTCACTTAACGACCGTTTCACTAACTTAACAACGCAGGCATTCACTTAATATATGTGGCAGAAAAGGTCGTGAAATGGGACAAAACTCAACTTAACAAACGTCTCGCTTAGCAACATAAATTCTGGGCTAAATTGTGGTCATAAGTCGAGGGCTACCTGTATTCCTTGACATGACAGCTAGGGGGAACTGAAATCATTAAGAGCCCTTGGCAGTGCCACATGGGCCAGGTAGTGCCAATCAAGCAGAGTCCTATCTGCAAATGTCTCCTCTTGTATCTCAGTCAAGGGAAGGGAAGTTGCACTAAAGGACAGGCGGTCCTCGACTTACGACTGCAATTGGGTCCAAGCTTTCTGTTGCTAAGTGAGTTTTGCCCTATTTTATGACTTTTCTTGCCACCGTTGTTAAGTAAATCACCACTGAATCACGTGGCTGTTCAGCGAATCCGACTTCCCCCGTTGACTGTGCTTGTCAGAAGCTCGCAAAAGGGGATCACCTGACACCCCAGGGACACGGCGACTGTCGTAAAAACGAGTCGGTTGCCAAATATCTGAATTTTGATCACGTGACCCCCGGGGAGGATGAAAGGGTCGTTAAGCGTGAAAAACAGCTCATGAGCCATTTCTTTCCACTGCCGCTGTGACTTTGAACGGTCACTAAAGGAACTGTTGTAAATCGAGGACGGCTTATATACCGCACGGTTCCCCATCGATGCATCCAGGCCACCCAGCTTTGGGGCTAAGTTGTGCGGTTCGACAACCGGACCCACTCCGTTTGTCGCACCTGGGTTCAGGGGCTGGTGATAGAGCTGGAACACCATCTCGGACCGCTGCAGGAGCTCCCCAAGGCAGCAGGCTTCTCCGCTGCTCCTCTGGACCACGAGACGGCAGGGGAGCTCCACGTGGTGCCCGAACGTGGGACAGAACGAGCGAGCCACGGTTCTCGTCCTGCGTTGCTCGGCCTCCGGAAGGAAGGGGAGGTATATCGACACATAGGTGTTGAGCCCAATTTCCGCACTGTATTGGAACGAAGGGTACTTTTCGGCCACCGCCCTAAGCGACGAGAAGAAAACATTGCATTCTTAATGTATTTATTTGTACAGGTCGCCCCCGACTTACATCCACTCGTTTAGTGACCATTCCAAGTGACAACGCTCGTAGACTTATGAACCTTTTTCGCACTTACGATGTTGTGACGTCACCACGGTCAGTTCGAAGTTACAACAGCGCTGATAAACGTGACTTATGACCATTTCCACGCCTACGACCGTCGCAGCATCCCCGCCACAGAAATTTTGGGCGCCATCGTGGTCGCATGTCGTTAAGTGAATCATTGCGATTGTTAAGTTGGTAACTGGTCGCTAAGAGAATCCAGCTTCCCCGTTGACTTTGCTTGTCAGAAGGTCACAAAAGGGGGAACGCTCGCGTGACCCCGGGACGCTGCGACCGTCATAAATGCGGGTCAGTTGCCAAGCGTCTGAATTTTGATCACTTGACCACGGGGAGGCTGCAACGGGTTGTAAGGTTGAAAAACGATAAGGAGCCACTTTTTCCAGTGCTGTTGTACCTTCGAACCATCACTAAGTGAACCGTTGTAAGTTGAGGAGCCTCTGTATTGAGCTTCCAACTCCTCCTTACCTGGCTGCGGCTTGCAATCCGGCCGCTGCGTGGATTTGGACAGAGAGGGAAACGGTCTGAGCCTCTAGCAGGCTTTCGTTTATTTTCAAAGCCTGTCGGTACTTTACACTCACTTGCAGCAAACCTGGAAAAAAAGGACAGGGTGTTGTCATAAAAGGGCTACGTTTGAAGACCCCCTGCCTCAACAGATCCAACTTCAACTCCCAGAATTCCTGAGCCAGCATGGGGGAACTATGGCCCCTTCATGACTCGTGGACTTCAACTCCCAGAATTCCTGAACCAGCCATGCTGAGGGGAAAGGGAAAGGTTTCCAAGCTGAGCCATGCTGGCTCAGGAATTCTGGGAGTTGAAGTCCATGAGTCATAAAGGGGCCACCGTTCCCCCATGCTGGCTCAGGAATTCTGGGAGTTGAAGTCCGCCAGTCATGAAGGGGCCATAGTTCCCCCATGCTGGCTCAGGAATTCTGGGAGTTGAAGTCTGCAAGTCATGAAGGGGCCACAGTTCCCCCATGCTGGCTCAGGAATTCTGGGAGTTGAAGTCCACGAGTCATGAAGGGGCCAAAGTTTCCCTCATGCTGGCTGAGGAATTCTGGGAGTTGAAGTCCATGAGTCATGAAGGGGCCATAATTCCCCCATGCTGGCTCAGGAATTCTGGGAGTTGAAGTCCGCGAGTCATGAAGGGGCCATAGTTCCCCCATGCTGGCTCAGGAATTCTGGGAGTTGAAGTCCACCAGTCATGAAGGGGCCATAGTTCCCCCATCCTGGCTCAGGAATTCTGGGAGTTGAAGTCCGCGAATCATGAAGGTGATATAGTATATATAGTATGTTTCAGGTTTGTGTCATGTATATGTTTTACTTTAAGAGCGGGCAACTAAATTTCATTGTTGATGTGTGTCATTGTGCCCACAGTAAAAAAATGACAATAAAGGTTATCTTATCTTATCTTATCTTATCTTATCTTATCTTATCTTATCTTATCCCATCCCATCTTATCTTATCTTATCTTATCTTATCTTATCTTACCTTACCTTACCTTACCTTACCTTACCTTACCTTACCTTATCCCATCCCATCTTATCTTATCTTATCTTATCTTATCTTATCTTATCTTATCTTATCTTATCTTATCTTATCTTATCATCTTAACTTATCTTGCCACGATCAACCCCACCTTAGCTCTGGAGCCTTCTCCTACCTGAGGACCGAGGATGAACTTCTCCGGAGCTGCCGATTCTCGGCATCACCGGCAGGCGGAAGGTCTGGACCCCCACTTCCTGACGGTGCTGCATGGTGACCATAGCACAAAGGCGCGAGAGGGGCAAGCTTGCCCGGGCCACCATCTGGTCGCGGACGTTGGGGTAGTAGTACCTGCGGAAGGGAGGAAAGCGAACGGTTGCAAGCTACAATGCAGGTAGAGAAACGAGAGGAAGCAAAACGGGATAGGAAGCGAAGTAGCTCGGTCAAGGGCAAAACGATAAAGCAGTTGGCCGAGAGAATATTTGTGGCTCAAGGTTGAATTGTGTGTGTCCTCGGTGCTCTCTGAGCTAGATGGCTTTCTTGCAGACGTTTCATGACCCGACTAAGTAACATCATCAGTACTAGAAAGGAAGGGGGTTTGTGGAGAGGAGGAAGAAGGACTGTAGGGTCCTTGGTGCTTCTCTGAGCTTGGTGGTTTTCTGGCAGGCATTTCATGACCCAACTAGATAACAACATCAGAGCTAGAAGGGGGGGTGGAGAGGAGGAGGAAGAAGAAGAAGAAAGTAGAAGAAGGAAGGAGAAGAAGGAGGAGGAGGAGGAGGAGGAGGAAGCTGTGGAGTCCTTGATGCTCTCTGAGCTGGGTGGTTTTCTTGCAGACGTTTCATGACCCAACTAGGGAACATCATCAGCGCTAGAAGAGAGTGGGGTTTGTGGAGTGGAGTTAGGAGGAGGAAGGGAGGAAGAAGAGGAGGAGGAGGACTGTGTAGTCTTTGTCTGAGCCTAGTGGGTTTCTTGCAGATGTTTCACAACCCAATTAGGGAACATCACCAGTGCTAGGAGGGCACTAGCAAACTCCACCCTCACTCACACTGATGCTAGCTAGTTGGGTCATGAAACGTCTGCAAGAAAACAACCCAGCTCAGAGAGCGCCAAGGATCCCACAATCCTCCTCCTCCTCTTCCCGGCACTGATGACGTTCGCTAGTTGGGTCATGAAAGGTCTGCAAGAAAATCGCCAAGCTCAGAAAGCACCAAGGACCCCACAGTCCTTCCTTCCTTCCTTCCTTCCTTCCTTCCTTCCTTCCTTCCTTCCTTCCTTCCTTCCTTCCTTCCTTCCTTCCTCTTCCTCCTCCTCCCTTCTAGCACTGATGATGCTACCTAGCTGGGTCATAAAACGTCTGCAAGAAAACCACCCAGCTCAGAGGGCACCCAGGACCCCTGCAGATCTCCTACTCCCCTCCTCCCTTTGAGGACTGGCTAAAAGACCTGGGTAGGTTTAGCTTTCAGAAAAGACAATTGAGGGGAGATAGGACAGGAATGGGGAGATCGGTCACGTCTGAGGATCCATTTCCACGCTCCGGTCCTCCTCAGCCCCACGCGATGCAAACGGAGAGAGAGAGAGACAAGCGGGGAGTGGGCTGCACGACAGGTCTAAGCTACGTACCTGCACCAGATTTCAAAATGAATCCCTCCACCTTCTCCCGCTAGGCTCTGGGCAGAGAAAGCCCCGAGTAGCAACCGCTGAACTGGGACATCCGCTGGTACCAGCAGAGTGTGATGATGTTCGTCGTGGAAGGCGGGATCGGGGACGCACAACGTGGTGGAGGTGCGGAAAGCCTTTAACTCGAGGCCTGAAGGAGAAAACAAAACTCTACTTTCAGTCAAGTAGCACAGGGGCTCCCAGCCTTTTGGGCCCCAGGGACCAGTTCCGTGGAGAGAGGGTTTCCCGCGGACCGCGGGGGGCGTGCTTTTGCATGCCGCCTGCATCCCGCGGATGCGGGTTCGCTTGTTTGCACGGATCGGTTGCTAGCAGGCTGCAGACCGGTGTTGGTCCAGGGGGACCCCTGAAGAGAGAAAGACAAAGAGAAGTGCAAGGGAATAAGGCCACAGAATAAATCCAGTTTTGGTCCCCACGATGTAAAAAAGATGTTGAGACTCTGGAAAGAGGGCAGAGAAGAGCAACAAAGATGATCAGGGGACTGGAGGCTAAAATATATGAGGAACGGTTGCTGGAATTGTGGATGTCTAGTTTAATGAAGAGAAGGACGAGGGGGGACATGATAGCAGCCTTCCAGTATCTCAGGGGCTGCCCCAAAGAAGAGGGAGTCAAGCTATTCTCCAAAGCACCTGAAGGCAGGACAAGAAGCAACTAATCAAGGAGAGAAGCAACCTGGAACTAAGGAGAAACTTCCTGACAATTAGAACAATTAACCAGTGGAACCACCTGCCTCCAGAAGCGGTGAATGCTCCAACACTGGAAGTTTTTAAGAAGAGACTGGACAGCCATCTGTCCGAAATGGTACAGAGTTTCCTGCCTGAGCTGGGGGTTGGACTAGAGGACCTCCAAGGTTCCTTCCAGCTTTATTATTATTATTATTAGAATCATCTGGAGCAGTGGTTCTCAACCTGTGGGTCGGGACCCCATTTGGGGTCGAACGACCATTTCACGGGGGTTGCCAAACAAGGCTGTCCACCATTTTTCCCCCTTTTCTTTGGCCACGCCCCTGGCACCCGGTGATGCATAAATGGTTGGGAGTCACCACAACGTGGGGAACTCTATTATGGGGTCGCGGCATTAGAAAGGTTGAGAACCACTAATCTGGAGAGTTATATTTAATTTGTAATAAACATAGACATGTCCTCAAGGTCAGTCGTGCTATCTACGCGCAGCTTGTGCTTTGAATGAGGCGCACTAGAGGTTTTCCAAAATAGACTGGATAACCATTTGACTGGGACGGCCTGAGACTCCTGCCTTGAGTAGGAAGGCTGGACTAGAAGACCTCTAAGGGCCCCTCCAGCAGGATACAGAATGCCGTACTGGTTTACTAGGTGTGTATTCTGCCATGTCTCCAAGGCTTTCCAGATGCTGTCCCTGGATTCTGTCCACTCCACCTCCTTTTACTCTCAACACGCTTGTGGAAAGCAAGGACGCTATCCTGGATCAGCCTACAATCCCTATCACAGTGCGGTCCTGGGTGCTCTTGGAACTGGGTTGTTTTCTTGAACATGTTGTATGACCCAAGTAGCTAACGTCATCAGTGGTAGAAGGGAGGGAGATTTGTGGAGAGGAGGAGGAGGAGGAAGAGAACTGTGGGGTCCTGGGTGCTTTCTGAGCTGGGTGGTTTTCTTGCAGACGTTTCCTGACCTAACTAGAGAACATCATCAGTGCTAGAAGGGAGGAGGAGGAGGAGGATTGTGGGGCCCCTGGTGCTCTCTGAGCTTGGCTGTTTTCTTGCAGATGTTTCATGACCTGACTAGGTAACATCATCAGTGCTAGAAGGGATGGGGAGGAGGAGGAGGAGGAGGAGGAGGAGGAAGACAGTGGGGTCCTTGGTGCTTTTTGAGCTTGGCAGTTTGCATACAGACGTTTCGTGACCCAACTAAGGAACACCATCAGTGTTAGCATGGAGTAGAGTTTGCTTTCCGTTTCCATACAACTGCCATGGTTGCTGGGAGGATCCTCGGCGCTTCTTTGGTTAGGCCAGCGGTTCTCAACCTGTGGGTTGGGACCCCATTTGGGCTCGAACGACCATTTCACGGGGGTCGCCAAACAACGCCGTCCGCCATTTTTCCCCCTTTTCCTTAGCTGTGCTACTCCCTTTTATTCTATTGGCTTTTGAAAGCCAGTAGAATAGACTCTCTTGAATAGAGTCTAATTCTATTGGCTTTCAAAAGCCAATAGGAATTGTCCAGGCTGTCTCTGCCCTGCTGAGCCCGCCAAAAGTCCCATTCTGCCAACGGTGTTGCACCAGTTGAGTAGTCCTCGACTTACGACCGGTTGGGGGTCACAGCATTAAAAAGGTTGAGAACCACTGGGCTAGGCTGTTGTTGCCATTACTGACAAGGAGTAAAGGGAACCGCAGGAGCCCGTCTGACAGGGGCTTTTTGTAAGAAACTCACCCTTCCCGCTTAGCTCTGCTTCCCGGAGCGTGTCGCATCTTGAATCCTGAGCAGGAAAGTGATACTGGACGTAACAGTCAGCCTCTCCCCAGACGGTGGACTGGAGGGGCGTCAGGCCTTGGACCCCCTCAATGTGGACCTCAAAGGTGTGTTCCACCAGGCCTTCCTTTCCCCCGCTGGGCAGCTGAACAAGACAAAAAAAGAAGGGAGGGAAGGACAGAAGGGGTGGGAAATCTTACGGGCATGAATTAGACTTCGTCTCAAAGAAACGACCTCACATACCGGACGTAAAACGAGCAAGCCGCTTGCATGCCCCCCCCCCCGAAATTCTACCAGCCTTTTATTTCTCCCATTTGAGGCCACATCCTTCAAGGTTGGGCCTTTAGGAAAAAGCTTAGAGGCAGTCCTTGACTTACGACCGCACGGGAGCCCGAATTTCCCGCTGCTGAGCAAGATGGTCGTTAAGTGAGCTTTGCCCCGTTTTACGACCTTCCTTGCCAACAGCTGTTAAGGGAAGCGATGCAGTTGTGAAGTTAGCGATGGGGTTGTTAACTGGCGCTGGTTTCCCCGTTCGCTTTGCTTGTCCGGACGGTGGCAAAAGGGGATCAGGTGAAGCTGGGACGCTGCAACTGTCGTAAGTATGAGTCAGTTGCCAAGAGTCTGAATGTTTACCACGTGACCGTGATCATGATGCACTGGCCGTTACGTGTGGAAAACAATCATGTCCCTTTTATCAGCGGCGTTGTAACTTTGAACCGTCACTAAACTTGTACATGAAATTGCTGAGAGAGCAAGCCGCTAATATATAAACAGATAGCAAACCCCCCTTCCTTCTATCATTGATGATGTCTCCTACTTGGGTCATGAAACGTCTGCAAGGAAACCACCCAGGTCAGAGAGTGCCAAGCACCCCACAGTCTTTCCTTCCTTCCTTCCTTTTTTCTTCTCCTCCTCCTTCTAGCACTGATGATGTTCCCTAGTTGGTTCATAAAACGTCTGCAAGGAAACCACCCCGCTCAGAGAGTGCCAAGCACCCCACAGTCTCCCTCCCTCCCTCCCTCCCTTCCTCTTCCTTCTCCTCCCTTCTAGCCCTGATGATGTTACCTAGCTGGGTCATGAAACGTCTGCAAGGAAACCACCCAGCTCAGAGAGTGCCAAGGACCCCACAGTCTTTCCTTCTTTCCTTCCTTCCTTCCTTCCTTCCTTCCTTCCTTCCTTCCTTCCTTCCTTCCTTCCTTCCTCCCTCCCTCCCTCCCTCCCTCCCTTCCTCTTCCTTCTCCTCCCTTCTAGCATTGATGATGTCACCTAGTTGGGTCATCAAATATCTGCAAGGAAACCACCCAGCTCAGAGAGCATCAAGGACCCCATAATCCTCCTCCTCCAACTCCACCCCCTTCTAGCACTGATGATGTCACCTAGCTGGGTCATCCAACGTCTGCAAGGAAGCTGCCAAGCTCAGAGAGCACGCAGGATCCCACAGTCATCTTCCAGCTCCTCCTGCTTCTCCACAAACCCCCATCCTCTTAACCCTGATGCTGTCACCTAGCTAGGTCACGAAACGTCTGCAAGAAAACCGCCAAGTTCAGAGAGTAACAAGGACCCCAGAGTTGTTCTCCTCCTCCTCCTCCTCCTCCTCCTCCTCCTCCTCCTCTCTCCACCAACCCCCCTCCCTTCTATCACTCATGATGTTAGCTATGTATGTCATCTAATCATCGCTGCACTAGAACCAGCAAGGCTCCAGATTCAAGAACTCTCCGTCAAATCACGCTCTTTCACGCCTTTTCTTTCTCTAACTGATTAAAAAAAAAAAGAATAGTATGCGTGCCACCTGAAACTTTTGGGGAAATACAGTAGTGGCCAAAATTGTGGAAACCGTTTTGGGAAAAGTGTATTTTTGAGGTCGGATGGCTAATAACACCACTTGGGTTTTTTTGGGGGGGGGGGAGAGTAGTACCGTAAAATTAAATATCAACGGAAAGATAATTTAATCGAGAATGTAATGCAACAAAGTTTGTTCAATTATCTCTACTGTATTGTATAAAAAGTTATAAGCCAAACAACCAGAAAAAAAAAAAAGCACAACTTGCTCAGGTTGGTCTCAGGTAGCTTTCCTTCGTCTGATTGTAGCCAATGAGCGTGAGCGTTTAGAGCAGTGGTTCTCAACCTTTTTAATGCCGCTTACCCCCAAACCGGTCGTAAGTCGAGGACTACTCAACCGGTCGTAAGTCGAGGACTACTCAACTGGTGCAGCACCGTTTGCAGAATGGGACTTTTGGCGGGTTCAGCAGGGCAGAGACAGCCTGGACAATTCCTATTGGCTTTTGAAAGCCAATAGAATTAGACTCTATTCAAGAGAGTCTATTCTATTGGCTTTCCAAAGCCAATAGAATAAAAGGGAGTAGCACAGCTAAGGAAAAGGGGGAAAAAAATGGCGGCTGCGTTGTTTGGCGACCCCCGTGAAATGGTCGTTCGACCCCAAATGGGGTCCCGACCCACAGGTTGAGAACCACTGGTTTAGAGAGCCAATGGGGCGTCATCTTGTTTTGGCCATGAGCCAATCAGATCACAGCAGGATCCGGTGATTGATGTCCTGTTTTGAAGCTGAGAGGAGGACATTTGTCAGGGTGTTATGTGATGGCTATCGAGTGGGTTGGGGGTTTTTTTTGTGTTTTTCATTGAGTGAGCTTGTAAAACGTCATAAAATTAAAGTCATGGTGCAAAGAGTTGACCGGTGGCCCAGAAAGCAATGTAAAGTAGTATTATTAAGTGAACAAGGCTACTGTTATAAAGAAATAAGAAAAATGGGTGGAAACTTAACCAAAGGTGGCATTTTTACTGGACACTTTTCCCAAAAGGTTTCCACAATTTTGGCCACTCCTGTAGGTCATATTAAAAGAGGGATAGAATCGAGATCACACCAAGTAATAGTACCACTTTGTAAAGCCCTGGTAAGATCACACTTAGAACACTGCATCCAATTTTGGTCACCCCAATACAAAAAAGATGTGAGGATTTTGGAAAGAGTTCATGAAAGAGCAACGAAGATGAGGAGGGGCCTAGGAGCTACAGCCTACGAAGAACAATTGCGGGAACTGGATACACCTGATCTACTGAAAAGAAGGAGCGGTGTGTGTGTGTGTGTGTGTGTGTGTGTGTGTGTGACACGATAGCAGTGTTCCAGTATCTCAGGGGCTGCCCCAAAGAAGAGGGAGTCAAGCTACTCTCCAAAGTGCCTGAAGGCCGGACAAGAAGCAACGGATGGAAACTCATCAAGGAGAGAAGCAACCTGGAACTAAGGAGAAACTTCCTGACAGTGAGAACAATTAACCAATGGAACCACCTGCCTCCAGAAGTGGTGGATGCTCCAACACCGGAAGTTTTTAAGAAGAGACTGGACAGCCATTTGTCTGAAATGGTATAGGGTTTCCTGCCTGAGTAGGGGGTTGAGTTATATGTAAAACAGTATTATTAAGTGAAAGAGGCTACAATTATAAAGAAATTGGAAGAAAAATGGGTGGAAACGTAACCAAAGGGGGCATTTCTACTGGACACGTTTCCCAAAAGGTTTCCACAATTTTGGCCACTCCTGTAAATATAAACACCCAGCTCTGGACGCACCTTAGGGGGGGCTGCAGGGAAGGGGTCCAGGGCGTGCGGTGGGCGCGGCACGGCTGGAGATGCTGGCCCTTCTTCCTTCTTGATTCTCTGCAGCGCCAAGACCTGATCAGACGAACCCATGGCTAAGGTGGCCTTCAGGGTCCCGTTCTTTTGACCGGAGAAGACGTCGACCACGTCCACGGAGCCGTCCACTGCCAGCACAGGATACTGAGCTTGAAGCAGCAGGCTGGAAACCTTGGTGTCTCTGCAGGGGGAAGAGGCAGAAGCCATCAGCAGGCCTGGCTTGACAGGTTCCTCGACAGCCAGGGGTCTTCAAACATGGATGCTTTAAGACTGGTGGACTTTGACTCCCAGAATGCCTCAGCCAGCCAAACTGGGCCTCTTTAGGACTGGTGGACTTCAACTCCCAGAATTCCTCAGCCTTTAAGACTGGTGGACTTCAACTCCCAGAATGCCTTAGGCAGCCAAACTAGGCTTCTTTAGGACTGGTGGACTTCGACTCCCAGAATGCCTTAAGCAGCCAAACTGGGCCTCTTTAGGACTGGTGGACTTCAACTCCCAGAATTCCTCAGCCTTTAAGACTGGTGGACTTCAACTCCCAGAATGCCTCAGCCAGCCAAACTGGGCCGCGTTAAGACTGGTGGACTTCAACTCCCAGAATGCCTTAGGCAGCCAAACTAGGCTTCTTTAGGACTGGTGGACTTCGACTCCCAGAATGCCTTAAGCAGCCAAACTGGGCCTCTTTAGGACTGGTGGACTTGAACTCCCAGAATTCCTCAGCCTTTAAGACTGGTGGACTTCAACTCCCAGAATGCCTCAGCCAGCCAAACTGGGCCGCGTTAAGACTGGTGGACTTCAACTCCCAGAATTCCCCAGCCAGGCAAACTGGGCCGCGTTAAGACTGGTGGACTTCAACTCCCAGAATTCCTCAGCCCGCCTGGCTCTGCTTGGAAACCTCTCCCTTTCCGTTCAGCATAGCTGACTCAGGCATTCTGGGAGTTGAAGTCCATGAATCATAAAAGTGCCGAGGCTGCCTACCCCTCTCCCTGCGGTGCCAAGGAAGTTGCTTACCTGAACGAAACGTAGAACTGATGCAGGGGAAGCTTGGCCAGTCCCAGCAGCCGGTCCCCTCCCGGGCTGAGCACCTTATTCCACACCTCAATCACCATGACGTTGTTCTTCAGCCGCTCCAGATGTTTCGATGTCAGCGCAACGGGGGTAATCTAGAGGGAGGATTGGACCGTTAGCAGAGCAGCTTACAAATCTTGAGGAAGGCCAGGCAACATCTTCTCTCAATGACATATCCCGTAGGTAGGATATGTTGAACTTGAACATATCATAGACTTGAACAGTGGGTGCTATCTAACAAAATGAAATTCAATGGGTGAGAAAAGGAAGGTTCTACATTTAGGCAAGAAAAACCAAATGTGCAGGTATAGCATAGGGGGTACCTTGCTCAATAGTAGCAACTGTGAGAGGGATCTTGGAGTCCTAGTGGACAATCCCTTAAATAGGAGCCAGCCGTACGCTGCAGCTGCCAAAATGGCCAACACAGTGCTGGGCTGCATTAACAGAGGGAGAGCATCAAGATCACGTGAGGTATTAATACCACTCTTCAATGCCTTGGTAAGGCCACACTTGGAATACGGCATCCAGTTTTGGTCACCACCATGTAAAAAAAGATGTTGAGACTCTGGAGAGAGTGCAGAGAAGAGCAACAAAGATGATTAGGGGACTGGAGGCTAAAACATAAAGAATAGTTGCTGGAATGGGGTATGTCTAATTTAATGAAGAGAAGGACGAGGGGGGACAGGATAGCAGTTTTCCAGTATCTCAGGGGCTGCCCCAAAGAAGAGGGAGTCAAGTTATTCTCCAAAGCGCCTGAAGGCAGGACAAGAAGCAACAGGTGGAAACTGATCAAGGAGAGAAGCAACCTAGAACTAAGGAGAAACTTCCTGACAGTGAGAACAATTAACCAGTGGAACAGCCTGCCTCCAGAAGTGGTGAATGCTCCAACACTGGAAATTTTTAAGAAGAGACTGGACAGCCATTTGTCTGAAATGGTATAGGGTCTACTGCCTGAGCAGAGGGTTGGACTAGAAGACCTCCAAGGTCCCTTCCAACTTTATTATTATTATTATTATTATTATTATTATTATTATTGATCATCGCACAGTCAGCCAGATGTTCAGACTGGATTTGGCATTACCCAGGACCTGGGATAGGCAGATGTGGATGTTTGATGGTGTTACAGATCTTGTCGCAGGATGGAAGCAGTTCCTAGTAAGGCCGCCTTTTGCTATTGACTAATGGCAAATTATATTGTTATTGTTGTTATTATTATTATATAGATAAAGCAACCTTTATTCTCATTTTTTACTGTGGGCACAACAACACACATCAAAAATGAAATTTAGCTGCCCGCTCTCAAAGTGAACACATACATGACACACGCCTAAACATACTATATATAACATATGTGGCACGACCACAAACCAGAAGCCAGACCACAGCTGCATCATTAGCCACTTTAAACCCCTCCAATCCATACATGAAGCAAACTGACACCTAGCATGAAGATGAGGCACGACCAGGAACGCGAAGCCAAACAATAGCAATGCAGCTCACCATCTCACATCTCCGTGCAACTCAGACTAACCTGAGCACAACAAAGCCCCCACCCAAACAGAACACTCCCCCAACCATCAGAACATAGCCAACCCCCCATCCAATCAGAACACAGCCAACCCCCCCATCCAGTCAGAGAACAGCCAAGCTCCTAACCAATCAGAACACACCTCCATCCAATCAGAACACAGCCAAGCTCTCATCCAATGAGTTCATACCCCCACTGGCAGTTAAAGGGAAGAAACAGCTATGATCACACATTGCTCCTAGAAGCACGAAGCCGAAAACACCAGCCTGAAGATGACGAATGAGACTTTGTCGAAACGTCGCTAAGACACTTCCAATTTGACGCGGGAGAAAACCCGAATAACCAAAGACCTACATACAAACACCCGTGAAAACCTCAGAAAACAAACATATACATACTATATACAACATATGTATAGACCTACACCTCTACATATTACTACTACTACTACTACTACTACTACTACTATTAAATTTATACGTGACTAGGAGAGAGACAACAGACTCCCGCTCCTCGACCTCGAGGTAAGGAGACAACGGACGACGGAGAACGGGAGATCCGCCTCTTTGGCGAACCCACGCCCACGGACATTGCCGTGACTTGCCTGAGAAAAGTGGAAGGTGGGCCGCGGGGTCCCCCACACGACAGCAGACCTGGTGGCCTCTTCGGTGCTGAAGAGCTTGCAGATTAAGTACAGGTTGCAAGCGAGGTCCAGCCCCCCGTTGGGAGGGAGACTGATCTGCCCTTCCGAGACCATCAAGAGGACGTGCAGCAGCGCCCCTTCCTCTTCCGAGGGGCTTATCTGCGTCAGGAGGTTGCGGGAGACGGGCGGAGGGACCGGCTGCCGACCCACGTCCTTGGGGGACCTCGGAGAAGCCGCTGGCAAAGGATCTTCGCTTCTCGCTGGGACCTGGCGGATCCTTTGAGGGCTTCTGGTATAGGAAGAGGGGCTGCTTTCAGCCTCCTGCAAAATGGCGCCGTGGCTCCGGACGGAACCGACGGGGGCTCTGGGCGATGCGCTGCTTGCTTTGATGTTGGAGACGTCTTTGTTGGCCGCTACAAGCTCCACAGACACCTATTTCGTGGAAGTTAGAGATATCGCTGTTAAGAGGATTGAGGGAACCCTGGCCCGTTACCACCCAACGTCTAAACGTCTAGGGAGGTTCTCCATCCACCATCCTCCAGGTCCCAGTTGTCCCAAAGGTGCTTTTTCAAGAGGCCACTGCAGCGGTCATTAACTGAACTATTGTAAGCCGAGGACCACTGATACCGGGGTAGGCAACCTTGGCTCTTTTATGACTCGTGGACTTCAACTCCCAGAATTCCTCAGCCAGCATGGGGGAACTATGGCCCCTTCATGACTTGTGGACTTCAACTCCCAGAATTCCTGAGCCAGCATGGGGGAACTGTGGCCCCTTCATGACTGGAGGACTTCAACTCCCAGAATTCCTCAGCCAGCATGGGGGAAATTATGGCCCCTTCATGACTCATGGACTTCAACTCCCAGAATTCCTGAGCCAGCATGGGGAACTATGATCCCCTTCATGACTGGTGGACTTCAATTCCCAGAATTCCTGAGCCAGCATGGCTCAGTTTGGAAACCTCTCCCTTTCCTCTCAGCATGGCTGGCTCAGGAATTCTGGGAGTTGAAGCCCACAAGTCATAAAAGGGACAAGGTTGCCTACTCTTGCTTTATACGTATCATTAGTCATTTTAACATTCAATCTTTTTAGACAATCCATGTCCTGGTTAAGTTATTTTCCCAATTTTTAACTTCCCATTACTATTTAAATTTAATGTTGAATATTTATAATCTCCAAGTTTTCAATAACCCCAATTCCCTTCATCACAATTCATCCCAAGTTCTTATATCAGCTGGTTAACAATACAATATAATATTCTTATTTTCTAATAATTTCTAAATATCTAAATTTGTTGTTAGTTGCGAAGTCGTGTCTGACCCATTGCGACCCCATGGACAACATTCCTCCAGGCCTTCCTGTCCTCTACCATCTTCTGGAGTCCATTGAAGCTCACGCCTATTGCTTCAGGGACTCCATCCAGCCCCCTCCTTCTCTGTCGTCCCCTTCTTCTCTTGCCCTCCATCTTTCCCAGCCTTAGGCCCTTCTCCAGGGAGTCCTTCCTTCTCATTAGGTGGCCCAAGTAGTTGAGTTTCCACTTCAGGATCTGGCCTTCTCAAGAGCAGCCGGGGTTGATCTCCTCTAGGACTGACCGGTTGGATCGCCTTGCAGTCCAGGGGACTCGCAGGAGTCTTCTCCAGCACCAGAGTTCAAAGGCCTCCATTCTTTGGCGCTCAGCCTTTCTTATGGTCCAGCTTTCACAGCCATACATTGCAGCTGGAAAAACCATGGCCTGGACTATAACCACTTTTGTTGGCAGGGTGACGTCTCTGCTTTTTAGCATGCTGTCTAGATTTGCCATAGCTTTCCTCCCCAGGAGCAAGCGTCTTTTAATTTCTTGGCTGCAGTTGTGGTCTACATTTAGTATCTAAATTTAATAACCAAAATATTCTTGTTTTGTGTAAGCAGAAGTCACCTTGACAACAGGTGTAGCCCTACTTGGCAAATCTACTTGGATAATGTGAGAAATAACCCACCCTGACTTTAGGGACCAATCTTCCACAAGTGGGTTGTGCAATCACACCCTCACGTGCTCTTCCACCCATGAAAAATGCTGTCCAAATGTGGAACGACGAAACAAGGGTTATTGCCCAGGATTTTAGAAATTAAAAAAAAAAAAGTCAGAAGCAAATTCTATACCTGTAAAGGCCCCAATTGGCCTGGGACGCCATTTTCTTTCACCGGCAATTCACGGCTGACGAATAAATCCTCGGACCGAAGAACATCACGAAGGGGAAAGGCTGCCGTGCCGATCAACGCTGGCTGAAGGTCACAATGAGAGAAATTACGGTGCATTCTGCACAGTTCTCTTGCGGGTGCTACACAATCCCTATTGCGCAGAACTCTCTATTTATGCTGCGTCTATGAAGAGTGTACACACACAGCATAAACTCTGTAGTGTTCATTGGGGTGATCCCGGTCAGACTACTTAGCCGAGGGACTCCTAAACCGCAAGGCGCGGTTGAAACTTAGCAAAAACGTGATCAATGTTGGATAGTAGAATTTAGTGTCAAAGGCATCACAGAGCAGAGTCGATAAATATTTGAGAATATTTATCTGCACACCAGGAGTTGCCATTTGCACTTTTTATTAAATACCTGGCCATTCTAATTCGTTTTTATCTTAAAATGCTAGTATCAGATCAATCCGACTCCATCTCCCTGTCTAGGGCCAGGTACTGCTCAAAAGTCTGCACTTTGCACTGTAGGATTGATTCTAACCCCCTTAGATATTTTAGTAATTTAGTAGTAATAGTAATAAAGTTGGAAGGGACCTTGGAAGTCATCTAGTCCAACCCCCTGCTCAGGCAGGAAATGTTTGTGTGCGTGCGCTCATGCATGTATGCATGCATGTATGTGTGTGTGTGTGTGTGTGTGTGTGTGTGTGTGTTTAGATAGATAGATAGATAGATAGATAGATAGATAGATAGATAGATAGATAGATAGATACAGAAAGACAGACAGACAGACAGAAGGACAGACACAGAGAGACGGATAGAGATAGAGAGATATAGATGAATGTAGATAGATATAGATAGATAGATATAGAGATAGAGATATAGATATAGATACAGATATATAGATAGATAGATAGGTACAGAAAGACAGACCGACACAGAGAGATGGATATAGAGAGATAGAGATAGGTGAAAGTAGATAGATAGATATAGATATATAGATATAATTAGATAGATAGATAGATAGATAGATAGATAGATAGATAGATAGATAGATAGATAGATAGATAGATAGATACAGAAAGACGGACAGACAGACACAGAGAGACGGATAGAGATAGAGAGATAGAGATAGGGGAATGTAGATAGATAGATACAGATATAGAGATATAGATAGATACAGATATATATATTTGTTTTCTGAGGTTTTCACGGGTGTTTGTATGTAGGTCTTTGGTTATTTGAGTTTTCTCCCACGTCAGAAAACCCGAATAACCAAAGACCTAGATAGATAGATAGATAGATAGATAGATAGATAGATAGATAGATAGATAGATAGATAGATAGATACATATGCATGCATATATACATACACACACACGAATATATTAATGTTGCTTAGTGAAACATTTGTTAAGTGACTTTGCCCCATTTTATATTCTTGCCTGTGTTGTTAAGCGAATCACGGCAGTTGTTAAGTCAGTAACACGGTTGTTAAGTGGCTTTCTCCATTGACTTTGCTTATCAGAAGGTCGCAAAAGGGGATCACATGACCCCAGGACACTGCGTCCGTCATAAATAGGAGTCAGTTGCCAAGCCTTTGCATTTTGATCACTTGACCAGGAGATGCTGCAACAGTCATAAATGTGAAAAGTCATGTTTTTCAGTGTGTGTGTGTGGATGGGTGTTATTAATATATGTGTATGCATATGCATACGCACACGCACATCCTTTCTTTTGCATTTTATTTAAATAATTAATTGCAGTGTCTGTCCTCTACACACTAGTCTACAAACGAGTAAGGATTTGATGAGGATTTGAGACATTTTTCACCCCACTTTTACAAGTCAGCAGTGCTGAAATAGCTTTAAAAAGGAATCAAAATGCAGGCTAAAACACAGGGAGGTGTGACCTGAAAGGGCGCACGCTAAAAAAAACCTCCCACAAATAATATCTATTAAAGTCAGTTGGGGCCCCTTGCCTTCAAGATATCAAGATGCACAAAGACGGATGTTGCCTAAACTAACAATTCTGTGTTGTTTTAACTCCAGGGCTGTTCAAACTTGGCCCTTTGATGACTTGTGGACTTCAACTCCCAGAATTCCTCAGCCAGGCATGCGTGCCTGGCTGAGGAATTCTGGGAGTTGAAGTCCACAAGTCATCAAAGGGCCAAATTTGAAGAGCCCTGGTTTAACCCACCGGGGTTTTGGTCCTGTCCTGCGATGAATCATAAAATAAATCCACTTCCCTTCCGTGTAACACAGCGGTTCTCAACCTTTTTAATGCCGCGACCCCCCAACCGGTCGTAAGTCGAGGACTACTCAACCGGTCGTAAGTCGAGGACTACTCAACGGGTGCAGCACCGTTTGCAGAATGGGACTTTTGGCAGGCTCAGCAGGGCAGAGACAGCCTGGACAATTCCTATTGGCTTTTGAAAGCCAATAGAATTAGACTCTATTCGAGAGAGTCTATTCTATTGGCTTTCAAAAGCCAACAGAATAAAAGGGAGGAGCACAGCTAAGGAAAAGGGGGGAAAAATGGCGGACTGCGTCGTTTGGCGACCCCCGTGAAATGGGCGTTCGACCCCAAATGGGGTCCCGACCCACAGGTTGAGAACCACTGGTGTAACAAATCTTTAGTTACTTTTCATCCAGAAGGATAATATGGAAAATGACAGTACCTTCCTTTGGGTGCCTTTCTTCAAAAACAAGTTAAATTCGAGGGGCGACTTCCACCAATGGGTGATCATGGAGCCACTGAAGTGGACAGGGAACACGTGGCGTTGTTGAAACTTCACCCCTGCAGACACAACAAAACAGAAAAGGTAGAAAAAGCATTTCCAAAGTCAACATTTCAAGGGTTTGGTAGAAGAAGACTCAAGAAAGAATCTAGGACAGTGGTTCTCAACCTTTCTAATGCCGCGACCCCATAATACAGTTCCCCATGTTATGGTGACCCCCAACCACTTATACATCACCGGGTGCCAGGGGCGTGGCCAAAGAAAAGGGGGAAAAATGGCGGACAGCCTTGTTTGGCGACACCCGTGAAATGGTCGTTCGACCCCAAATGGGGTCCCGACCCGCAGGTTGAGAACCACTGATCTAGGATGTCTGCAGTGGTATTTAAAAAAAGAAGAAGAAGAAGAAGAAGAGCAATCAGGATAGACCCAGGATAGAGATACATTCTCAATTTGCAAAGGAGCAGCTTGTTTTTCCTCATAAATAAATAAATAAATAAATAAATAAATAAATAAATAAATAAATAAATAAATAAAGGAAAGAAAGAAAGAAAGAAAGAAAGAAAGAAAGAAAGAAAGAAAGAAAGAAAGAAAGAAAGAAAGAAAGAAAGAAAGAAAGAAAGTAAGTAAGTAAGTAAGTCCGGCTGTCTTCTCAAAATAAAAAAGAACAGTGGATAACTGGAAATCTTCATTGACATGTGGCAGAAATGGTCGTAAAAATTGGGCAGGGCTCTCTTATCGCATCGACTGGCGCCAATGATGTTAGCTAGTTTTGGCAATAAAACATCCACGCTCCTCAAGGAGAGTGCAAAGGTTGGCTTGAAACTCAACATTAAGAAAACCAAGGTCGTGGCATCCGGCCCTCTCAATTCCTGGCAAATAGATGGGGAAGAAATGGAGGTAGTGACAGATTTTATCTTCCTGGGCTCCAAGATCACTGCAGATGGGGACTGCAGCCAAGAAATTAAAAGACGCTTGCTCCTGGGGAGGAAAGCGATGGCAAATCTAGAGAGCATATTAAAAAGCAGAGACGTCACCCTGCCAACAAAAGTGCGTATAGTCAAGGCCCTGGTTTTCCCAGTTGCAATGTATGGCTGTGAAAGGTGGACCGTAAGAAAGGCTGAGCGCCAAAGAATGGAGGCCTTTGAACTGTTTAACGAAAAGAAGGATGAGGGGGGACATGATAGCAGTGTTCCAATATCTGAGGGGCTGCCCCAAAGAAGAGGAGTCAAGCTGTTCTCCAAAGCGCCTGAAGGCAGGACAAGAAGCAACGGATGGAAACTAACCAAGGAGAGAAGCAACCTGGAACTAAGGAGAACTTCCTGATAGTTAGAACAATTAACCAGTGGAACAACCTGCCTCCAGAAGCGGTGAATGCTCCAACACTGGAAGTTTTTAAGAAGAGACTGGACAGCCATTTGTCCGAAATGGTATAGGGTTTCCTGCCTGAGCAGGGGGTTGGACTAGATGACCTCCAAGGTCCCTTCCAACTTTATTATTATTATTACGGATCATCGCACAGTCAGCCAGATGTTCAGACTGGATTTGGCATTTTGTCTACCTATCGAGTCCTTACCCAGGACCTGGAATAGGCAGATGTGGATGTTTGATGGTATTACAGATATATTATTATTATTATTATTATTATTATTAATTATTATGGTGCTGGAGAAGACTCCTGTGAGTCCCCTGGACTGCAAGGAGATCAAACCAGTCAGTCCTGGAAGAGATCAACCCCGACTGTTCTTTAGAAGGCCAGATCCTGAAGTGGAAACTCAAGGACTTTGGCCACCTAATGAGAAGGAAGGACTCACTGGAGAAGAGCCTGATGCTGGGAAAGATGGAGGGCAACAGAAGAAGGGGACGACAGAGAAGGAGGTGGCTGGATGGAGTCACTGAAGCAGTAAGCATGAGCTTAAATGGACTCCAGAAGATGGTAGAGGACAGGAAGGCCTGGAGGAACGTTGTCCATGGAGTCACGATGAGTCAGACACAACTTCGCAACTAACAACAACAACTTAACACAGCCTTGCTCAGCAATGGAAATTCTCGTCTCCGTTGGAAGTGGAAGACCGTCTACATTTAAATTCCCGCCATGAAAACATTTCTTTAAATAGTTGCTCAGTTTCAGGATCTCTAAAAGGGCAGTCACGGTCGCTGTGGACAATGGAACAACCGGCTCCGCTTGATCCGACGCGGGATTATGGGAAAAATAGTGGCCTTCCCGTTCAAGTCTTACCGTCTGCTGAGAATCTACTGGAAGCCACCCGGACAATCTCTGTAGTTACGGCTGTCTGGCCTATCCCATTTTTTGAAGTTCCCACTGGAAAGTGATATTCGACAAAGAGCGTCCTAGGCAGAGAAGAAATTGTGGAAATAAATGGAGGCAGTTCAACGACCTTTGGCGTTTTTAATAAGACTTGACAAAACTTTGGGAGACTTAATCCGTTCCTTAATTCACGAGGCGCATAACAACAATCCTGTGAGCTGGCGATTGACCCAAAGTCTTCCAGCCAGCTTTCATGCCTAAGGCAAGACTAGAACTCACCGTCTCCTGGTGATTGACTCAAAGATATCCTGCTGGCTTTCATGCCTTGGATGAGACTAGAACTCACCATCTCCTGGTGATTGGCCTAAACCTCATCCAGCCATCTTTCATGCCTTAGATGGGACTAGAACTCACTGTCTCCTGGTGATTGGCCTAAAATCACCCAGTCGGTTTTCATGTCTAAGGCGGGACTAGAACTCACCGTCTCCTGGTGAACGGCCCAAAGTCACCCAGCCGGCTTTCATGCCCTAAGGCAGGACTAGAACTCACTGTCTCCTGGTGATTGGCCTAAAATCACCCAGTCGGTTTTCATGTCTAAGACAGGACTAGAACTCACCGTCTCCTGGTGATTGGGCTAAAGTCATCCAGTCAGCTTTCATGCCTAAGGCAGGACTAGAACTCACTATCTCCTGGTGCTTGGCCCAAAGTCACCCAGCTGCTTTCGTGTCTAAGGTGGGACTAGAACTCACCATCTCCTGGTGATTGGCCTAAACCTCATTCAGCCATCTTTCATGCCTAAGGCAGGACTAGAACTCGCCGTCTCCTGGTGATTGGGCTAAAATCACCCAGTCGGTTTTCATGTCTAAAACAGGACTGGAACTCACATCTCCTGGTTTCTACCCTGGTGCCTTCACCACTAGACCAAACTTCCACCTTAACAATGATCTTGGGAAGAGATATGCCCCCCCCCGCCTTATCGTTTGTGGAAGCCTCTGCTCTCCGATTAAAAGAGCAATTCCCATGAGGTCTAGCGAGTTGACAGGGCTGATTAAAACTGTCACCTCCTCTTAGCCAAAGCTGGCCTGGGCGGTTTCCCACGGGGGCTCTTCGGGTTGGGGGTACTCGGAGTGCTGTCCTCTGGGGGGACCCCTCTGAAGCTGTCAATCACCACTCTGGCTAGGCGGATCCGGCCCAGCAGGGCCAGCCTGTCAAGGCTCAGACTGACAGCTTGGATTTCATCTGTGGACTCGCTGAACGACGGATGAGGAGCGGGTTGAGCAGGGGAACGGCTGCAAAGAGAAACACGGAAGGACCTTTTAAATCAGGGGTTCTCAACCTTGGCAACTTTAAGACTTGTGGACTTCAATTCCCAGAATTCCTCACCAGCTTTGCTGGCTGAGGAATTCTGGGAGTTGAAGTCCACAAGTCTTAAAGTTGCCAAGGTTGAGAACCCCTGTTTTAAGTGAAACAGCCTTAAAATCACTCTGAGGTCTTCTAATTAAAATGCTTGCATGCATCACCAGGTGTATTACAGGTGATTCTCGAATTACCACACTGTTTAGTGACCGTTCGAAATTAGAACGGCTCTGAAAAAGGTGACTTATGACCAGTTTTCAATCTTGTGACCGGAGCATCACTCATTGGCGGAAGTGGCACCACAAATTCAACTTAATTTATGAAAAAAGGTACCCAAAGAAAGGTATTCTGTTATTTTCCATGCCGCCAAGAGTTGTGAATTCTCCATCGTCGGAGGCTTTTAAGAAGAGCTTGGACAGTCGTTTGTCTGAAATGGTACATTTTTTTCCCTGCCTGAGCAGGGGGTTGGACTAGATGACCTTTAAAGTCCCTTCCAGCTCTGATGTTCTGTTTAGTAAAAAGAAGGACCAGGGTGGACATGATAGCAGCGTTCCAATATCTCAGGGGCTGCCACAAAGAAGATCAGCTATTCTCCAAAGCACTTCAGGGCAGGACAAGAAGCGAGGAGAGAAGCAACCTGGAACTAAGGAGAAACATCCTGACAGTGAGAACAATTAGCCAGTGGAACTACCTGCCTCCAGAAGCGGTGAATGCTCCAACACTGGAAGTTTTTAAGAAGAGACTGGACAGTCATTTGTCTGAAATGGTATAGGGTTTCCTGCCTGAGCAGGGGGTTGGACTAGATGACCTCCAAGGTCCCTTCCAACTCTGTTATTATGTATTGTCACAAAATGTTATTTTTTTGTACCGAAAGAGGCACTTCAATCTACTGTATTTGGCTATCAGCTCCAGATAAGAGAAGAAAGGAGAGAGCTGCGGAAATTGTGGTCCTTTGCTGACCAGCTGAGATGTATACTGAAAATCTGCAATGTTCAGGTTAAAGCAGGGGTCTTCAATCCTGGCCCTTTCATGACTTGTGGACTTAAACACCCAGTCATAAAAGAGCCAGGTTTGAAGGCCCCTGGACTTCAACTCCCAGAATTCCTCAGCCAGGCATGCTGGCTGAGGAATTCTGGGAGTTGAAGTCCACAAGTCATAAAAGGGCCAAGTTTGAAGACCCCTGACATAATGTGAGGAAAATAATGTTAACTCAGAAAGAGCTAAACTGGTGTTACTCAACCTCGGCCATTTTAAAAGGTGTGGACTTCGACTCCCAGAATTCCTCAACCAGCATGCCTGGCTGAGGAATTCTGGGAGTTGAAGTCCACAAGTCATCAAAGGGCCAAGTTTAAAGACCCCTGGACTTCAACTCCCAGAATTCCTCAGCCAGGCCCGCTGGCTGAGGAATTCTGGGAGTTGAAGTCCACAAGTCATCAAAGGGCCAAGTTTGAAGACCCCTGACATAATGTGAGGAAAATAATGCTAACTCAGAAAGAGCTAAACTAGTGTTACTCAACCTCGGCCATTTTAAAAGGTGTGGACTTCGACTCCCAGAATTCCTCAACCAGCACGTCTGGCTGAGGAATTCTGGGAGTTGAAGTCCACAAGTCATAAAAGGGCCAAGTTTGAAGACCCCCTGGGTTAAAGGATGAGACCTGAACTGAACATCCTCAGAGGCTGCACGTGGCAGAAAGAGGATTCCGGAACAACGGTTTTACCTGGCTCTCGTCTGCAAGGCCTTCCCTTTTCGCCTGCGAGGACTCGATTCGAAAGACTTTGGTGATGTCTGCAGCTTTGTGTCCTGCGGCCGACTTAGTTTCCCAGAAGAAACAGCCTCCTCCTCCTCGTCACTAAACAGGTCACTGAAACTGCCGTCAGATTTCTGAGGAAAATAATCAAGGAAAACAAACATTACAAGGGAATAGTCGTAGCTCAGGGCTAAGGTGTGGGGTCCTTGGTGCTCCCTAACCTTGTCTTCTTCCTTGCAGACGTTTTGTGACCCAGCTAGGGAACGTTATCAGTGCTAGAAGGGAGGAGGAGGAGGAGGAGGAGGAGGAGGAGGAGGAGGAGGAGGAGGAGGAGGAGGAGGAGGAGGAGGAGAAAGAGAATGACTGTGGGGTCCTTGGTGCTCTCTGATCTTGGTGGGTTTTCTTGCAGACATTTCATGACTCAATTAGGTAACATCATCAGTGCTAGAAGGGAGGAGGAGGACAGTGGAGTCCCTGGTGTTCTCTGAGCTTGGCTGTTTTCTTGCAGACGTTTCATGACCCAGCTAGGTAACGTCATCAGTGGTAGAAAGGAGTGGGGTTTGCAGAGGGGAGGAGGAGGAAGAAGAGGGGGAGCAAGGAGGAGGAGGACTGTGGAGGTGTTCTCCAAGCTTGGCTTCCTTGCAGATGTTTTATGACCCAACTAGGTGACATCATCACTGCTAGAAGGGAAGAGGAAGGAAGGAAGGAAGAAAGGAAGGAAGGAAGGAAGGAAGGAAGGAAGGAAGGAAGGAAGGAAGGAAGGAAGGAAGGAAGGAAGGAAGGAAGGAAGGAAGGAAGGAAGGAAGGAAGGAAGGAAGGAAGGACTGTGGGGTCCTTGGTGCTCTCTGAGCATGGTGGTTTTCTTGCAGATGTTTCATGACTCAACTAGCGAACGTCATCAGTGCTAGAAGGGAGGAGGAGGAGGAAGGAAGGAAGGAAAGAAGGATGGAAGGAAGGAAGGATGAAGGAAGGAAGGAAGGAAGGAAGGAAGGAAAGAAGGAAGGAAGGAAGGATGGAAGGAAGGACAGACTGTGGGGTCCTTGGTGCTCTCTGAGCATGGTGGTTTCCTAGCAGACATTTCATGAACCAGCTAGGTAACACTGTCAGTGCTAGAAGGGGGTGGAGTTGGAGGAGGAGGAGGAAGAGGAGGAGGAAGAAGAAGAAGAAGAAGAAGAGGAAGAGGAAGAAGAAGAAGAAGAAGAAGAAGAAGAAGAAGAAGAAGAAGAAGAAGAAGAAGAAGAAGAAGAAGAAGAAGAAGAAGAAGAAGAAGAAGAAGACGACGACTGTGGGGTCCCTGGTGCTCTCTGAGCTGGCTTCTTTTCTTGTAGACAGTTGCCAAGTTTGGAGCCCCTGGCTGAGGAATTCTGGGAGTTGAAGTCCACAAGTCTTCCAGTTGCCAAGTCAAAAGTGACAGTCTTCTAGCCAGAGAGGGGACTTGGAATAATAGGGGATTGACTATTAACCCAATAAAGCCGCGTTCAGCCCTGCACACACCTTTTCTACTCACCTGAGCTGTGTAGAACAGATTTTCCAAGAGACTCTGGTCGTAGTGAGGGTCGTTCAATTCACTGTCGTACAAGTGGCTCGCGGGCGAAAGAGACCCGGGAGGAGAGCCCGCCACGTCCGCAAGATGATCCGGAGATAAATCAGAACTGCGGATAAAGGAAGACAAAATTCCACAGGTGCACTTCTTATAAAGGCTAAGGTATTCTATCTAGGTGGTCCTCAAGTTACAACCATTCATTTAGTGACTCTTTAAAGTCGGAGGTCTTCAAACTTTGGCCCTTTGATGACTTGTGGACTTCAACTCCCAGAATTCCTCAGCCAGGCACGCTGGCTGAGGAATTCTGGGAGTTGAAGTCCACGAGTCATGAAGGGGCCGTAGTTCCCTCATGCTGGCTGAGGAATTCTGGGAGTTGAAGTCCACGAGTCATGAAGGGGCCATAGTTTCCCCATGCTGCCTCAGGAATTCTGGGAGTTGAAGTCCACGAGTCATGAAGGGGCCGTAGTTCCCTCATGCTGGCTGAGGAATTCTGGGAGTTGAAGTCCACGAGTCATGAAGGGGCCGTAGTTCCCTCATGCTGGCTGAGGAATTCTGGGAGTTGAAGTCCACGAGTCATGAAGGGGCCGTAGTTCCCTCATGCTGGCTGAGGAATTCTGGGAGTTGAAGTCCACGAGTCATGAAGGGGCCGTAGTTCCCTCATGCTGGCTGAGGAATTCTGGGAGTTGAAGTCCAGGAGTCATGAAGGGGCCAAAGTTCCCTCATGTTGGCTCAGGAATTCTGGGAGTTGAAGTCCACCAGTCAAAAAACGTGGCAACTTCAAGACATGCAGAATTCAACTCCCAGAATTCCTCTGTCAGCTGTGACTAGCTAGGGAATTCTGGGAGTTGAAGTCCACAAGGCCTAAAGTTGCCAAGTTTGAAGAGTCCTGGTTTCAAGTTACAACGGCACTGAAATAAAGTGATTTATACCCAGTCCTTGCACTTACAACCATCCCAACATCCCCAGGGTCTCACAATTAAAATTCAAGATGCTTGGCAACTGACTCGCATTTATGACGGTCGCCATGTCCCGGGGTCGTGTCATCCCCTTTTGCCACCTTCTGACATGAGGGAAGCTGGATTCACTTAACAACCACGTTAACAACTTAACAACTACTGCGATTTACTTAATGACTGCAGCAAGCAAGGTCGCAAAAGGGGGTAAAAACTCCCTTAAACGACTGCCTCACTTAGCAACAGAATGTTTGTGATCGTAATCTGAGGACTGCTCCAGGAACACAAATTTTGCAAGATTCCTGAGGCATTTTTTTTCAAATGGGAACCAAACCAATATAGCTCACCTGCCCAGCAGGAGCTCAATGGCTTTTTTCTCAGCATCCAAATCAAATTCCGAACATTCCCGCAATGGCTGAAGAGGGTCTTCACACATAAGGCCAGGATTCTTCAGAGTTCTGGAGATAATATTAGAATTAAAAAAAGGAAAGGAATCCCGACAAAATATCAGAACCCAAAGCATTTTGTGGAGAGAAAATGTGATCCTTTAAAGTGAGGTGAAGAACAATACCTATATCACACAAATTAAAACAGATCGATTTTGCCTCGACTTCAAGTTACTCCGAAAAACCGTCACTAAGGAGAAACTTCCTCACTGTGAGAACAATTCACCAGTGGAACCACCTGCCTCCAGAAGCGGTGAATGCTCCAACACTGGAAGTTTTTAAGAAGAGACTGGACAGCCATTTGTCTGAAATGGTGTAGGATTTCCTGAGCAGAGGGTTGGACTAGATGACCTCCAAGTTCCCTTCCAGCTCTGGCATTCCCTATTCTGATTAAAGGACTGGAGGCTAAAACATACAAGGAACACTTGCTGGAATTGGATATGTCTCGTTTAATGAAGAGAAGGACGAGGGGGGACAGGATAGCAGCGTTCCAGTATCTCAGGGGCTGCCCCAAAGAAGAGGCAGTCAAGCTATTCTCCAAGGTGCCTGAAGGCAGGACGAGAAGCCACGGATGGGAACTAATCAAGGAGAGAAGCAACTTAGAATTAAGGAGAAACTTCCTGACAGTGAGGACAATTAACCAGTGGAACCACCTGCCTCCAGAAGCGGTGAATGCTCCAACACTGGAAGTTTTTAAGAAGAGACTGGACAGCCCTTTGTCCGAAATGGTATAGGGGGTTGGACTAGATGACCCCCAAGGTCCCTTCCAACATTATTATTATTGTTATTATTATTATTATTATTATTATTTATTAAACGCTGGAGACACAAACCTTCCCTCCTGCCTGCCCACACTCACTTTCCGGCTTGTCGGGAGGGGTCCTGCTTTACGGAAGGTCGAGCTTCGTACAGTTCTATGACGGGATCCGGAGTGGCTGTCATGGCGGACACAGCCATCGCATTTCGCAAGCGGTTCCCTCGGTCCAAAAGGTCTTCGGAAGAAAGAGAACATGAAAAACATAATTAAAATTAAAAACAAAGGCAACCAACCACTCCGGCCGACCGTGATCCTCTTTCCGGGATTCAAATGCAATACGGCCTTTAAAAGAGAGAGAGAAAAAAATTGAAATAAAGATAGTCCTCGATTTATGACCACAAACGAGTCCAAATTTTTAACAGTTGTTAAGTGAGTTTTGCCCAGGGGTAGGATTCAGCCAGTTCGCAACCGGTAGCTCATTTATTTGTTGCCCGGGCCCAGAACGGACTTCCGGAAGCGGCATCCACACAGAGAACCGGTGGTTCACCTATTCGAATCCCGCCACTGGTTTTGCCCCATTTTACGGCCTTTTTCTGCCACGGCTGTTAAGTGAATCACTGCAGTTGTTAAGTTAATAACGTGGTGGTTAAGTGAATCTGGCTTCCCCCCCCATTGACTTTGTTTGCTAGAAGGTCACCAAAGGGGATCACCTGACCCGCCGGGACACTTAGCGACTGTCGTAAATACGAGTGAGTTGACAAGCATTCGAATTTTGACCCCCGTGGCCACAGAGATGCTACAATGGTCCTAAGTGTGTAAAACGGTCAGAAATCCCGTTTCAGTGCCGTTGTAACTTCCAACGGTTCTTAGTAATAGTAATAGTAGTAAAGTTGGAAGGGACCTTGGAGGTCATCCAGTCCAACCCCCTGTTCAGGCAGGAAACCCTACACCATTTCGGACAAGTGGCTGTCTAGTCTCTTCTTTAAAACTTCCAGTGTTGGAGCATTTACTGCTTCTGGAGGCAGGCTGTTCCACTGATTAATTGTTCTCACTGTCAGGAAGTTTCTCCTTAGTTCTAGGTTGCTTCTCTCCTTGATGAGTTTCCACCCGTTGCTTCTTGTCCTGCCTTCAGGTGCTTTGGAGAATAGCTTGACTGCCTCTCCTTTGGGGCAGCCCCTGAGATACTGGAAGGCTACTATCCTGTCCCCCCTTGTCCTTCTCTTCGTTAAACTAGACATACCCAATTCCAGCAACCGTTCCTTATATGTTTTAGCCTCCAGTCCCCTAATCACCTTTGCTGCTCTTCTCTGCACTCTTTCTACAGTCTCAGCATCTTTTTTACACTGTGGTGACCAAAACTGGATGCAGTATTTCAAGTGTGGCCTTACCAAGGCCTTGTAAAGTGGTATTAACTCTTCAAGTGATCTTGATTCTATCGCTCTGTTAATGCAGCCTAGCACTGTGTTGGCCTTTTAAGTGAATCTTAAGTGAATCCAGGTTCCCCGTTCACTCTGCTTGTTCGGAAAACCCAAAAGGGGGTCACATGATACCGCAACCATCACAAATACATGCCAGTTGCCAAGTGTCTGAATCCTGATCACGTGACCGTGGGGAATGTTGCAATGGTTGCAAGTCTGAAAAACCATCCTAAGTCACTTTTTTTTTCCAGTGCCGTTGTATGTTCGAATAATCACTAAATGAATGGTTGTTAAGTCAAAGACCGCCTGTGCGGTACTGTTCCACACCAGTGTTCTGTCCCAGCCTACACACGTTCTTCGTTACTTCACAAAGACAACCCCTCTTTTAACAGTAGACTGGGAAATAAACCCTTTTTATTTGAGTCACAGACCTGATAATTGTCCCAGAAAACCAAAGCAGCAGAACACTTTTCCAACGGGAGACCTTGTCCAAAAGCAAAACGGCCCACAAGTCAAACAGGAAATAACTCACAGGCAAAATAAACAGACCATGATCTCTTGACACTGAAGTGCGCTGCCTCCAGCAACCATCCTTGCCCACACATTCCCTTTTTGTTACGCAGCCCCCAAGGTGCGGCTTCTCAGTGCTTTCTCCTCCTCCCCTGGAGTCGTCCCATTGCCTCCCTCTGTCCTACTCGTGTGACCTGTCTACGTGTACGAGAGTATCTGAGGTCTTCCAGCTGTGCTTCCTCCGAGTCCGACTCAGCTTCCCAGTACAGCTGGCTCTCAGCTGGATCAGGAGTGGAAGGACCAGACTCTTCATTAGTTTGTAAGTCCTGCAGCTCATCAGAGCCCCCCTCCTCCTCCTCCTCTGATTCCCCAGACTCAACTACCAGGATCATAGGCTGGCACGGAATCACAACAAGCAGCTTACCTGCCAGGAGATCCTTCGTGGCTGGACTGTTGCAAGGAAGAACACGGACAGGCGCTGCGCTTTCCTTGCCTGACTTCATTTGTGCCTCTGGATCAGAGCTGTCCAAAAACACCCTTTGTGGCTTGGGATCCTTTGCGTTCAAGACGCAATTCGGGTGGTGTGGAGATCCGGTAATACTCCTCGGGATATTCTCCAAGTTCTCTTGGAAATATAAGTGATCTTTTCCCCTGAAACATAAGCGCCCGGGAAACTCAGTTCAGGCTGGCTTCGGATCCCTGCAGTGGTTTCAGATGTTGGGGTTATCTTAGTACAGAGGTCCCCAACCCCCGGAATGTGGACCGGTACCGGGCCGTGGCACGCCAGCAACCGGTCTGCACAAACAAGCAAAGCCCCATCCGTGGGAGGCAGGCAGCATACAAAATCACACACCCTCCGGTCCGTGGAAAAACCTCCCCCCACGGAGGAGAGTGGAGAAATATTGGGAAATTAATAGGAAATAAGAACGTTATACTGTATTATTCATCAGATGATGTAAGATGGTGAGAAATAGAGTACGTCTGAATAGATAAGAGGTGGATCCTGAATATTAGACCTTGTGATGAATTGGATAAAGGGAAATTTGGTGAGTCAAAATTTGGACATTATAAACAACAAGAGGTCAGATTCAAATATTAACGGGAAACTAAAAATTGGGAAAAACTAATTAGGACACTGATTGTCTATAAAGACCGAATGTTAAATAACTAGGATGTGTGTAAGCTAAAAATTATGGATAAATGTAAGAATGTTATTTTTATTTAATCGATATAATAAGAATTGTATTAGTTTAAATATGAGACGGTAAATGCTAAGGGGAAAAGAGAGGAAATATTTAATGTGGTACTTTTAGATTTGTATTAAAGCTCTATTCTATTCTATTCTATTCTATTCTATTCTATTCTATTCTATTCTATTCTATTCTATTCTATTCTATTCTATTCTATCCTATCCTATCCTACCCTATCCTGCATTCTATTCTATCCTATCCTATCCTATCCTATCCTATCCTACCCTATCCTGCATTCTATTCTATTCTATCCTATCCTATCCTACCCTATCCTGCATTCTATTCTATTCTATTCTATTCTATTCTATTCTATTCTATTCTATTCTATTCTATTCTATCCTGCATTCTATTCTATTCTATTCTATTCTATTCTATCCTACCCTATCCTGCATTCTATTCTATTCTATCCTATCCTACCCTATGCTGCATTCTATTCTATTCTATCCTATCCTATCCTATCCTACCCTATCCTGCATTCTATTCTATTCTATTCTATTCTATTCTATTCTATTCTATTCTATCCTACCCTATCCTGCATTCTATTCTATTCTATCCTATCCTATCCTATCCTATCCTATCCTATCCTACCCTATCCTGCATTCTATTCTATTCTATTCTATTCTATTCTATCCTACCCTACCCTACCCTACCCTGCATTCTATTCTATTCTATTCTAAAATATAACATAACATGCATACACGTATATGTACAATATTAAAAGCATGGCTATCCTATAAAACCAGCAGTTCTTTTTTTCCAAAAAGATAGGAAATATACATTTTGGAACCTTTAGGGCTGATTTTTTTTTAAATCCTAGTTGACAGAAAAGTTAAAAAAAAACGTACCTTGGAGTACTTGCTCTGCTGCTGCCTATGGACTCTCTTCCATGAAGGTGTGTGCCACCTGGTCTGTGGATCTGGGACGGAGCAAGGGAGTGGCTGAAATCTGCAGCATCTTTGTTGGCATGTGTGCTGGGGACCATGTGGCTGCTTTCGTACACATCGGACAGAGGTTCCAGATGCAGGGATATCTGCAGTGGGGCATTTGAGGAAGCCCGTAAGAACAGCTCCCAATTCACACTCTATCTAACGCAGGGGTCTTCAAACTTGGCCCTTTTATGACTCATGGACTTCAACTCCCAGAATTCCTCAGCCAGGCATGCGTGCCTGGCTGAGGAATTCTGGGAGTTGAAGTCCACGAGTCATAAAAGGGCCAAGTTTGAAGACCCCTGATCTAACAGGTGGAAGGTTTACAAGACTTCAGGGGCTTCTCGCTAATCTTTATAACAGTTTTGCAAGAAAATCTTTTTTTTTTTTGCAAGAGAGCCAGGCAGTTGTAATGGTGAAGGCACCAGGATAGAAAGCGGGATATCCTGAGTTCTAATCCTGCCTTAGGCACAAAATCAACCAGTCCCACTCTCATAGCCTTTGGAAGGAGGCCGTGGCAAACCACTTCGGAAATCTTCCCAAGAAAACTGGCTGGTGAAAAAGCTGACTTAAAGGCAACAACAATAATAACAACAATATAATTTCCAGGAAAAGCTGGGAGATAATGGTTTGCTTAAGGCTATCCAGAACATTTACGATTCCGGAGAGATGTATCTGTCTGTCTGTCTGTCTATCTCTCTCTCTCTCTCTGTGTCTATCTATCTGTCTGTCTGTCTATCTTTATTATTTATCTGTATCTATCATCTACCATCTCTTCATTCATTATGTCTGTCTGTCTGCATCTATCTATCTATCTATCTATCTATCTATCTATCTATCTATCTATCTATCTATCTATCTATGTCTATCTATCTATGTCTATCTATGTCTGTCTGCCTGTCTATTATTTATCTGTATCTATCATCTACCATCTCTTCATCCATTATGTCTGTTTACGTCTATCTATCTATCTACCTATCTACCTACCTACCTATGTCCATCTATCTATTATTTATGTATATCTATCATCTACCATCTCTTCATCCATCATGTCTGTCTGTCTGCTGTCTGTCTATCTATCTATCCATCCATCCATCTATCCATCCATCCATCTATCTGTATGTATCATCTACCATCTCTTCATCTATTATGTCTGTCTGTCTGTCTGTCTACATCTCTCTCTCTCTGTCTTGTCTGTCTGTCTGTCTGTCTACCTACCTATGTTTATCTATCTATTATTTATCTATATCTATTATCTACCATCTCTTCATCCATCATGTCTGTCTGTGTCTGTCTGTCTATATCTATCTATCTATCTATCTATCTATCTATCTATCTATCTATCTATCTATCTATCTATCTATCTATCTATCTACCTATCTACTTATCTATCTATCTATCTATCTATCTATCTATCTATCTATCTATCTATCTATCTATCTATCTATCTATCTATCTATCTATCTATCATCTCTATCTATCTATCTATCTATCTATCTATCTATCTATCTATCTATCTATCTATCTATCTATCTATCTATCTCTATTATTTATCTGTATCTATCATCTACCATCTCTTCATCCATTATGTCTGTCTGTCTGTCTACATCTCTCTCTCTCTCTCTCTGTCTTGTCTGTCTGTCTGTCTGTCTACCTACCTACCTACCTACCTATGTTTATCTATCTATTATTTATCTATATCTATCATCTACCATCTCTTCATCCATCATGTCTGTCTGTCTGTCTACGTCTATCTATCTAGCTTGCTTGCTTGCTTGCTTGCTTTAATATTTTCTAAATCTTTGCACAACATTCAACAACCCTTTTGAGTTGTCTGCACCAATATCAGAAACCTGATTTTGAGCAACTCATTTTCCAAACGGTTCTTGTGGGGAAAAAGAGGAGAGAGAAGGAGCATTGGATATATTTGCTGCCTTAAGTTATTTGTAAGAATAGTAAAAGTGGGGTGCAGATAAAACGAATCCTCCAGACAACCAAAACAACTGCTTTAGAATAGGGGTCCCCAACCTCCGGGTCAAGGCCCATTCAGAACCAGTCTGCGCAAGCAGTGGGTGAGCGCATTCACGCGCTCCACTTGCGTGAACGGTGAGGGTGCCTGCCCATGTGCAAATCTCCACACACACCAGCAACTGGTGCAAACGGAGCTACATATGCAGAGACGCCAATGCCACCGGTCCACAAAACTGGAAAGATTGGGGTCTGCTGCTTTAGAACATCCAGACTATTACTAATTAATGTCATGGTTCCGACAGATGAAACTTCGAGGCATTGTTTACCTTAAAGACTCTTAAGCCAAAATCTGAATTCCCCTCCCCAGAGCACATAGTGCCAAAGCACAATTTCCCCCCTCCAATTCGCAGTCATAAATCACATTCCCCAATTAGCTTGAAACGCAGGCTTCCCCTCCAATTCTCCAGCCCGCCATTTCTTATCATTTCTGGCTACAGTAACCTTGTTTCTCATACTAGGTCTAGAGCTGTTATGTCTAGTGGACTCTCGTTCACATCCCCCCTTCCCAGCATCATCTAATTCTAACTCTAAAAGCAAAAGGAACAAGATGGCTACATTTCCCTCTGTTGTCAGTGGAAAAACATCCGATGTGAGCAGCGTTGACCTCAACTGTGTGCATTTTAAACTGATCCCTATTTACAATATTTGGAGTTGAGGCCGCGCAACAGAGAGAGAGAGAAAAAAAAAGAATTTTGACTCACCTGCAGCTCTCCCATCTTTTCCGACGACGGAGAAACGATGGTGAAAAATCCACTGATTGGGTGGCTGGGGGAGAGCTGAGCCAGCCCCTTGATTTGAACCCGTCCGATCGGAAGGTGGTCTGATTTGGTCATTACTTCCAAAAGAAGAGCCCCCATATCTGTCGGAAGCCAGCAAAGAGGATCAAATTGGTCCAACTGGATAAGCAACATACGAATTTGAAGGGTATGGATCTACTTCAAAACCGTATCTGTCGTATACAGTTGAACTGGGGTGTCTTTGAGGGTCCCTGAATCGGTTTGTTTTCTTGCAGACGTTTCATGACCCAGCTAGGTAACATTGTCAGTGCTAGAAGGGAGGGGGGATATTAGTGGAAGCGGTCTTTGTGGTTCCTGGGCTGGGGTGTTGGCTGTTAGCTTGTCTGGAAGTTCCTTGATTGGGTATTGTTTGCTCCTTGACCAAGATACTAGACTAGAATATAAATTGAGAGCAAACCTCACTCCCTACTGGTGTTGATGATGTTTCCTAGTTTGGTAATGAAACGTCTGCAAGGAAACCACCAAGCTCAGAGAGCACCAAGGACCCCACAGTCCTCCTCTTCAAAACCTACTCCCTTGAACAAGGGTCTTCCAACTTGGCCCTTTTATGACTTGTGGACTTCAACTCCCAGAATTCCTCAGCCAGGCACGCCTGGCTGAGGAATTCTGTTTGTTGAAGTCCACAAGTCATAAAAGGGCCAAGTTTGAAGACTCCTGCATTAATCCATCTCTTTCTTTCTTTCTTTCTTTCTTTCTTTCTTTCTTTCTTTCTTTCTTTCTTTCTTTCTTTCTTTCTTTCTCTTTCTTTCTTTTCTTTCTTTCTTTCTTTCCTTCTTTTCTCTTTCTTTCTTTCTTTCTTTCTTTCTTTCTTTCTTTCTTTCTTTCTTTCTTTCTTTCTTTCTTTCCTTTCCCTTTCTTTCTTTCTCTCTCTCTTTCTTTCTTTCTTTTCTTTTCTTTCTTCAAAACCCACTCCCTTGAAGCATTGATCATGTTCCCTAGTTTGGTAATGAAATGTCTGCCAGAAAACCACCAAGCTCAGAGAGCATCAAAGACCTCACAGTCCTTCCTCCTCCTCCTCTTCTTCAAACCCCATTCTCTCTTTTTTTTTTAACAATATTTTATTGAGTTTATATAGATAAGGGAAAATTAGGAACAATATGCCTATGGTAAGGGAGGGGGACGGGGGGAAGGAAATAGGGGATTTAGGATAAAATAAGGAAAAGTACAATCACATATTTTAACAAACAAGCAACTGTCCGGATCATAATCATGAGTGAATATCTTAAAATAAAATTAAGTTTTGGAAACACTCCCGTTTGCGATTCTCTTGAAGCACTGACGATGTTCCCTAGTTTGGTAACGAAATGTCTGCAAGAAAACCACCCAGCTCAGAGAGCACCAAGGACCCCACAGTCCTTCCTCCTCCTCCTCCTCCTCCTCCCCACAAACCCCACTCCCTTCTAGCACTGATGAAGTTACCTAGTTAGGTCATGAAACGTCTGCAAGAAAACCGCCAAGCTCAGAGAGCACCAAGGATGCCACAGTTCTCCTCCTCCTCCTCCTCCTCCTCTTCCTCCTACTCTCCACCCACCCCCCTCCCTTCTAGCTCTGATGTTGTTACCTAGTTGGGTCATGAAACCTCTGCAAGAAAACCACCCAGCTCAGAGAGCACCAAGGACCCCACAGTCTTCCTCCTCCTCTTCTTCTTCTTCTTCCTCCTCCTCCTCCTCCACCTCCTCCTCCTCCTCCCTTCTAGCACTGAAGATGTTACGATTCTCGTACTTCTCAATTGCACTTAACCATTTCTCTTTTCCACCCTAAAAATAGCCAATGTGTGGCCCTTTCCAGAGGACCTCTGTGGACTGAGCACATCCAGGGCACACCCGTTCAACCGGTCACCCTATGAGTTGCAAAGAGCCACCTCCTACCTGCCAGGTAAGAGGCAAACTGCTTGGGCCCACATCGCACTGGGTAGCAGGTGGTGGTGTTCAGGATCTTCTGCTCCGGCTGGGAAACATCCTGGGGAACGAAGACGGTGCCGTTGCTGGTTTCTCCCCACCATCTCACCCGAACCAGGGATGACGCTGGCGGCTTGGCGACCATCCACAGGATTTTGCTAACGGTCAGCTTGAGGAAGCAGCGCAGGGCTCCTTCCACCAGAGGTGGTAAACTGGTAGAAGGGGAGACATCGCTGAGAGCTGCAGAGAAATAACAGAGCGCAAATTAAATTAGATGATGACTATTATGACCTCCAAAGCGCCAGACGGCAGGAGAAGAAGCGACGGGTGGAAAGTCATCAAGGAGAGAAGCAACCTGGAACTAAGGAGGAATTTCCTGACAGTTAGAACAATGAACCCATGGAATGACTTGCCACCAGAAATCACTGGAGGCTTTCAAAAAGAGACTGGACAACCATTTGTCTGAAATGGTATAAGGTTTCCTGTCTGAGCAGAGGGTTGGACTAGATGACCTCCAAGGTCCCTTCCAACTCTGTTATTCTGTTAATCTTCATAATCATCTCCAAAGCGCCTGAAGGCAGGACAAGAAGCAACGGGTGGAAACTAATCAAGGAGAGAAGCAACCTCGAATTAAGGAGAAACTTCCTGACAGTTGGAACAATTAACCAGTGGAACCTCCTGCCTACAGAAGTGGTGAATGCTCCAACCCTGAAAGTTTTTAAGAAGAGACTAGACAGCCATTTGTCCGAAATGGTACAGGGCAGGGGTAGGCACCCTTGGCCCTTCATGACTCGTGGACTTCAACTCCCAGAATTCCTGAGCCAGCCATGCTGAGGGGAAAGGGAGAGGTTTTCAAGCTGAGCCATGCTGGCTCAGGAATTCTGGGAGTTGAAGTCCACGAGTCATGAAGGGGCCAAGGTTGCCTACCCCTGGTATAGGGTTTCCTGCCTGAGCAGGGGGGTGGGCTAGATGACCTCCAAGGTCCCTTCCTCCTCCTCCTCTTCCTTCCCTCCTCCTCCTCCTCCTCCTCATCATCATCAATAAATTTATATGCCACCCATCTCAGTGTTCCGGCAACTATGGAGCAGCTTACAGAGCAATAAAAAAAGCCAAAAAAGCCAACACAGTGCTAGGCTGCATTAACAGAGGGATAGAATCAGGATCACGTGAAGTATTAATACCACTTTACAAGGCCTTAGTAAGGCCACACTTGGAATCCTGCATCCAGTTTTGGTCACCACGATGTAAAAAAGATGTTGAGACTCTGGAAAGAGTACAGAGAAGAGCAACAAAGACTATTAGGGGACTGGAGGCTGAAACATACAAGGAACGGTTGCTGGTATTGGGGATGTCTAGTTTAATGAAGAGAAGGACGAGGTGATAGCAGTCTTCCAATATCTCAGGGGCTGCCCCAAAGAAGAGGGAGTCAAGCTATTCTCCAAAGCGGCTGAAGGCAGGACAAGAAGCAACGGATGGAAACTCATCAAGGAGAGAAGCAACCTGGAACTAAGGAGAAACTTCCTGATAGTTACAACAATTAACCAGTGGAACTACTTGCCTCCAGAAGCGGTGAATGCTCCAAAACTGGAAGTTTTTAAGAAGAGTCTGGACAACCATTTGTCTGAAATGGTATAGGGTTTCCTGCCTGAGCAGGGGGTTGGACCAGATGACCTCCATGGTCCCTTCCAACTTTATTATTATTATTAAAAAGTTGTGTTTTTTTTTTAAAAAAGGTACAGATAGTCCTTGACTTACAACCCCCTTTTTTTAGTGACTGTTCAAAGTTACAGAGGTACAGAAAAAAGGGACCTATGGCCGTTTTTTTCACTCGTACGACCGTTGCAGCATCCACGCGATCGCGTGATCAATTCAGATGCTTGGCAACTGGCAACCAGTTCTTGAAGTTCTGCTTATCCAGCCTGCTGCCATTCCATCAAGGCGGCTCTCCTTATAGTACATAAAAACACAACATTTTCCAGAAGTGGTTTCCCACTGCCTTCCTCTAGAGTGGCCCTCCCATTCTTCTGCCCTCTGGGATCTCCTGGTGGTCCCCCATTCATCTCTTTCTCTGGGAAATCCTTTCAAGCAACAGCCAGGAGAGGAAAAAGCAAAGCATCTATTCCCTCGTCATCTGCCTTCATCGATAGTGCCCGCCCCCAGCTCGCTTTGTCCCCAAGGCAGAACTCGAACACAGAACCAGTTCCCAAACTTCTCCCAGTATCTAATCTGCTGCTATTCCCCATTCCATCGAGGCGGTTCTCCTTATAGTGCATAAGGAGTTTCCCACCATTTCCCTCTAGAGCGTCCCTCCCATTCTCCTGTCCTCTGGGATCTCCTGGTGGTCCCCCATCTATCTCTTCAGCTGGGAAATCCTTTGCAGCAACAGGAGAGAGAAGGCAAGGCATCTCCTCCCACATCTGCTGCCTTCGTCGACAGTGGGGGCCCGCAGCTCACTTTGTAGCCAAGGCACAACTCGAACTCAGAACCAGTTCCCCTGGTTATGTAGCCTGCTGCCATTTCCTATTCCATCAAGGTGGTTCTCCTTATAGTACATACAAACACGACATTTTCCACAACTGGTTTCCCACCATCTTTGTCTAGGGTGTCCCTCCCATTCTCCTGCCCTCTGGGATCTCCAAGTGGTCCCCCATCCAACTCTTCGGCTGGGAAATCCTTCGCAGCAACAGCAGGAGGGGGGGGGAAGCATCTATTCCCACATCTTCTTCCTTTATTGACCTTGCCCCCCCCCCGCCAGCTCACTTGGTACCCAAGGCAGAACTCGAACACAGAACCTGTTCTCAAACTTCTGCTGGTATCTGGCCTGTGCCATTCCCCATTCCATCAATTGTGGCTGTCCTTAGAGTGCACAAAAACACGACATTTTTCACAAGTGGTTTCCCACCGCCTTCCTCTAGGGTCTTCCTCTCATTCTCCTGCCCTGTGGGATCTCCAGGTGGTCCCCCATCCAACTCTCCATCTGGGAAATCCTTCACAGGAACAGGAGAGGAAAAACAAACAAAACAAAGCATCTGTTCCCACGTCTTCTGCCTTCGTTGACCTTGCCCCCCCCCCCGCCAGCTCACTTGGTACCCAATGTAGAACTCGAACTCAGAACCAATTCTCCTGGTTATCTAGCCTGCTGCCATTCCCCATTCCATCAGTTCTGGCTCTCCTTAAGAGTGCATAAAAACACGACATTTTTCACAAGTGGTTTCCCACCGCCTTCGGTCTCCCTCCCATTCTTCTGCCCTCTGGGATCTCCTGGTGGTCCCCCGTCCGTCTCTTCGTCTAATTCTTAAGGAAATCCTTTGCAGGAGAGGAAAAAAAGCAAAGCGTCTCTTCCCACGTCCGAGCCTTTTGCGAACCCGGGTCAGCCGCTGGGGTTGTGGGAAGGCGACAGGGACGGACCCAGCCCGGCCTCGACCTCCCTCACCCACCCGTCCGACGACGGCCGGCCGCCGCCCGGCCCGGCCCGCCTTTGCTCTTCTTCTGCTTCATCCTCGCCACTAGGCCCGGAGCCGCTGCCTAGCAACGGGCGCCGCCGCCGCCGCGCGGCCTGCTGGGAAAATGGCGGGAGGGCCGCGGCCTCGAGCGGTCGCCGCTTCAACTACCACTCCCAGAAGGCCTTGCGAGGGAACATAGAGATATGGATAGTAAGTTTTAGAAACACACAGTTTGCGATAGAGCGGGGGGGGGGTTTCTCTCCAACTTGGAGCCGTTTAAGATGGGCGGGCTTGATGCGTGGACTTTAACATGTGTGGACTCATGTGTAAGCTTCATGTATGGCAGGGGGTCCTCAAACCTGACCCTTTTATGACTTGTGAACTTCAATTCCCAGAATTCCTCAGCCAGCGTGCCTAGCTGAGGAATTCTGGGAGTTGAAGTCCAGGAGGGTCTTCAAACTTGGCCCTTTTATGACTTGTGGACTTCAACTCCCAGAATTCCTCAGCCAGCGTTAATTCATAATAATATGAATTATTCTTAGTAAGAAGTAGAACATGAAGGAAGAAAAATGTAAATAAGAAATAATGGGGCTATAAGGACAAATATTTAAAGAAGAAGGGGGAAATGTAAATATTAGATTACCGTTACGTAATTGCTGTAAAAAAAGGAGGAGTATATATTGTGTGTGTATGTGTGTTATGTTTTGATTTGTTCTGTTTTGTCTTGTTGGTTAAAAAAAAAAAAAAAAAACTTCGCCCTTTGATGACTTGTGGACTTCAACTCCCAGAATTCCTCAGCCAGCTTGCCTAGCTGAGGAATTCTGGGAGTTGAAGTCCAGGGGGGTCTTCAAACTTGTCCCTTTTATGACTTGTGGACTTCAACTCCCAGAATTCCTCAGCCAGGCACACAAGGGCCAGGTTTGAAGATCCCTTTTGTCTGGACTCAGGTGATGTGGACTTCAATTCCCAGAATGCCCCAGCCAGCCACCCACCTTAAAAGTACAAGATTGAAAAACATTATAGAGCGAGAAAACAGTGAAATTAATTTTGGGGGAAATATCACATTTTAATCCTAATCCCTTCTTTACCAGGGCAGTGGCATATCTACCGCAAGACTGCATTTTTGTTGATGTCAGGGGAAGAAAGCCAATTTCCCAAAGATTCCGATAAGAGCTGCAGCACTCTTGTTTCCCAGTCTGGCCCTGGAGCATGGGAGTTGCAGTTGTACGGCCGACATGCAAAGTTACTTCTTCTACTGTAATTTTCCATGAGGATTGGGTCTTACCCCCCTTTCTTCCCTCTTCAGTGTTGCATTGCTTGCATGCAAACAATTTGGCTATCAAGCTTCTCCGTATTTGCAGGCAATCCCCGACTTATGACAGTTCATTTAGTGGCCGTTCAAAGCTACAAGGACACTTTAAAAAAAGGCACTTGCGATCATTTTTCACATTTTCGACCCTCGGTCACATGATCAAAATTTGAACGCTTCGCCACTGACTCATATTTATGACGGTTGCAGTGTCCCGGGTCATGTGATCCTCTTGTGGAAAAATAAAGCCTTAAAAAAATAAAGGGCCTTTACGAAATTCCATGGGTGAAAGAGAGATCTTTATTTTTGCGCAAAAGGTTCAGAAGTGATTTAACAATCAACAAATTTCTGAACAAGGGGGAGGGTCTAAACTAAAGCTTTATAGGTTTCTTTCTCTCAGGAACAAAGGAAGCATAGATGGAATTTACATTGTATATGGAATCTACTTTTGTGTAACATTCAGATAGTTTCTCACACGTTAGCTCCATTTCTCATGGGAATACAATGAAGGCAGTTTTTACTTTTATACAATGTTTCTAAATATGCATTAGGTCATTCATGTACTGTTAATACAGCTTTTGGCTAACACAGCTTTCTTTCAGAGATTATGCAGACACATGATTTTTGCTTTTAGTGATTTTTCATTATTATTATTATTATTTTACTTTATTCTTCTTTATTCTATGTTATTCTATTTCTTTCCCACTTTACTCCCCCCTTTTGGAAGTTTTCCAGCTTAAACTTCCATTATTCTACCTCTGATTCCGGATCTCCTGAAGGTACCATTTTACATTCCCATAAGGCTAACATTGTTTCATGTTTCGCTGTTAATTGGGCTGTACTTTCTGAGATCCTCCGAATCATGGCTATAAGACAGGGGATCAAGCAAGGAATTAAAATACATCCTAGAATTAACAAAACTTTCAGGCCTATAAACCTTCATAGTTATAGCAGCCTTGTTAATTCCAAGATCCATAGCAGTGGTCTCATTGGTTCCAGACCACCATTTACCGTTTTCCCATGTCCCTGTGCATAGGAGGTCACCTACTGCTACACAAGATTCTGTTTTGTTTCTTGAATAACATACATGTCCTACCAAGTTGGAAGTGAGACCCCAATCACCATCTTTCCCACTTGTATAGGTTAAATTATTATTTTTAGACATTTCTAGTACCTTGGTATAATTTAACTCTTGTGCCTCCCATGGCCACCTTTCTCCCATGTTTGTTCCACCACACACAAAACAGTTAGACACGCCTAAAGTATGGGCAATGTCTTCTGCTAACTTAACAAAGGTATTGGTTACATGTCTAGGTACTTCAGGAATATGTAGGTTCTCCATTTCCTCATAATATGACCAAAATAATGATTTTTGTTCTGGTCTTTTGGTTGCAGTTATAATTTTGACTTCTATTTCTGACATTGGGTCATAGCCATTTGTACCTATTCCTATCCCAAACATCCATTTCTTACTTTCCCACCTATTTTGTTCTAGGAACCAACTGCCATTCTTGACTGTGAGAGTCACCAAATTACAGTTATCCGTTCCACAGGAATTTGCTTTTGTTTCATTCTTTTCAAACAAGATGTGGTCTATCTCTTTTGGGTCTTGGGTATGCCACTTAATACATGACCACCACTTACATTTGACCGCACATCCATCTGGTGGGCACAAGTACTTATGTTTTGGGATAAAGTTGTGAATATTACCGATCCCTCCGCAACCATATGTTGGAGTCCAATAATTAGCTGCTTTGCAAACATCAAAGGTGACGCTAAAACTGGAGTGTGGATTGGATTTCCATTGGGAGATCCCTAAGAGTGCCTGGTCCTTATAGCTAGTTCTTGTTCTATGTGTTTTGATTTGTAAGGCCCAACGATCAGGATCAGACTTCGGGTTATAACACTGATATTGGACACCTTTTCTACTAACTTTATATGTAGTTCTATTGTATGTACAAGAGTCAGGAGAACTATCTTGGCACCCTTCTGGTTTAACTGTATGGTAAATCAAAGTCTTGGTTATCTGGTTTCCTTGTTTTGTAGTTTTGATACAGTTTTGACAACCTTGGTTTCCCTGTGTTTCTGCTCTTTCTTGGTGTGTGCTACTCTATAATTCTTTATTAGAGGGTTTCTGCATTATGACCTCTCGTGTAGCCATTGTACTGATTTGTGTAGGAATGTGTGTGCATATTAAATAATTAACAAATATTATGAGCTGTAGAATCCTCATATCTTCCACCGTGCGTAGAGAGACAGCTTCCTGGGGTGTCTCAGCAAGGTTGTTGATCACACCGTGTCTTGGGAACCCGTTGCTGTATTTCTTGTAAATTTCAACACCAAAGGCTTGTCAGTCTTGTCCACCTTGTAGGTCACCGGATCTGCAGGTGCAGCTGCTTTCACTCTACTCCAATGGATCCAAGATTTTCCTTCCAGGGTTTTCACTGCCAAAGGAGAACACATGACAACAGTATACGGTCCTTTTCATCTTGGGCTCAAGGGATCTGATTTCCAGTGCTTTACCCACACTCTATCTCCAGGCTTGAACCCATGTGTTGCTGTAACTACTGGAGGGGGTTGTTGTTCCATCATATAATGGCGCAATTTTGAAACGGCCAAATTATGAAGCTGTAACTGATGTAACAATTTCTGTTGATCTACTCCCCCCTTATGTGCCAAGTTGGGCCATCCTTGACTGTCAGGTTTAAACAGGCAAGGAGGACGGCCAAACATGAGCTCATAAGGACTAAGTTGTAATTTAGTGCGGGGGGGGGGGCAGTCTGATTGCATATAAAACCATAGGCAAAACATCTGGCCAGTGTAGATGAGTTTCTAAACAAAATTTGGTAATAAGTGTTTTAATTGTTCTATGAGATCTTTCCACTCTAGCAGCCGATTGAGGGCGGAAAGCACAATGAAATCTCCATTTAATTCCTAATGCTTGGGCTAAAGCCTGATTGATTTGGTGTACAAATTCAGGGCCATTATCTGTTCTATTGTTTGCATGCAGTCATGAACAGGTTTGGTTGAATCAGGAATTGGCATTAGAGTTGCTGGGTTTAAAGTTGAGCATTGTTGCAGTGTAACTTGTGGATTTTCTAATAAAAGAGCCTGTATTTTATGCATTCGTTGATTACTTATCCATAAATGTCCTTTATTATCAATGATTGTCTGCAAAGCATGACTAGTATAAACAGTCACTGGAGCTGAAAAGGTTAACTTGTTTGCCTCCTGCAGTAATAGCATAACTGCTGCTAGAATTTTTAAACATTGGGGCCAGCCCTGTGAAGAAATGTCCAGGTGTTTTGACAGATAAGCGACAGGGCGGTTCCAACTTCCCTGTTTTTGGGTAAGGACCCCTAAAGCTACATTTTGTCTTACATCCACATAAAGTGAAAAGGGCTTAGATATATCAGGTAGTCCTAGGGCAGGGGCTGTGGTGAGAGCCTGTTGCAATTGTCTCATTGCTTGGGTTTGTTCCTCTTGCCACAAAAGAGGTTCTTTTTCTGGTCCCCTTAAAGCTTGGTACAATGGTTTAGCTGTGAGAGCGAAGTTAGGAATCCAAATTCTACAGAAGCCTGTAATTCCCCAAAAGGCTCTAACTTCCTGTTTTGTTTCTGGGATGGGAATCTGTAACACAGCTTGCTTTCTCTGGGGGCCCAAAGTTCTTTGTCCTTGTGAAAGTTCATAGCCTAAATACATTATAGTCTCTTGAACTAATTGTGCTTTCTTTTTGGATGCTCTATAACCACAGTCTTGTAACAATTGGAGCAGTCTGGATGTGTTTTCAAAGCAATCCTCCCTGCTTTGGCCAGTTACTAAGACATCATCGACATATTGAAGGCAACAATCCTCTTGTCTGACTAACTTCAGATAAGCAAGATCTTGGGCTAGGGCTTGACTAAAGCACGTTGGTGAATTTTTAAATATACGGCTACCACAAGGATTTGATTGCTTGCCAATGGATTTATTTAGGACAGATCTGGTGGCTCCCATGTCAACTAGCATCGGGACAACCTGTCCTCCCACCCTTATTTTAACAATGGGCTCTGGGGGTGGGCGATAGAACCCTGTCCTCTTCAGTCTTCCCATTCAGTGTCAGCTAAGCCGATCATGTTTTCTTCTCTTTCCTCTGTCTGATTGGGATAAACTGGATGCCCTCTTCCTTTGAAGCTCTTTCTGAAGCCTCTCTGGAAAGTCCCTCTAAATCCTCTTCCTCTTCCTCTTCCATACTGGCGAGATTGTCCCCTGGGTTGGCCATTCCTCTGGGGGCACTCCCTTTGCCAGTGTCCTTCTTGTTTACAGATGGCACACTGATTGGGTCCTAGGCATGTTCCTCCCAATGCCACGGCTAACATTTCAACTTTCTTTTTGATCTAATTTGCGTTCCTCCTCCCTGTCACGGTTTACGGAACATATTGAAGCATTGAAATATTAGTGTTATCTGTCCAGGAACAAACACCTCTCTTAGAGGGGCAATATTTTCTTCTGTTTTTATTTCTAACTTGCTCCTGGTGCGGCTAGAAACTGATGTTTTGCTTTCATTTTCAAAGTTATTCAAGCTTTTATCTGTTTCTTGAAGGGATTCAGCTGTTGCTAATTTTCCTTCCTCACCGGCTTCTGGCTGAAATTGGGCTTCTCTTTCAGGCAGGGGGGGTGGAATTTGCTGATTTATTCTCCCTTCTTCTCTTCTAGGAACGTAGGGGGGTGGTCTGGCAATTTCCTCCCTATCTTCCTGGCTGAAAATCTTAGCTTTTGTTTGAGGCTTGGCTTTTTGGCTTGCCAAATATATCTTTGCACACTGTATCTGACATTTTGCTAACCATCTGGGTCTCTGTAAAATGTTGATTTTCCATAGGGGTACTGGTCCCAATAACCATTTCCAGTCACAATTTGATGAACCCGTGCAACGAGTTCGGGATTCGCCGATCCCATTTTTGGCCACCCTACGCCCAGGGCAGTCCACTCAGATTCACAGAATCTTTTTAACATGGCTGGATTTGGTTTTGGATCTCCATAATCCCTAGAAAAACCCTTTTTGAAATTCTTTAACATGCACTGGAGTGGCGTCTGGTCAACGCTCTCCTTTGACTTTTTTCCACCCATTTCTCTAATACACTACCATCGATCACTCAGCATGAGCTACAATGGTTTAACCTCCCACACAATCCTGCCTATTGAAGGCTTAAGGACGCCACCTTTGCCTTCTAGGGGGTGATCAGTCCCCTCTTCCGATCCAAAAGGGATCAGGTTTTCCCTGTTTTACAATACTTGCCTGCAGGCGTTTTCCAGACTCCTTTGTTGATTTAAGATCTGTCTGTCACCCTCTTGGATCCTCAGACTGGAATGCTTCCTGATGGGTTAATTCCCTTTCCTCCCGTCGAAGTCTCCTCGTAGTCAAGAGCTACGAAGCCGGCTTTGGAGCTGTCATCGTTTAGGAGAGGGGGGGCCCCACCAGGGCAATCCGTCTTGGAAGGTTAAATCCTTTTTCTTAAAAGCCCTTAAAAATGTCCCGGCGGAGAAGTCGCCATAAATCTTGTGGAAAAATAAAGCCTTAAAAAAATAAAGGGCTTTACGAAATTCCATGGGTGAAAGAGAGATCTTTATTTTTGCGCAAAAGGTTCAGAAGTGATTTAACAATCAACAAATTTCTGAACGAGGGGGAGGGTCTAAACTAAAGCTTTATAGGTTTCTTTCTCTCAGGAACAAAGGAAGCATAGATGGAATCTTACATTGTATATGGAATCTACTTTTGTGTAACATTCAGATAGTTTCTCACACGTTAGCTCCATTTCTCATGGGAATACAATGAAGGCAGTTTTTACTTTTATACAATGTTTCTAAATATGCATTAGGTCATTCATGTACTGTTAATACAGCTTTTGGCTAACACAGCTTTCTTTCAGAGATTATGCAGACACATGATTTTTGCTTTTAGTGATTTTTCATTATTATTATTATTATTTTACTTTATTCTTCTTTATTCTATGTTATTCTATTTCTTTCCCACTTTAATCCCCTTTTGTGACCTTCTTACAGTGGGGGAAGCCAGGTTCACTTAACAACCGGATTACTAATTGAACAACTGCAGTGATTCACTTAATAAGTGTGGCCAGGAAGGTTGTCAAATGGAGCAAAAATCATTTAGAAAAGTTTTGCTTAGCAACAGAAATATTTGTCTCAATTGTGGTGGTAAGTCAAGGACTACCTGTACAATGACTCCAGTGATAAAATAGGGAATGTAGAGAATAGAATAGAATAGAATAGAATAAATACAGAATAGAATAGAAATATAGAACAGAATTACAGAACAGAATAGAAATACAGAATAGAATAGAGTAGAATAGAATAGATATATAGAATAGAATAGAAATACAGAATAGAAATATAGAACAGAATTACAGAACAGAATAGAATAGAAATACAGAATAGAATAGAGTAGAATAGAATATATAGAATGGAATAATACAGAATAGAGTAGAATAGAATAGATATATAGAATGGAATAGAAATACAGAATATAGAATAGAATAGATATATAGAATAGAATAGAAATACAGAATAGAATATAGAATGGAATAGATATATAGAATAGAATAGAAATACAGAATAGAATATAGAATAGAATAGAATAGAAATACAGAATAGAATAGAGTAGAATAGATATATAGAATGGAAATACAGAATAGAATAGAAATATAGAATAGAATTACAGAACAGAATAGAAATAAAGAATAGAATAGAGTAGAATAGATATATACAATAGAATTACAGAACAGAATAGAATAGAAATACAGAATAGAATAGAAATATAGAATAGAATAGTATAGAATAGAATAGAATAATATCTTTATTGCCAATTTAAATGTACATTAATACATTAAAATAACATTCGTTGCATACAATTCTCCAAGGGTAACCACCTCCAACATACACTGCATTAAACATGAGACCAAAATAAGTAACAATAACAACAACAATAATAATGGTAATAATAATAGTAATACATATACCCACATACACATAGATATATGACTCAGAGAAACAACACAGGTATACATGGCGAAAAAAACCCGATCTTGCTAGTTTAGATCACTCTAATTATTATCTCTATGGCTCCACCAAGCCTCTCTCGATCGGTCGAACAGCCTCCTCTTCGCCCGTACTCCATTTTAATACTCCGCTTCCCAGGGTGCCTTTCGGCAACTTCCGGACGTGCGTGGCCGGGCGTGCCCCGATCGCAGCCCCGCCGGGACTGCCTTTCCCGTCCTGCCTCGGGGCGGGAGCCCCTCCCTTCCGGGCGAGCGCGGAGGGGCTGCTGGGAGCGGCGGGCCGGCGGCTCCTTCTGGGAAGGCGGGGGCCGGATCCTCCACGCCCCTCGGCCGCTGCGCTGCTCGCTGGCCCCGCGTCCCCCTCGCCATGTCCGCCCTGGAGAAGCAGCTGCAGCTCGGCCGCCTGCCCCCTCGCCCGCCGGGCCCCGCCGGAGGCAGCGGCCAGGCCCCTCCCAAGATGCGCATGGGGTAGGACGGCGGCGGTGACGTCACGGGGGCCCCGCGGCGGTGACGTCACGGGAGGGAAGCGGGGAGGCCGGCGGTGACGTCATGGGCGGCGGCGGGGCCCCCCTCTTCAATGGGGAGCAGAGGAGGGGGCGTGGCCCGAGGGGGGAGGATTGGGGGAGCTGGGAGGGGGAGGGGGATGACCCTAGTACCCCTGCAAGGACGCTGGACTACATCTCCCATTATCCCCTGCCAGCAGGGCCGGGGAGGGGGGGTCCCTGCGAGCCCCCTCCCCACGTTCCCAATCCCGTTGGATGGGATTTATTCCGTTTATAGGTCGCCCAGATCAAAATCCGGGCTTCCAAGTGAGATTAATCTATGGGAGGGTCTCTTCCCTTCTCCCCCCCCCCCGCCAAGCTGGATCATGGGGAGGGTCTCTTCTCTTGCCCCCCCCCCTCATCTGGACCACTGCTCATTTTGCCCCCCCCCCCCTTGGGACTGGTCCTTCTAATTTACACACACACACACTCCTTTGAAATACCCCCACCTTCGCCTCCCCCTCCCCAACTGCCCTCCTCCTGTCCTGCGGAGATCCCTTTCCCATCATCCCCAGCCAAACAGGACCCCCCCCCAAAACAAGCTCCCTTTGACAAGGGGAGGGGGTAGATCCCCAGGAGAACCAGCACCACGGACAGGGCTAACCCCCCCACCCCAATGGATTCCCACCCCCTCCAGCCTGCCTGGAGGGGGGGTTGAGAAGACCTGGATGAGAGATGCTGCGGGGGGGGGGGTCAGGCTTGGGGGGGGCAGCGATTAATATTTATACGTTACTTATAAGTAAGGGTGTAGGTCGGGTAGGCAACCTTGGCTCTTTTATGACTTGTGGACTTCAACTCCCAGAATTCCTCAGCCAGCATGGGGGAACTATGGCCCCTTCGTGACTGGTGGACTTCAACTCCCAGAATTCCTCAGCCAGCATGGGGAAAACTTTGGCTCCTTCATGACTGGTGGACTTCAACTCCCAGAATTCCTCAGCCAGCCTGGCTCAGCTTGGAAACGTCTCCCTTTCCCCTCAGCATAGCTGGCTCAGGAATTCTGGGAGTTGAAGTCCACGAGTCATCAAGGGGGCCATAATTCCCCCATCCTGGCTGAGGAATTCTGGGAGTTGAAGTCCACGAGTCATAAAAGAGCCAAGGTTGCCGACCCCTGGTGTAGGTCTTTACATATGTCATATATAGCAGTGGTGGTGAACCTATGGCACGGGTGCCAGAGGCGGCACTCGGAGCCCCCTCTGTGGGCACACGTGCCGTTGCCCCAGCCTTGCCTCCCCCCGCGACCCCCTCCTCACCAGCAGCCCCCCTGGAGGAGAGTCACCCCCGAGTGTGGCCCACACGGAGCAGAGCAGCCAAGGACGTGGCAGCCAGGGAGCGTAGACAAGACTCTGCCCTCATGCCCCATCGTGCGTGGGCAGAGGGTGTGGCCACCATGGCGCTGCTGGGCTGCCTGGGCAATCTGTGCGGGGGGGGGGCCTGGAGGCGGGAGTGGCCCTGCGGGCAGGCAGGGTGGGGCGGAGTGGGGGCGGGGCAGGGGGGTAGAGCGGGGCGGGGCCAGTTTTTGGGCACTCGGTCTCTAAAAGGTTCGCCATCACTGATATATAGCATGCTTTAAATGTTATATTAATAATAATAATAATAATAAAGTTGGAAGGGACCTTGGAGGTCATCTAGTCCAACCCCCTGCTCAGGCAGGAAACCCTATACCGTTTCAGACAAATGGCTGCCCAGTCTCTTTAGAATAGAATAGAGTTGGAAGGGGCCTTGGAGGTCATCTAGTCCAACCCCCTGCTCAGGCAGGAAACCCTTATACCATTTCAGACAAATGGCTGTCCAGTCTCTTTAGAATAGAATAGAGTTGGAAGGGACCTTGGAGGTCATCTAGTCCAACCCCCTGCTCAGGAAGGAAACCCTATACCATTTCAGACAAATGGCTGTCCAGTCTCTTAGAATAGAATAAAGTTGGAAGGCATCTTGAAGGTCATCTAGTCCAACCCGCTGCTCAGGCTGTCCAGTCTCTTCTTAAAAAGGAGCAACTAAATTTCATTTTTAATTTGTGCTGTTGTACCCACAGGGAAAAAAAATGACAATAAAGGTTATCTAAAAAAAAAATCTTATGTAATGGGGGGGGCTCAGTCTGCAGAGGTGGGGGTGGATGCAAGGCTCTGGGGGGCAGAGTAGCGCACACCATCAGCTGGGGTGGGGTGGGGGAAACAGTGCTGCTCCCATTGCTTTGGTGAGAAAAGCGGGGGGGGGGGATCCAGAAAGGATTTCTGTTTCCCCCCCCCCCAAAAAGGAGGGCTCTGAAAATAGAAGCCTGTGTTGCTGGGACCTGGGAGTAAAATCAGAAGGAGAGAAAGAAGAGTTATAACCTCAAGCTTGACAACTTTAAGTTGTGTGGACTCCCAGAATTCCTCAGCCAGCATGGGGGAACTATGGCTCCTTCATGACTTGGGGACTTCAACTCCCAGAATTCCTCAGCCAGCATGGGGGAACTATGGCCCCTTTATGACTCGTGGACTTCAACTCCCAGAATTCCTCATCCAACATGGGAACTATGGCCCCTTCATGACTCATGGACTTCAACTCCCAGAATTCCTGAGCCAGCATGGCAGAACTATGGCTCCTTCATGACTGGTGGACTTCAACTCCCAGAATTCCTGAGCCAGCATGGGGGAACTATGGCCCCTTCATGACTTGTGGACTTCAACTCCCAGAATTCCTGAGCCAGCATGGGGGAACTATGGCCCCCTTCATGACTTGGGGACTTCAACTCCCAGAATTCCTGAGCCAGCATGGGGGAACTATGGCCCCTTTATGACTTGTGGACTTCAACTCCCAGAATTCCTGAGCCAGCATGGGGGAACTATGGCTCCTTTGTGACTTGTGGACTTCAACTCCCAGAATTCCTGAGCTAGTATGGGGGAACTATGGCCCCCTTCATGACTTGTGGACTTCAACTCCCAGAATTCCTGAGCCAGCATGGCTCAGCTTGGAAACCTCTCCCTTTCCCCTCAGCATAGCTGGCTCAGGAATTCTGGGAGTTGAAGTCCACCAGTCATAAAAGAGCCAAGGTGTTCTACACCTGTCCTGGCCTTTCAGTACAGACAGGCTTGTATAGGTACCGGTAGCTTGAGTAGCGATTGTTTGAGTTCCAACACCATTGGGAAAAAGGGACCTCAGACTTACGACCATTGCAGCCTGATCACATGATCAAAATCCAGCCACTTCTCAACTGGCTCCTATTTACGACGGTCACAGTGTCCTGGGAATCACGCCATTCCCTTTTGCGACCGTCTGATCAAAATCAAGCGGGGGAAGCCAGCTTCGCTTAACGACCATCTGACGAGCTTATCAACGGCAGTGATTTGCTTAACAACGGTGGCAAGGAAGTTCGTAAAATGAGGCAAAACTCAACAAACGTTCTGGCTTAGCGGAAGCAGAAATTTTGGTGTTCCGTACAGTATTAACCTGTACAGCACGATCAGTGACTCACAATTTCCTGCTTATCTATAAGGTTAATTTTATATCCAGAGTTTTAGGCAGGGTTTACGAAGAGGTAGATGAATGTTGGACTCTGAAACAAGGAAATTGTGCTGGTTTTTGTCCTTGCGGAATGTCTCCGGCCTCAGATTTCTCTCTCCCAATCTTCCAGATTTAGCCTGGTATCCTGAGGTTAAGATATAATAATGATTGATGATGATGATGATGATAATAAAGATATTGATAGGAGAAAATATTTGTAGCTTGCAGCTGAACTGTGGGGTCCTTGGTGCTCTCTAAGCTTTGTGGGTTTTTTGGAGACGTTTCATGACCCAGCTAGGTAACATCATCAGTGCTAGAAGGGAGGAGGAGAAGGAAGGAAGGAAGGAAGGAAGGAAGGAAGGAAGGAAGGAAGGAAGGAAGGAAGGAAGGAAGGAAGGAAGGAAGGACTGACTGTTGGGTCCCTGGTGCTCTCTGAGCTGGATGGTTTTCTTGGAGACGTTTCATGACCCAGCTAGGGAACATCATCAGTGCTAGAAGGGAGGAAGGAAGGGAGGAAGGAAGGAAGGAAGGAAGGAAGGAAGGAAGGAAGGAAGGAAGGAAGGAAGGAAGGACTGACTGACTGTTGGGTCCCTGGTGCTCTCTGAGCTGGATGGTTTTCTTGGAGACGTTTCATGACCCAGCTAGGGAACATCATCAGTGCTAGAAGGGAGGAAGGAAGGAAGGAAGGAAGGAAGGAAGGACTGTTGGGTCCCTGGTGCTCTCTGAGCTGGATGGTTTTCTTGGAGACGTTTCATAACCCGGCTAGGGAATATCATCAGTGCTAGAAGGGAGGAAGGAAGGAAGGAAGGAAGGAAGGAAGGAAGGAAGGAAGGAAGGAAGGAAGGAAGGAAGGAAGGAAGGAAGGAAGGAAAGACTGTAGGGTCCTTGATGCTCTCTGTGAGCTTGCTGGTTTTTTTGCAGACGTTTTATTATCCAGCTAGGTAACATCATCAGCGTTAGGAGGGAGTGGGTATGCAGAGAGGAGTGCTTCATTTTAGGATCTTTTTTGCACCGTTGCTATGCGAATCACTACACATAAGTGAACCGCATGGTAGTAAGCAAATCCAGCTTCCCCCGTGGAATGTGTTTGTCAGATGCTAGCTGGGAAGATCATGGATGACGATTACGTGACCTGGGACACGGCAGCCTTCCTAGACCCATGTCAGTTTCCAAGTACCTAAATTTTGATTGTTGGACCGTGGGGATGCGCAGCGGCTGTAAGTGAAAAACGGTCAATCCCTTTGTTCAGTTGCCGTTGTAGCTTTGAACAGTCACTAAATGAATTCTTGTAACTTGAGGACTACCTGTATAACCACTTGCTACAGCACTGATATATCTCTGCATTACTGATGATGTTTCCTAGCTGGATAATGAAATGTCTGCAAGAAAGCAAGCTCAGAGAGCACCAAGGATCTCAATGACCACCACCTCCTCCTCCTCCTCCTCCTCCTCCTCCACTCCCTTCTAGCACTGATGATGTTACCTAGTTGGGTCATGAAACGTCTGCAAGATAATTGCCAAGCTCAGAAAGCACCAAGGATCCCACAGTTCTCCTCCTCCTCCTCCTCCCTCCTCCTCCTCCTCCTCCTCCTCTCCACAATCCCCCCTCCTTTCTAGCACTGATATTGTTACCTAGTTGGGTCATGAAACGTCTGCAAGAAAACCACCCAGCTCAGAAAGCACCAAGGACCCCCACAGATCTCCTCCTCCTCCTCTTCCTCCTCCTCCTCTCAAATCCCACTCCCTTCTAGCACTGATGATGTTCCCTAGTTGGGTCATGAAATGTCTGCAAGAAAACCACCCAGCTCGGAGAGCACCAAGGACCCCACAGTCCTTTTTCCTCCTCCTCCTCCTCTCCACAACCCCTACTCCCTTCTACCACTGATGATGTTCCCTAGTTGGGTCAGGAAACGTCTGCAAGGAAACAATCCAGCTCAGAGAGCACCAAGGACCCAACAGTCCTCCTCCTCCTCCTCCTCCTCCGCCATTAATTTTCCCAAGGGATCTCATGGGAAACTGGGACTGTCAACCCAACAAGGGAGTGAAGACGCATAGGCATTCATGCCTGCATAAACGTAAATTGGAAAAAAAAAAAGTTGCCTTCATTCACAATAAAAAGCAAACCACACTGGCTGGACAGGGACCGCCAAAGGGCCGGAGGTGGTCCGGGGGGGCCATCAAATGCCCAGCTCTCTTTTAGACTCGCCTTTAAAAAATCAAAATTAAAAATCAAAATTAAATGCCTTCTTTTTCTTTTTCAGCCCTGGCAGAAAGCGCGATTTCAGTCCGGTTTCCTGGAGCCAATATTTCGAATCTATGGAAGATGTGGTGGTGGAGACGGACTCCGGCCAGGATATATCTTTTTCTTTGGGCCTCTGGTTGATTTCTTCCAGGTGCAGAATCCTCCATGGGGCCATCAATATTTCTCCCAGCTCCGCTGAAGGACCCATTTGGTCCTTGCTAGACAGGAACGGCTTTCAAATGAAAAATGCAAAACCAGGGTCGGCCAGCCATCGCTTCCTTTTTTTTTAAATACTGGGGCACCTTGGTGCTCATCCTTCACGGGTCCCCAAAACGAGGAGTACGAAGACATTTTTCCCATAAGAAAGAATGGAAATAAATTGAATTTGTTCCCAAACCAAACCAAACGTCCATTTTGAAGGCAAAATGTAAAAAGACAGGGTTGCATGTATTTTACAGGAGAAATAAACCCAACGATTAATAAACAGTTAAAGGGAAGAAAAACTTCACTTTTCCTGTACTGTTGAGAAAAAAGGGGGGAATATATAAAAAGACAGAGTTGCATCTATTTTACAGGAGAAATAAACTTAACAATTAATAAGTGGACAGTCACTTAGATAGGAGCCAGCCGTGTGCTGCAGCTGCCAAAAAGGCCAACACAGTGCTGGGCTGCATTAACAGAGGGATAGAATCAAGATCACGTGAAGTGTTAATACCACTTTACAAGGCCTTGGTAAGGCCACACTTGGAATACTGCATCCAGTTTTGGTCACCACGATGTAAAAAAGATGCTGAGACTCTAGAAAGAGTGCAGAGAAGAGCAACAAAGACTATTAGGGGACTGGAGGCTAAAACATACAAGGAACGGTTGCTGGAATTGGGTATGTCTAGTTTAACGAACAGAAGGACGAGGGGGGACGTGATACCAGCCTTCCAGTATCTCAGGGGCTGCCCCAAAGAAGAGGGAGTCAAGCTATTCTCCAAAGCACCTGAAGGTAGGACAAGAAGCAACGGGTGGAAACTCATCAAGGAGAGAAGCAACCTGGAACTAAGGAGAAACTTCCTGACAGTGAGAAAAATTAACCAGTGGAACAACCTGCCTCCAGAAGCGGTGAATGCTGGAAGTCTTTAAGAAGAGACTGGACAGCCATTTGTCTGAAATGGTACACGGTTTCCTTCCTGAGCAGGGGGTTGGACTAGAGGACCTCCAAGGTCCCTTCCACCACCACCATCATCATCATCATCATTATTATTATTATTATATAGTTAAATGAAAGGAAAACTTCACTTTACCTGTACTGATAGAGGAAAAAAAGAATGTGTAAAAAGATAGGGTTGTGCCGGTATAGCATTACTTCTTATGAGTAAATAAACCTAAGACTGAATAAATACTTAGGTGAAATAAAATGAAAAACTTCCCTTGACCTGTACTAAGAGAGAGAAAAAAAGTGCCAAAATACATAAGATTTTTGTGCAGCTAAGAGAAGACTGCAAGGGGAGGTGCAGAAAGCAACAGCTACTGCGTGACTAACACATCCACCTTTGTTTTGGCTGGATAGCGAGTCACAAGGCGAGCGACGACGACAACTCTTGCTTGGGCAAATATGTACCAAAGAAACGACGAGTTTTGGGACCACATTTTCTCGTCAAAAATGGTGTCGGGGATCAAATTGGATGAGTGTCAAAGCAGTTGAATGGTGGGGTATCACTTGTACAAGAAGAGAGCTAGGGGTCTAAGTCAGCTCTATAAATTCATACAGGGAGTCCTCAATTTACGACCGATGGCTTATTGGTTTCTTTGAAGTTACGACTGACCTCCCTGGGGAGACTGAACAACCCAGTTTTGAAACTGATGGCTGCACCCCGTCTCCCCCCCTCTTCCCGGTCATGTAACCCTGCATTTGTAGCCATCCTGTGGTCACGTGATCAGGGTTTAACGATGGTTTTCTTGCAAATTAGCATTTGCGCCCAGTTTTCAGCAAAGCCGCTCCGTGGTTTGCTTTACATTTGCTTTTTTGCTTCGTGACCACTGGGGGGGGGGGAAACGTTGTAAAATGGGATTCGTTGCGTGGGCGACCCAGTTTACGACCGTCATGATTGATGACCGCGATGGGCAGGCTCCATTACGCTTGTTGACCGAGGACGGCCTCTTAACGGCAACAATCAAGTTGGTTAGACCGCTTGTTTTAAACAAAAACTGAAAAGTTTTTTTCAAGTTTGAAGTTTTAAAACTCTTTTTTCCGGTGAATTGATTGGAGGTCTCTTGCTTTGGGCAGGGGGTTAACAGAATCATAGAGTTGGAAGGGACTTTGGAGGTCATCTAGTCCAACCCCCTGCTCAGGCAGGAGACCCTCTGCCATTTCAGACAAATGGCTATCCAGTCTCTTCTTAAAAACTTCCAGTGTTGGAGCATTCACTGCTTCTGGAGGCAGGTTGTTCCACTGGTTAATTGTTCTGACTGTCAGGAAGTTTCTCCTTAGTTCTAGGTTGCTTCTCTCCTTGATGAGTTTCCATCCGTTGCTTCTTGTCCTGCCTTCAGGCGCTTTGGAGAATAGCTTGACTCCCTCTTCTTTGGGGCAGCCCCTGAGATACTGGAAGACTGCTATCCTGTCCCCCCTCGTCCTTCTCTTCATTAAACTAGACATGCCCAATTCCAGCAACCGTTCTTTGTATGTTTTAGCCTCCAGTCCCCTAATCATCTTTGTTGCTCTTCTCTGCCCTCTTTCTAGAGTCTCAACATCTTTTTTACATCGTGGTGACCAAAACTGGATGCCGTATTCCAAGTGTGGCCTTACCAAGGCCTTGTCAAGTGGTATTAACACTTCGCGTGATCCTGATTCTATCCCTCTGTTAATGCAGAGGGATAGAATCCAGGTTGGTCTAGAAGACCACCAAGGTCCCTTCCATCTCTAGGATTTTATGATTCTATGTAGTAGTATTATATCTCCCCCTCCTTTTTTTCCTAAACCTCAAGTCTTTCCAAAGAAGGTTGTCGTATCCTTAACTGTTCATACACTTTTCGAGTTTACAAGAGCGGGTCTGAGGGTCCCCTGTTGCTGCTTCTACACGGTGGAGGCCATTCGGCTCTCTCCTGGGCTGTCTTCACGGTAAGTCCCTTCCTTCCTTCCTCCCTCCCTTCCTCCCTCCCTTCCTTCCTTCCTTCCTTCCTTCCTTGTGTGTGGCGGGGCCAGATTTTTAAAACCACCCATCGACCCCCTCAGAAAGACTCTAGGCATGCAGCTATATAGGGTGGGCTGGACTTACCACCACAGTTGAGCCCCAAATATCCTTTGGTAAGTACTAATATTTATAATATTTATATTGATATGTTACTTATATGTAAGGGTGTAGGTCTATACGTATGTTGTATATAGTATGCTTAAATGTGTGTTATGTATGTATACACTTTGAGAGCAAGCAACCAGATTTCATTTTCAATGTGTGCCGTTGGGCCCACAGTAAAAAAATGACAAGAAAGGTCATCCGTCCGTCCATCCATCTATCTATCTATCTATCTATCTATCTATCTATCTATCTATCTATCTATCTATCTATCTATCTATCTATCTATCTATCTCATCTGTATCTAATTTATCTATATCTATCTGTCTATCTAATATCTATATCATTGTATCTAATTTATATCTGTCTGTCTATCTAATTATCATCTGTCTATCTAAGATGTTATGGATGCTTCATCACTGGGTGCTTTATCTCCTGCTTGAGCAGGGGCTGGACTAGAAGACCTCCAAGGTCCCTTCCCCTCGATTCTGATGCTGAAAAAATAGTGACTTACGAGCATTTTTCACACCACCGTTGCAGCCTCCCTGTGGTCGGGATCAAAATTCGGAGGCTTGGCCCCTGACTCACGTATTTATGTAGGAGTCAGTTGGATGCTTCGCCAGCTGGGGAATTCTGGGAGTTGAAGTCCACGCGTCTTCACGTTGCCCAGGTTGAGAAATGCTGGGCTGGATCATTCTTGGGGTCTCATCCTGTCTATAAGGGTGGGACTTTAACTACTTAAGAGCTCTACCTCTATCCCTCTGATTTTATAACTCTGAGTCCTTTTTTTTTTTAATCTCTTCCTACAGGCTGCCATTGTCAGCCGTATCCAGTGCAGAATCGTTGCTTTGGATCTAAGAGGACACGGTAAGGCAGAGGCCCCCAACCAATATTATATTATATTATATTATATTATATTATATTATATTATATTATATTATATTATATTATATTATATTATATTATATTATATTATATTATATTATATTATATTATATTATATTATATTATATTATATTATATTATATTATAATATGTTATATTATATTATATTATATTATATTATATTATATTATATTATATTATATTATATTATATCATATCATATTATTATATCTCATATTATATTATATATATAATATAATATAATATAATATAATATAATATAATATAATATAATATAATATAATATAATATAATGATTGTCATGGTTCCGACTAATGAAACACTTCAAAGAACTTCCAGGCATGTTTATCCCAAAGCCTTTATTACCCGTGTTACAAATTGATGGCACATCATGGAGGTTTATGCCAGAATCTAAATTCCTCTTGCTGGCATCTCACTTTTCTTGCTAAACCCCTCCCTTATCTTGCAGTCACAAGTCACATCTTCCAATTAGCCCAGAGGGAAGAGATTCACTCCCGTTCCTTTTCCTGGGCTTTTGTTATTTCCCCTCCTTTTTCTCTCTCATCTGAATTAAAAATACCAGACAGTTCTGCATATTTTGTCAAAGCAAGAATATTCAATATTAGCAGCGTTGACAATAATATAGTATAATATAATGTAATATAATATAATAATATATAATATAATATAATTATAATATAATTGTTATAATTATAATATAATATATAATATAAATTATAATATATAACATAATATAATAAATAATATAATATACCGGCGTATAAGACGACTGGGTGTATAAGACGACCCCTGACTTTGGCGCCAATTTGAATGCTTTAGAAAGTCGTCTTATACGCCGGAAAGTACGGTAATAATAATGAAGAATTTGTAGGGCCATAAAATAGAGAAAATCCTCAAAAACGAAGAAACCAAATGCTTGCTTATCTATTTATAAAATGTATTTGCCACCCACATCGTATCCCAGGACTCTGGGCAATTTCAGAATTCAAACAAACAGGCGCCTGCCATATCACACCCCAGACTTAACAACTGCAAGACACAAAAGTCTGTACGGTGGACATGGCGTTAGCTGGAGACCGCCAAAGAGAAGAGAAAGAACTGGAGAAAAAAAATGGCAAAACACAGAGACATGCAAACAGAAATAGAACGGTCAACACCTTTTGCTCCTTGTCTGATTTAATTCAGATGCAATCCAATATGGTTGGTCGATAAGGGCATAAATGTTTTTAATTCCGGTTAATGCTTCTTTTCATTTGAGCTGCTTTTGTTGTTGCAGGGGAGACAAAAGTGCGTAATCCTGAAGACCTGTCTGCAGAAACAATGTCCAAGTATGTGGCTCCATAATTTGGGGGGGGGGGGTGTTTTAAGGTTGCTGAGGAATTCTGGGAGTTGAAGTCCCCAAGTCTTAAAAGTTGCCAAGTTTGCAGATCCCTGGTGGCTGGGGAATTCTGGGAGTTGAAGTCCACGAGTCTTAAAGTTGCAGTGTTTGGAGATCCCTGGTGGCTGGGGAATTCTGGGAGATGAAGTCCCCAAGTCTTAAAGTTGCCAAGTTTGCAAATCCCTGGTGACTAGGGAATTCTGGGAGTTGAAGTCCACGAGTCTTAAAAGTTGCCAAGTTTGCAGATCCCTGGTGGCTGGGGAATTCTGGGAGATGAAGTCCACGAGTCTTAAAAGTCATTAACTTTGGATACTCCTGTGCTAGGAGACCAGTAGGCTTCCTTGGGCAGTTGGAAGAACAAACAAGATGGGTCTGGGGTCCCATCCAGCAGGACACAGCTTACGTTCTCCCGTTCTTATGTTTTTTTCTAGAGATGTTGGCAATGTGGTGGAAGTCATGTATGGCGACCTCTGCCCTCCCATTATGCTGATTGGGCACAGCATGGGAGGGGCCATCGCTGTCCACACAGCCGCGTCCAATCTGGTGCCAAGCTTGTTGGGCCTCTGTATGATTGACGTTGTGGAAGGTAAGTTGCCACCATTTTCCTTTCTGGAGCAGGGGTCTTCAAACTTCGGCCTTTGATGACTTGTGGACTTCAACTCCCAGAATTCCTCAGCCAGGCACCCTGCTCTAGATCAACTTCTCCTAATCTTGCAGCAGGCATGATACATGTCAGTTTGTTTAATATCTGACGCCCCTCTGTCATTGGTGCAGGGACAGCTATGGATGCCCTCAACAGCATGCAGAATTTCCTCCGGAGTCGCCCGAAGACGTTCAAATCTCTGGAAAACGCCATCGAATGGAGGTAATGCATGAACCATGATGGTTGAACCATTAGGTTAGATTAGATTGGATTGGGTTGGGTTGAGTTGGGTTGGGTAAGGTTGGGTTGGATTAGGTTGGGTTGAGTTGGGTTGGATTAGATTGGGTTGGATTAGATTGGGTTGGGTTGGGTTGAGTTGGATTAGGTTGAGTTGGATTGGGTTGGGTTGAGTTGGGTTGGATTAGGTTGGGTTGAGTTGGATTGTACTGGGTTGGGTTGGATTAGATTGGGTTGGATTAGATTAGGTTGGGTTGGGTTGAGTTGGATTAGGTTGGGTTGGGTTGAGTTGGGTTGGGTAAGGTTGGGTTGGATTAGGTTGGGTTGAGTTGGATTGGGTTGGGTTGGATTAGGTTGGGTTGAGTTGGATTGGACTGGGTTGGGTTGGATTAGATTGGGTTGGGTTGGGTTGAGTTGGATTAGGTTGAGTTGGGTTGGGTTGGGTTGGATTGAGTTGGGTTGGGTAAGGTTGGGTTGGATTAGGTTGGGTTGAGTTGGATTGGACTGGGTTGGGTTGGGTTGGATTAAATTGGGTTGGGTTGGGTTGAGTTGGATTAGGTTGAGTTGGGTTGGGTTGGGATTGAAAAAATCCACATTAGTCAATTGCAAAAGGCAGCTTGACTCAAATCAGCTGACATCCTGCAACGAGACCTTTAACACCATCAAACCACCACATCTGCCTCCCCCAGGTCCTTGAGAAGGACTTAATAGGTGGGTGAAAAAAATGCCAGATCCAGTCTGAACATCTGGCCAGCTGTGTGACAAGCCAAAGTAATAATAATAAAAATAAAACTAGAGCACAGAGTTCCATATTAGCTACTCTGCCTTCCTTTGAGAGGGCACAGGTAGGACTTAAAAAAATTCAAGATAAACCATTTTTGCTAAAAAAAAATAAAATAAAAAAAATTGAAGGAAAGTTAAAACAACAGTTACGAATTACGCGTTGGTGATGGCTGGTCTTTTTTCCCTTTTTTTTTTTTCCTCTTAGTGTGAAGAGCGGACAGATCAGAAATCCCGAATCAGCCAGAGTATCCATGCTCGGCCAGGTCAAACAGTACGTCGACTCTATAAATTTCCTTCCATGCCTTCCTACGTGCTTGGAAACCCTTTCAGCTGTGCCCTGTTGCGAAACCTCTTCCTTGCTTTTCAAAAACTGCAAATGCTTTAAAATTGTAAACTTCAACCAGCTAGGGAATTCTGTGTGTGTGTGTGTGTGTGTGTGTGTGTGTGTGTGTGTGTGTGTGTGGAGCTGCGGCTGGTCTCTGTGCTCATTGTTTGCTTGCAGACGTTTCATTACCCAACTAGGTACTATCATCAGTGCTAGAAGGGAATGGGGTTTGCGAGGAGGAAGAGGGGGAGGAGGACTGTGGGGTCCTTAGGGCTCTCTGATATGGGTGGCTTTCTTTTTTTTTACAAATTTTATTAAATTGACATTTTAAAAACAAAAAGGGACATGATTCAACTTCCCTGGCTTCAACAGTGCTATTAGTGTTACCTTATGTTACAGAAAGAAAAACAGAAACTTAAAATACATTCTATAACACAGTGGTTCTCAACCTTTTGAATGCCGCGACCCCCAACCGGTCGTAAGTCGAGGACTACTCAACCGGTCGTAAGTTGAGGACTACTCAACTGTGCAGCACCGTTTGCAGAATGGGACTTTTGGCAGGCTCAGCAGGGCAGAGACAGCCTGGACGATTCCTATTGGCTTTCGAAAGCCAATAGAATAAAAGGGAGTAGCACAGCTAAGGAAAAGGGGGAAAAAAATGGCGGACTGCGTTGTTTGGCAACCCCCGTGAAATGGTCGTTCGACCCCAAATGGGGTCCCGACCCACAGGTTGAGAACCGCTGCTGTAACAGGACAGAGTATAACAAACTGTGCGTATAACATCTGTAAATGTTTTGATAAACCATCTTTCAATCATCAGCGTTGTATTTACATATCATTCAGTGGTGTCCTAATATAGGTCCTCATAAGAAGTCCTTATAATATCAACTAGTCAATCGATAATCGTCTCGGCGATCCTCCTTATCTCTAACCAGTCGTACACATTTTTCCAAATTTCATAATACTCTGTTTCAGTTTTATTTTTCATCTCTAGAGTTAACCTGTCCATTTCGGTGCAGGATAAAATTTTATTTATTATTTCTTCCTCAGTGTGTGGGGGGGGTTCCTTTCCTTTCCATTTTTGGGCGTACGCCAATCTTACTGCGGTTAAAATATGCAATAGTAAGTAAAAAAGATGCTTTGCTGAGTTTATCGTTAATAATCCCTAATGAGAAGATTTCTGGTTTTAAATCAATTTTTTGATAATAATATTTCTTCCAGCCAATTTTTTATCCGAATCCAAAAATTTTGCGCCTTTGAACATTCCCACCACGTGTGATAGTAAGTCCCTAGAAGCCTTCTACACTACCGAGCTGGGTGGTTTTCTTGCAGACGTTTCATGACCCAGCTAGGTAACATCATCAGTGCTAGAAGGGAGTGGGGTTTGTGGAGTAGAGGAGAAACGACTTCCTTGTTTTTCTTCGAAGACCTTTCGCTTCTGCAGCTCTGACTGGATGGTGGGGAATGAAAGGATTTATACTCCTTGCAGAGAGCCAGTCATTTGCCTTCTTATTGAGCAGGGCTCTTCGAACTTGGCCCCCTCGTGACTCTTGGACTTCAGCTCCCAGAATTCCTCAGCCAGCATGGGGGAACTATGGCCCCTTCATGACTGGTGGACTTCAACTCCCAGAATTCCTGAGCCAGCATGGGGGAACTATGGCCCCTTCATGACTCGTGGACTTCAACTCCCAGAATTCCTCAGCCAGCATGGGGGAACTATGGCCCCCTCATGACTCATGGACTTCAACTCCCAGAATTCCTCAGCCAGCATGGGGGAACTATGGCCTCTTCATGACTTGTGGACTTCAACCCCCAGAATTCCTCAGCCAGCATGGGGGAACTATGGCCTCTTCATGACTTGTGGACTTCAACTCCCAGAATTCCTCAGCCAGCATGGGGGAACTATGGCCCCCTCATGACTCATGGACTTCAACTCCCAGAATTCCTGAGCCAGCCTGGGGGAACTATGGTCCCTTCATGACTCGTGGACTTCAACTCCCAGAATTCCTCAGCCAGCATGGGGGAACTATGGCCCCCTCATGACTCGTGGACTTCAACTCCCAGAATTCCTGATCCAGCATGGGGGAACTATGGCCCCCTCATGACTCGTGGATTTCAACTCCCAGAATTCCTGATCCAGCATGGGGGAACTATGGCCCCTTGATGACTTGTGGACTTGAGCTCCCAGAATTCCTCAGCCAGGCACGCGTGCCTGGCTGAGGAATTCTGGGAGTTGAAGTCCACAAGTCATCAAAGGGCCAAGTTCAAAGACCCCTGTTTTAGAGAGTCCTTGAGGCCACCTGGAGGCTTACCTCTGTGCTCGGGGTCACCTGAGTGGTGCAAACAGGTCTGGGGCCTTCTTGGCTGCAGGATGTTTTCCACCTTGCATCCCTTGAAGACAGGCACACAGGCGGTTGGGGACAAGTCCGAAAGTGCAAATGGTTCCTGTGTTCTGCCACCGTTTTCTGGAAATCTGTTCCTGCCCACACACCTTCAAAAGTGGTCCATCCCAAAGAGCATGGCCAAATGTCCGGTCATCCAGGTCCTGGTTGTCCCAAAGGTGCTTTTTCAGGAGGCAGTGGGACTCTGGAAGCACAGAGAAAGGGGCTAGTCCATTACGGGAAACATTCCTACTCTGCTAGGCTTAAGTCGGACGGGAGAATTGCTTTGGCCATAATAATAATAGTAATAATAGTAATGATGATGATGATGGAAGGGACCTTGGAGGTCATCTAGTCCAACCCCCTGCTCAGGCAGATAAGCCTATACCATTTCAGATAAATGGCTGTCCAGTCTGTTCTTAAAAACTTCCAGTGTTGGACCATCCACTGTTTCTGGAGGCAGGTGGTTCCGCTGGTTAATTGTTCTCACTGTCAGGAAGTTTCTCCTTAGTTCCATGTTGCTTCTCTCCTTGATGACTTTCCACCCGTTGCTTCTTCTCCTGCCTTCTTCAGGGGCTTTGGAAAATAGCTTGACTTCCTCTTCTTTGGGGCAGCCCCTGAGATACTGGAACATTGCTATGATGTCTCCCCTATTTCTTCTTTTCTTTAGACTAGACATACCCAATTCCAGCAACCGTTCCTTGTATGTTTTATCCTCCAGTCCCCTAATTGTCTTTGTTGCTCTCCTCTGCACTCTTTCTAGAGTCTCAACATCTTTTTTACATCGTGGTGACCAAAACTGGATGCCGTATTCCATGTGTGGCCTTACCAAGGCTTTGTAAAGTGGTATTAACTCTTCACCTGATCTTGATTCTATCCCTCTGTTAATGCAGCCTAGCACTGTGTTGGCCTTTTTGGCAGCTGCAGCACACGGCTGGCTCATATTTAAGTGATTGTCCACTAGGACTCCGAGGTCCCTCTCACAGTTACTACTATTGAGCATGGTGCCACCTATGCTGTACTTGTGCATTTGGTTTTTCTTGCCTAAATATAGAACCTTACTTTTTTCACCACTGAATTTCATTTTGTTAGATAGCGCCCAGTGTTCAAGTCTGTCCAGATCCTTCTGTATCTGAAGCCTGTCTTCTGGAGCGTTGGCTACTCCTGCCAGCTTGGTGTCGTCCGCAAATTTGACGAGTTCCCCATCTATCCCCTCGTCCAGATCGTTGATGAAGATGTTGAAGAGCACTTTCCAGGGGTTTTCTCGTTTTTCTGCGCTTGCCAATCTTGGCATCTCAATTAAACTTCATTTCTTTGTTTCAGGTGCGAAGAAGCCCCGAGTCCCGGGGACGCCAAAGCCGTTGTGGAAGGAATTATAGAAGAGGAGGAGGAGGAGGAGGAGGGTGAAAACGGGGAATCCCTGAACAACAAGAAGAAAAATGACAACGTGGAAGTGGGTAACGTTTTTCGTTTTTCGGTCCCCGGTTTTTTTTCCCCCCCCCCTCCCAATTTCGTCTGTCGGCACCGTGACGAGGAGGCTTCTCCGGGTTGGTTGAATATTTTTCCCTTTTTTCTCTTAACTCTCCAGATTAAAAAAGAACCTGCTTACACTTGGCGGATCGAGCTGTCCAAAACGGAGAGATACTGGGACGGCTGGTTCAGGGGCCTGTCAAACCTATTCCTCAATTGCCCTGTTCCCAAACTGCTGCTTTTAGCAGGTAGGAAAATGGGGCTGCCCTCCCCCCTTTTGTTTTCTTTCCTTCCTTCTCCCCGAAATCCATCCCATCACTCTGCAAGCTGGATGGGAGAGGCTCAAGACGGTTGCCTGCCTTGACGATGGTTTGTTGATGCAGTTATTTAAATCCCATCTTTTATTGTTTTGACAAAACGATGCCAAGAGGCGAACGGGCCCAACACACCTTCCTAGCACAGATTTTTTATTTTGTTGTGTTTTGCAGATGGGCTTGTCCGTGAGTATGTACAGGTTAGAAAGAGAGAAAGAAAGAGGGAAGAAAGATAGAAAGGAAGAGAAAGAAGAAAGAAAGAAGGAAAAAGAAAGAAAGAAAGAAAAAGAAAGAAAGAAAGAAGGAAAGGAAAGAAAAAAAGGAAGGAAGGAAAGAAAAAAAGAAAAAGAAGGAAAGAGAAAGAAAGAAAAAGAAAGAAAGAAAGAAAGAAAGAAAGAAAGAAAGAAAGAAAGAAAGAAAGAAAGAAAGAAAGAAAATAAAGATGGATTAATGCAGGGGTCTTCAAACTTGGCCCTTTGATGACTTGTGGACTTCAACTCCCAGAATTCCTCAGCCAGGCATGCATCCACAAGTCATCAAAGGGCCAAGTTTAAAGACCCCTGGACTTCAACTCCCAGAATTCCTCAGCCAGGCACGCTAGCTGAGGAATTCTGGGAGTTGAAGTGCACAAGTCATCAAAGGGCCAAGTTGGAAGACCCCTGGACTTCAACTCCCAGAATTCCTCAGCCAGGCACGCATCCACAAGTCATCAAAGGGCCAAGTTTGAAAACCCCTGGACTTCAACTCCCAGAATTCCTCAGCCAGGCAAGCTGGCTGAGGAATTCTGGGAGTTGAAGTGCACAAGTCATCAAAGGGCCAAGTTGGAAGACCCCTGCATTTATGAATATTGAGTGGAGAAAGATGGATGATACGGATGGATAGGGAGAGAGAGATGAGATAGGAGACAGAGATAGGAGATATAGACAGACAGACAGATTCAGATAGAGAATTCAGAAATGTAAAGAATAAATTCAAAATTTGGCAAGAGCCTCGGATTAACATATGGGTGCCTTTCCCTCTCTCCTCTCCCATCCGTTTCTAGGTGTTGACAGACTGGATAAAGATCTGACTATTGGCCAAATGCAAGGTAAAAATTCTCAGCTTTCCGATCCAGGATCGGTTTTAACAAGGCTTCATTGCAAAGACCTCAATTTTTTCCCCGCTGACTAGATGCCTCCGATGCCGAGCTTTTTAAAAACATTCTTTCATTCATTCGATAAACATAAAAGGCTATTTTCTGATGAATTCTCTGGATTCACAAAGGATAAAAGATGCCTCTTAAAGCCCTGATTTTCCCAAATGGGTGTACTTTAATCACTATAATCTGGGTAAACATTGAAAGAGAGCCGTGGAAGCGTGTAGTAGCCCCAAATCAGGAGTCTGGTAGCCTTTTTCCAACTAATCACGGTTATTAAAAGGTGTTAGCTTTGGATAAAGTTGGTTAGTCACAGAAAAGGGGGTTCTGGATTCTTGGTTTTTGTCATTGGTGCAGTTTCTTGCTGCATTATCAACCGATAACAGTCTTCTTTTGGGTATTTGTTATACGTGGCGTTTGAACTTTGGTGCTTGGTTTTTGCGTATCTGTGAGACCGCACCGATAATTTTAATTTAATAATTTAAAAAAGCAAAACCAGCCCTATTATAAGCACGTTGCCAGGCCAAAGGGATCCTCCCGAATCCTCTGGATGGCCCAAAGAGACAGCTCTCCGCTCTTTGTTACGCAAAGTCCTGTCTTCTCCTTAACTTGGCCATTTTGAATTTTTTCCTGCCCTTTGTGTGAACTTCATCCCTGCCAATTTTATTTTTTAATCAAAGATTCGTGAATTCACCCAGATTTAGCGGCATCCCACCATCCTGTGTCTCGTGTGTGCTTTTTTTTTTTTTTTTTTAAATAACTTTATGCTTTTGAGTCATTCGTTAATTGTGCGCCAGTCCCTGCAGTCAAGTCAGTTTTTTATTTATTTCATTTTGTATTTTATTATTTTATTTTATGTTTTATTATTTTATGTTTTATTATTTCATTTTGTATGTATTTTACTTTGTTGTTGTTTCATTGAATTTTATATCTTAACTTTCAGTTTATTTTACTTTTTTATTTTTCTTCTATCTTTTATTTTTTATTTTATTACAGTATTTTTATTTTCATGTATACCTTCATTTTCTTCTCATTTTCTTTTAGTTTCTTTTTATTTTCTTGTATTTTTAGCTTCCTATAATTTATTATTTTTTATTTTCGTTTATTACCAGTATTTTTATTTTCATCTATATTTTCATTTATTGTTTCTTATTTTCTTTGTTTCATTATTTTATTTTTATTTTATTATTTTTTAGTTTCTTCTATATTTTATTTTATTTTTTATTTTCATTTATTATAGTATTGTTATTTTCATCTATATTTTCATTTTTTTTTCTTATTTTCTTTGTTTCAATATTTTATTTTTCTTTTATTATTTTTTAGTTTCTTCTATATTTTATTTTATTTTTATTTTCGTTTATTACAGTATTTTTATTTTTATTTACATTTTCTTATTTTCTTTTTCTTTTTTTCTTTTATTATTTTTAGTTTCTTCTATATTTTATTTTATTTTTTTATTTTCGTTTATTACCAGTATTTTTATTTTTATTTATATTTTCATTTATTTTTTCTTATTTTCTTTGTTTCATTATTTTATTTTTATTTTATTATTTTTTTTAGTTTCTTCTGTATTTTATTTTATTTTTTATTTTATTACAGTATTTTTTATTTCCTTTTATAGTTTTTTTTTCTTTTATAGTTTCTTTTTTTCCTTTCCTTTTTTTCTTTTTTCTTTTATTATTTTTTTAGTTTCTTTTATATTGTATAATTCACTTTATTTTATTTTATTATTTTAATTTTAGGCCAACCCTCTTCCCTCCAAGGTGACTGCTATCTTATTTTCTCAATTGGGAGAGTTACTGGGCTGAACGGGTGAAGCTGGCCCAAAATTATCTAGCTAGGCTCTGTGCCCAAGGCAGGATTCGAACTCACAATTTCCCAGTTTCTTGCCCGATGCCTTAACAACTGGCGCAACCTGGCTCTCTTCTCTCTTCCCTGCAGGGAAATTCCAGATCCAGGTCCTCCCCCAGTGTGGCCACGCAGTCCATGAGGATGCTCCGGACAAAGTGAGTAGCATGGTCATTTGCCTTCACCGAGGACAATGAACCAGTGGAACAGCTGGCCACCAGAAGTTGTGGGTGCTCCAACACTGGAGGTCTTTTAAGAAGAGACTGGACAGCCACTTGTGTGAGATGGTATAGGACAGTGGTTCTCAATCTTTTTAATGCCGCGACCCCCAACCGGTCGTAAGTCGAGGACTACTCAACCGGTCGTAAGTCGAGGACTACTCAACGGGTGCAGCACCGTTTGCAGAATGGGGCTTTTGGCGGGTTCAGCAGGGCAGAGACAGCCTGGATAATTCCTATTGGCTTTTGAAAGCCAATAGAATTAGACTCTATTCAAGAGAGTCTCTTCTATTGGCTTTCAAAAGCCAATAGAATAAAAGGGAGCAGCACAACTAAGGAAAAGGGGGAAAAAATGGCGGACTGCGTTGTTTGGCGATCCCCGTGAAATGGTCGTTCGACCCCAAATGGGGTCCCGACCCACAGGTTGAGAACCATTGGTATAGGATCTCCTGCTTGAGCAAGGGGCTGGACTAGAAGACCTCCAAGGTCCCTTCCAACCCTGTGTTGATTCTGATTCTAGGTTACCATGTCAGGTTTGTTCAAGGGGCAGGCTAAGCTAGTTTTCCTCAGCCCCCAGAATTCCCTAATTAGGAGGGCTGTTGTTTTAGTCACCACGATGTAAAAAAGATGTTGAGACTCTGGAAAGAGTACAGAGAAGAGCAACAAAGATGATTAGGGGACTGGAGGTTAAAACATATGAGGAACGGTTGCTAGAATTGGGTCTGTCTAGTTTAATGACGAGAAGGACAAGGGGGGACATGATAGCAGTCTTCCAGTATCTCAGGGGCTCCCCCAAAGAAGAGGGAGTCAAGCTATTCTCCAAAGCGCCTGAAGGCAGGACAAGAAGCAGCAGATGGAAACTCATCAAGGAGAAAAACAATTTAGGAATAATGAAAAATTTTGCGGCATTGAGAACAATTAACCAGTGGAACAGCTTGCCTCCAGAAATTGTGGGCACTTCATCACTGGACATTTTTAAGGAGAGACTAGATCAGCGGTTCTCAACCTGTGGGTCGGGACCCCATTTGGGGTCGAACGACCATTTCACGGGGGTCACCAAACAACACAGTCCGCCATTTTTTCCCCCTTTTCCTAAGCTGTGCTCCTCCCTTTTATTCTATTGGCTTTTGAAAGCCAATAGAATAGACTCTATTGAATAGAGTCCGATTCTATTGGCTTTCAAAAGCCAATAGGAATTGTCCAGGCTGTCTCTGCCCTGCTGAGCCCGCCCAAAGTCCCATTCTGCAAACGGGGCTGCACCAGTTGAGTAGTCCTCGACTTACGACCGGTTGGGGGTCGCGGCATTAAAAAGGTTGAGAACCACTGGACTAGACAGCCATTTATCTGGAATGGCATAGGGCTTCCTGCCTGAGCAGGGGGTTGGACTAGAAGACCTCCGGGATCCCTTCCAACTCTCTTATGCTCTTAATGTTCTCTGAAAACCACCCTCAGTGGTTTCAGTTGGCAAAGCTTGGACCAGGTCTGTGTGAATGGTCTCTTTGGGTGAGATCAAGGAAGGTGCAGAATGCAGAGGCCCCACATTGTCTGTGGGGAGGGTCTGTCCCAAGGAAAGGGGGAGAGCCTCCTTCATCTCTGCCACCCCACCCCACCCCATCTCTCTCTTTCAGGTGGCGGAAGCCGTGGCGACGTTCTTGATCCGTCACAGGTTTGCAGAGCCCGTCGGTGGATTTCAATGGTAAGGACGGCGGTTGGGGTCACGGTAGGGAGCCCCCAGATGTGTTGAGCTGTTAGTTTTGGGGGGGGAGGGAAATCTGGAAATCGCCACCCCCAAAATAAGGGGAGTTTGGAGGGACGAGCTGGTGTGAAGAGCTGTACGGGCAGTCCTCAACTTACATCTAGTAACCGTTCAAAGTTACACTTACGACCGTTCCAGCATTTCCGGCGATCACGTGATTTACATTCAGAGGTTTGACAACCGACTCACATTTATGACGGTCGCAGCGTCCCGGGCTTACGTGATTCCCTTTTTGCGACCGTCCGACATGTCAAGTCACTGGGGAAGCCAGATTCACAACTGCAGGGATTCACTTAACCAGCGCAGCGAGGACGGTCGCCAAAGGGGGCAACACCTACACAACAACGGCCTTACGCACAAAAGCTCACTCGGCAACAGAACCCTTTTGAGTTCCGTCGTGCTGGTGAGCCGAAGACGGTCTGCGATCCACGGTGGGCGTCTTCACACAGTACGGGAACCCTAAATCAAAGTGGAGCAGCTACTACGCCTCCTCTGTCAGGAGTGAAAATCTGGCAGCTACTTGCCTCTTTGTTTCCATCTTGCCACTAGAGTAAAGGGGTGGTGGTGTTGTTTTTGAATGGTTTAGTTAGAGCAGGGCTTTTCAACCAGTGGTAGGGGTACCACCTGTGGTACATTGGCACTTGGCAGGTGGTACGCGGCCATCCTAGAAAAGTGGTAGCGGGAGGGGAATGAGCTGAACCGGTGGCAGCACCGCACAAGCCTGAGCGAGAGACGGCTGGAGCTGCAGGGCTGTCGGGGCTCAGCGGAAGCGCCAGGATCAGCGCCAGGCTCCAGCTGGAGCTCAGCGCTGATCCTGGCGTTTCTGCTGAGCCTGGAAGAAGCGCCGATCAGCTGGAATGTTGCAGCCTCTCCAGGGTCTTGTGATTTACATTCAGATGCTTGGCAACTGATTCATATTTATGACGGTCACAGTGTCCCAGGGTCGTGTGAAGTGACCAAAACCTGCTGCAACCACCCAGCAGACGGGGAGGGGGGGGGATAAAAACCAAACACCCCCCCACCCCACCCCCGCTGCCAATCCTCAACAGAAATGCTCACAACAGTGAAAACCTTGGACAGGAGGAAGAGCGCCACCGGGTGGGCAGGCAGGTGTCTTGCTCGGCTGTGGCTTGAGGGGCACTTTTTTCAGTGCCATTGTAACTTCGAACAGTCACTAAGCAAACTGTTGTAAGTGGAGGACTACCTGTACTTTATCAATTTTTCCTTTTTTTTTTTTTTGGGTCATCAAGTTTTTGACCCCTTGCTAGGCGACTGGTGGTACTCGGATATTGCCATATCCTAAAAGTGGCACAATGGGTGAAAAGGTTGAAAAGCCCTGTAGTTAGAGAAACTAAATTTATCCAGTTCTACTGAAGTTTGCCGAGAGGCTGCAGTCTGGAAAGTTTTCAAGGACTTTCTGGGAGTTGAAGTCCCCAAGTCATAAAAGGGCCATAGTTCCCCCATGCTGGCTGAGGAATTCTGGGAGTTGAAGTCCACGAGTCATGAAGGGGCCATAGTTCCCCCATGTTGGCTCAGGAATTCTGGGAGTTGAAGTCCACGAGTCATGAAGGGGCCAAAACTTCCCTCATGCTGGCTGAGGAATTCTGGGAGTTGAAGTCTACGAGTCATGATGGGGCCATAGTTTCCCCTTGCCGGCTCGGGAATTCTGGGAGTTGAAGTCCACCAGGCATGAGGAGACCATAGTTCCCCCATGCTGGCTGAGGAATTCTGGGAGTTGAAGTCCACAAGTCATAAAAGAGCCAAGGTTGCCTACCCCTGCACTATACAAATGTACATTTCTATATTAAAATTACAGAATTGGGAACCGAAATGAAAATAATCCTGGGCTTTTATTTGGATACTTGAGGCTGGAGGTTGACATTCCCCTTTTTCTGTTCCTTTCGCAGTGTTTTTCCTGCTTGTTAATACCCCCAGCGGTCCCTTCCGCGCCTCTTGTAAATAAACCGACATCGGACACACCGTGGCATGTCCCGTCTCCTTCCCGTCGCCCGTCATCCGGTCTCCGAACCCATCGACACAAAAATCACATCTCCGACTCGGCTCGGGTTTCCATTTCTTCCCCGCTGACACTTCATCCTGGCTCCTTCGTCCTTCCCGGAAGGGGAAAAAAAAACGTGCTTCGAGTTTGATCATCATCACAGATCCTGGCTTGTCCCTTACTGCTCCCCGGCTGCCAATCCTGGATGTTGGCCTGGGGAAAAAAAAAAGTCTCGGCAAACTTTCCTTGCTTCGCCCGCTCTCTGCTCCTCTGTTAAGTGGCCACGGTTTTTAGACAGCCATGGTTGGATTCTCCCAAGCATGAAGGGGGCGGCCTTCCCAAACCAGGCGCCTCCAACGCACCCGGTGTGCGGTTTCCAAAATGGCTGGCTAGCCGCTCTGTTCGGTTGCAAGCCCAGCATGTTTGAATTGCGAATTGCCTTCTCGGGGTCTGCAATGTTGGTCAACCTCGGCGGCTTTAAGGCGGGTGGACTTCAACTCCCAGAATTCCCCAGCCAGCTGAGGAATCCTGGGAGTTGAAGTCCACCCGTCTTAAAGCCGCCGAGGTTGACCAACACTGTATTAGGAAGTCTGGCACAACAGGACCGGGAATGGAAGCTGCCCCTGGTGAATTTCTGGCTGCTTAATCATTTGCTAATCCTTCGTCAAGCTGTCTCTCCCCCCCCCCCACCTTCTAGATCCAGGAATGCAAGCGCATTTTTTTTTCCCCCACAGCCACAAAAGGTTTCCAGATGTTTCCTAGCATTGCTGGCTGTCCCCAGAACATCGCAGCCCAATCTCCTTCTTCCCATTCCAGATCCATCAAGGCTTTGCTTTCTTATTTGGGAACAAAGAAGGAGGAGAAGAAGGAAAAAATCGGAGAGGGGGTGTTGCGGAAGAGGCACGATTCAGGGGTGGTTGCAGACACACACACACAGAGACAGATACACACACACACACACACACACACACACACACACACCCTAAAGCCTTGTTTTTCCTGTTCTTCACCTCTGGTGGCCAAACCTTTTTTTTTTTTTTTTTTGAGGGGCGGGTGTCTTGAATTCAAATAAAGTGGAAAAGAATCTGCAAATAAGTCTGTGTGTGTGTGTTGTTTTTTTTAATTACGGTCCGTCGCAGAGTTCAGACAGATGTTACAGAGTGAATTTGGGTGTTTTTGACCACCTGTTGAGTCCGGAAACCCTACATCATTTCGGATAAGTGACTGTCCAGTCTCTCCTTAAAATCCTCCAGGGATGAAGCACCCACAACTCCTGATGGCAAATTATTCAGAAGAATAGAAATAAATGAGTCAGAAGGGACCTTGGAGGTCTTCTAGTCCAACCCCCTGCTCAGGCAGGAGACCCTAGACCAATTTAGACAACTGGCTGTCCAGTCGCTTCTTAAAAACCTCCAGTGATGAAGCTTCTGGTGGCAAGCTGTTCCACAGGTTCATTGTCCTCACTGTCGGGAAATTTCTCCTTAATGCCAGGTTGCTTCTCTCCTTGCTTAGTTTCCATCCGTTGTCCTTTGGAAATAAGTTGAGCCCTTCCCCTTTTATTTTCTTACAGACAATAAGTCGTCACATAATATAATATAATATATAATAAGTGTACAGAAAATAAGTCGATCCGTTAATTTTCTTATAGACGCTTCGTTACCCAAACATCATCAGTGCTAGAAAGGAGGGGGGTTTGCGGAGAGGAGGAAGAGGAGGGAGGGGGGGACTGTGAGGTCCTTGTTGCTCTCTGAGCTGGGTGCTTTTCTTGCAGACGTTTCATGACCCAACTAGGGAACAGCATCAGTGGGAGAAGGAGGAGGACTGTGGGGTCCTTGGTGCTCTCTGAGCTGGGTGGTATTCTTGCAGACGTTTCATGACCCAACTAGGGAACCTCATCAGAGCTAGAAGGGAGAAGGAAGAGGAAGGAAGGAAGGAAGGAAGGAAGGAAGGAAGGAAGGAAGGAAGGAAGGAAGGAAGGAAGGAAGGAAGGAAGGAAGGAAGGACAGACTGTGGGGTCCTTGGTGTCCTCTGAGCTGGGTACTTTTCTTGCAGACGTTTCATGACCCAACTAGGGAACATCATCAGTGGGAGGAGGAGGAGGACTGTGGGGTCCTTGGTGCTCTCTGAGCTGGGTGGTTTCCTTGCAGACGTTTCATGGCCCAACTAGAGAATATCATCAGTGCTAGAAGGGAGGAGGAGGAGGAGGAAAATTGTGTCCTTGGTGCTCTCTGAGCTGGGTGGTATTCTTGCAGACGTTTCATGACCCAACTAGGGAACCTCATCAGTGCTAGAAGGGAGGAGGAAAACGAAGGAAGGAAGGAAGGAAGGAAGGAAGGAAGGAAGGAAGGAAGGAAGGAAGGAAGGAAGGAAGGAAGGAAGGAAGGAAGGACAGACTGTGGGGTCCTTGGTGTCCTCTGAGCTTCCTGGTTTTTCTTGCAGACATTTCATGACCCAACTAAGAAACATCATCAGTGCTAGAAGGGGTTTGACAGGAGGAGGAGGAGTAACAGTAATAGTTTAACAGACTTGGAAGGGACCTTGGAGGTCTTCTAGTCCAACCCCCTGCTCAAGAAGGAGACGGAGGAGGAAGACTGTGGCTGGTCCTCGCTGCTCTCTGAGCTTGTTAGTTTTCTTGCGTCGTAAGTCAAGCGCTAGCTCTACCCACTTCCGCCATTTGGGGGCACATCCCAGAATATCCCTGGCTATTCTCATCCCTCGTCTCGGGAGAGCGATGGTGGCAAGGACACTTCTGTGACTTGGTACCCCCCGAGCGTGGGCTTCTCCACGGCAGCCCAAACTTTTTTATTTCTCCCAACCTGCTAGTCCTCAAGATAAATAAATAAAACTTGGACCCGCCTTGACTCTGCCCAGCTCCCCCAACCATCTCTGCCTCCAGGCCTCTGCCAGATGTTCAGATTTTCTTTACGCATCCCCAACCCAGCTGCAAGACGCATCCTCGTCGTCGTCACGCCCCCACCGAGCACCCTGAGGGTGTGTGTGTGGCTATTCCTCCGGGTTGGTGCTGCACTGCCTGTGGAACTCCTGCCCGTGTTCATGGAACCACTTGTTGGCCACTGGGGGGAGAGAGGAAGCACACGAAGGATCAGGAGGGCACGGATATGTCGCACCCGTTTGCAGAGCGGCCATTTACGCGAGGTGTAACCTACATCGTTATAACACACAGTCCTTGGCTTTACCACCACAATGGAGCCCAAAGATTCCATCGCTAAGCGAGATGGTTGTTATGTGAGTTTTGCCCCCGTTTTACAACCACGCTTGCTTTTCTAGACTGCTCTATCTACGTTTCCAGGTAAAATACATGGGAAAATCCCATTGGAGGAAAATTCCATTTAGGGTTAGGGTTAGGTCACCATGGACTCATAGAGCAAAATGGACATTGCCAATGAACTCGGAGTGCTTGGGTATGGTTAGGGGGGCACTGACTTTTCTAGCCTGCCCTATTTATGTTTCCTGGTTAAATACATGGGGAAATCCCTTTGGAGGAAAATTCCACTTAGGGTTAGGGTTAGGTCATCATGGACTCATAGAGCAAAATGGACATTGCCAACGAATTCAGAGTGCTTGGGTATGGTTGGGAGGGCATTGACTATTCTAGGCTGCCCTATCTACGTTTCCTGGTAAAATATATGGGAAAATCCCATTGGAGGAAAATTCCATTTAGGGTTAGGTCACCATCAACTCATAGAGCAAAATGGACATCACCAACAAACTCGGAGTGCTTGGTTATCGTTAGGGGGGCACTGACTTTTCTAGGCTGCCCTATCTATGTTTCCTGGTAAAATACATGGGAAAATCCCATTGGAGGAAAATTCCACTTAGGGTTAGGGTTAGGTCACCATGAACTCGTAGAGCAAAATGGACATTGCCAACAAACTCGGAGTGCTTGGGTATGGTTAGGGGGGCACTGACTTTTCTAGGCTGCCCTATCTATGTTTCCTGGTAAAATACATGGGAAAATCCCATGGGAGGAAAATTCCACTTCCTATACCATCTCAGATAGGTGATTGTCCATATAAATCAGTGGTTCTCAACCTGTGGGTCGGGACCCTATTTGGGGTCAAACGACCATTTCACAGGGGTTGCCAAACAACGCAGTCCGCCATTTTTTTCCCTTCTTTTCCTTAGCTGTGCTCCTCCCTTTTATTCTATTGGCTTTTGAAAGCCAATAGAATAGACTCTCTTGAATAGAGTCTAATTCTATTGGCTTTCAAAAGCCAATAGGAATTGTCCAGGCTGTCTCTGCCCTGCTGAGCCCGCCAAAAGTCCCATTCTGCAAACGGTGCTGCATCAGTTGAGTAGTCCTTGACTTATGACCGGTTGAGTAGTCCTCGACTTACGACCGGTTGGGGGTCGCGGCATTAAAAAGTTTGAGAACCACTGATATAAATCAATATAAGGACTCCTGAAGCCTGAACAGCTCAACTATCTCCTACTCCAATCTCTCTCCACCTTAGCAGTCTGGAGATCTGTGGACTTCATTTCCCAGAATTCCCCAGCCAGCATGAGTTGAAGTCCATCCATTCTGGCGGGGGATTCTGAAAGCTGAAATCCACCCATGCCCATTGGGTAATTCTGGGAGTTGAAGGCCACCCATTTTGGATGGGGGGGTGTTTTCTGGGAGCTGAAATCCACAGTGCTGGTTGAGGGGATCCTGGGAATATGCTGGTGCCGATTAAGCTGGAAATTACCCACCATCCTTTCCAAAAAAAAGGCATTGAAATTAATCTATCTGAAGAAGCTACAGGTGGATCCAGACCAACATAAATGGTTATGGCAGCATTTGTCGAGCTCGGCAAGTCGCAAATATGCTGCCTTCAACTCCCAGAATTCCCCAGCCAGCTAAGCAGGCTTCAGTTCCCACAATTCCCCAGCTATGCTGGCTAGGGGAATTCTGGGTGTTGAACGACTACTTTGTCGCATAAATAAACAAACGTCCTCAACTTCCAACAGTTCCTTTAGTGACCAAAATTACAACGGCATTGGAAACAGGGACTTAATGCCCTTTTTTTTTCACATTTAAGAACCGCTGCGGCCTCCCCAGGGTCACGTGATGAAAATGCAGTCCCTTGGCAACCGCTTCGTATTTATGACGGTCGCAGCGTCGGGGGGGGTGGGTGTCACGTGACTTTGCTTCGTGACTTTCCCACAAGCCAAGTCGATGGGGAAGCCAGCTTGACTTAACAACCGTCTTACTAACTTAACCACTACAGGGATTCGTTGAATAACCGTGGCAAGAAATGGGGCAAAAACTCGCTTAACCAAGGTCTCACTTAGCAACAGAAACTTTGGGCTCCATTGTGGCCGTAAGTCCAGGACTGCCTGCACTGGCAACGCTTGATCGGGTGCCAGCCTCCCCCCGCAAAGTACTAGAGGGCATCTGAGGGTCCTGCCACCCGCAGCGTTTCCTCCGTAGCTGCAGCAAGACAGGTCTGGGGGGTGGGAGGGGGAAAGGGGGGGCCCACTTGCTCACCCCACTTGTCTCCAGCTAGGACTGGGCATCCAGCATGGAGGGTGTCCTCGTCCCCTTGCCCGTTCTTACGCAGGTTCCACCAGAACAGAGCCGCGTTCTTCAAAAAAGACCAGAAGGGAAGAGGCTGGGGGGGGGGTCCACAGAGGAGTGGCCCCCAACCCAGGCTAGGCCACGTGGGGGGGCGGGGGGCAGAGAGAGGCGGGTGTTTGAAAATGTCAAGGTGAGAGTCACCTTACAGGGGAGTTGGACGGCCTGCATGCTGAGCGAGTGAATGAATGAATGCATGCATGAATGAATGAATGTGTGAATAAGGGAATGAGTGAGAGTAAATGAGCAAAGAATGAGTGAATTAATGAGTTAGTGAATGCGTGAATGAGTGAATGAATGAGCAAAGAATGAGTGAATGAATTCAGTAGTGAATGTGTGAATGAGTGAGTAAAGGAATGAGTGAATGAATTAGTGAATGCATGAAGGAGAGTGAGAGAATGCATGAATGAATGAGTGAATGAGTGAATGCATGAATGAGGGTGAATGAATTAGTGAATGAGTGAGTGAGTGAATGAGCAAAGATGAATGAATTAATGTGAATGCGTGAATGAGTAAATGAATGAGAGTGAATGAATTAGTGAATAAGTGAATGAACGAGTAAGTGAGTGAATGAGAGTGAATGAATGAGCAAAGAATGAGTGAACGAATTAATTAATGAGGGACTTGGGGAATGTGTGAATGAGTGAGTGAATGAATTAGTGAACAAGTAAATGAATGTGAGAGTGAATGAGCAAAAAATGATTGATTGAATGAATTGAATGCGTGAATGAGTGCGTGAATGAGTGAGTGAATGAATGAATGAGTGAATGAATTAGTGAATGTGAATAAATGAGTGAGTAAATGAGAATAAATGAATGAGCAAAGAATGAGTGAATGAATGAATTAATGAGAGACTTGGGGAATGCATGAATGAGTGAGTGAATGAATAAATGAGTGAATGAATTAGTAAATAAATAAATGAATGAGAGTGAATGAATGAGCAAAGAATGAGTGAATGAATTAGTGAATGCATGAATGAGTGAATGAATTAGTGAATGCATGAATGAGTGAATGAATGAGTATAGTGAATAAGTGAATGTGAGAGTGAATGAATGAGCAAAGAATGAATAAATTAGTGAATGTGTGAATGACTGAGAGTGAATGAATGAGCAAAGAACGAGTGAATGAATGTATATAGTAAATAAGTGAATGAGTGAGTGAATGAATGAGCAAAGAATGAATTAGTGTGAGTGAATGAGTGAATGAGAGTGAATGAATGAGCAAAGAATGAGTGAATGAATGAATATAGTGAATAAGTGAGAGAATGAATGAGCAACGAATGAATTAGTGAATGAGTGAATGAGAGTGAATGAATGAACAAAGAACGAGTGAACGAATGAATATTGTGGATAAGTGAATGAGAGTGAATGAATGAGCAACGAATGAATTAGTGAATGAGTGAATGAGTGAGTGAGAGTGAATGAATGAGCAAAGAATGAGTGAATGAATGAATATAGTGAATAAGTGAATGAGTGAATGAATGAGCAAAGAATGAATTAGTGAATGAGTGAATGAGTGAGTGAGAGTGAATGAATGAGCAAAGAACGAGTGAATGAATGAATATAGTGAATAAGTGAATGAGTGAATGAATGAGCAACGAATGAATTAGTGAATGAGTGAATGAGTGAGTGAGAGTGAATGAATGAGCAAAGAACGAGTGAATGAATGAATATAGTGAATAAGTGAATGAGTGAATGAATGAGCAAAGAATGAATTAGTGAATGAGTGAATGAGTGAGTGAGAGTGAATGAATGAGCAAAGAACGAGTGAATGAATGAATATAGTGAATAAGTGAATGAGTGAATGAATGAGCAACGAATGAATTAGTGAATGAGTGAATGAGTGAGTGAGAGTGAATGAATGAGCAAAGAACGAGTGAACGAATGCACAAAGGAGCGAGTAACTGAGGGAATGGATAAAGGCACTAGTGAACGGACGAACGAACGAATGACAGGGCTGCTGTGACCCTGACAGGGACATTTTTGCCAGGAAGCAGATCTGAGGACAAAGTCAGGTTTTGACTCCCGAGGATGAAAACCGGCCAGGAGGGGAATCACCCACCAGGAAGTGACTCACCTTCACAACCGGCACGCTCAGATTGGCATAAATGAAGGCAGTCGATCCTCCGGCTTCTACTGAACTCAGCTAAGCAAAAAGAGGCAACAGAAAGCATGAATCCTAGAATAGCTAGAAGGGACCTTGGAGGACTTCTAGTCCACCCTCCCCCCCCTCCGCCGCTCAAGCCAGGAGATCCCATACCATTCCAGGCAAATGGTTGCCCAATCTTTATTGAAAACCTCCCATGATGGAGTCCCCACAACTCCTTATGCCCTAATTCACAATTCTGGTCTCAGTAGCCCCTGTTGGGGTGGGTGGGTTGTATGGTAATACAATCAACATTAATTAGAGTAGGGGGTTCGTTCATATCAGGGGGTCCTCAAACACCTTTCAAAGTATATGAACAGAACAGAATAGAATAGAAATATAGACTAGAATAGAATAGAAAATAATAGAATAGAAATACAAAATAATAGAATAGAATAGAATAGAATAGAATAGAATAGAATAGAATAGAATAGAATAGAATAGAATAGAATAGAATAGAATAGAATAGAAGTGATGGTGGGTGTGCTCCTCTGCTTGGAACTCGAACACAGAACCTTCAGCAATCTCTTGCATCCCTAAGTCTGCCATGAATGCCCAAGAAAGGAAGGAAGGAAGGAAGGAAGGAAGGAAGGAAGGAAGGAAGGAAGGAAGGAAGGAAGGAAAATAGATTTAAAAACTCACATAGATCATCAATGTAGCTATTCGATTTCCAGATTTCATCCGATACAGGGGGCTTTTTCTGGACTGAATCAGAAGGAAAAAAAATGAGATTTTTTTGGGAGCAGTTTGTTGCAAGATCAGCCATTCGATGGAGTTTACAATGCTTGTATTGTATGGGTCAATTCTTTTTTTTTTTATTGAAAGTTTTTTAAATTTTACAAAACAAATCCCCTCCCCAAACCCCCCCCCCACCCTCCCATACCCTCCCCCACCTCCCCAAACCTCCCAAACCCTCCCCCAACCTTCCCAGAGCTGAGTACAGGCTTAATTAAAATTTTTCAGAAAAAGAAAAGAAAAACTTAAAACACATATAAATCCTAAACAAATCTAAATACATTAAATTAAATAGGTTATCTTCTCTAAAAAAATAATAATTGCAATCATTAAACACATTATAATATACTCTAAACATTTTCTAGTATGATACTTATATTATTATCCATCATTCTGTATAAACTCCCTCCAAAACACAAATTTAAACATTACTTTCTTTGAATATCTATACCTACAATATAAAATCTAATCTCTCCCTTTCTTTATCCTAGAACACAAAAATAAACATATAAACCTTCATTATACCATTAAAACTAAATACTCTTTGAATACTTAAACTAAATACTTAAACTTAAACTTCTTATCTAAGATTTTCATTCAATCTCCATAATCTTCTCTCCTATAAAAAAAAAACTTAAAAGACATATAAATCCTAAACAAATCTAGGTACATTTAATTAAACAAGTTATCTTCTCTTAAAAATAATAATAATGATAATAATAATACTAATAAAAAAAACCCCAATCATTAAACACATTATAATATACTCTGAACATTTTTGTATGGGTCAATTCTTAACATAACCGTTATTTTTTAATCCTACCTTTATTATTTTTTTATAAATAATTAAGGTAACGAACATACACCATATTTCTTCTTCCTCCGATTTTCCCCGCAAGAACCTTGAGAGGTTGGGCTGAAAGAGAGGGACTGGGCCTAAGTCACCCAGCCGTTTTCAGGTCTAAGGCAGGACTAGAACTCAGCACCTCAAGATGATTGGCCCAAAGATTGGCCGAGGTGGCGCAGCAGTTAGACGTGCAGTACTGCAGGCCACTTTAGCTGACTGTGTTCAGCAGGTCAGCGGTTCAAATCTCACCGGCTCAAGGTTGACTCAGCCTTCCATCCTTCCGGGGTAGGTAAAATGAGGACCCAGATTGTTGGGGGCAATGTAAATATATATATACACATTGCTTACTGGTGTACACCGCTTAGAGAGTGCTCGCACTTAAAAGCGGTATATAAGTCTCATAAATAAATAAAATCACCCAGTCGCCTTTCATGCCTAAGGCAAGACTAGAACTCAGCACCTCCTGGTGATTGGCCCAAAGTCACCCAATCCACGTTCATGCCTAAGGCAGGACTAGAACTCAGCACCTCAAGATGATTGGCCCAACGTCACACAACTGGCTTTCATGCATAAGGCACGACTAGAACTCCCCACCTCCTAGTGATTGGCCCAAAGTCACGCAGTCCACTTTCTTGGCTAAAGTGTGGCTAGAACTCACCGCCTCCTAGTGATTGGCCCAAAGTCACCCAGCCGGCTTTCGTGCCTAAGGCGGAACTAGAACTCACCACCTCCTAGTGATTGGCCCAAAGTCACCCAGCTGGCTTTCATGCCTAAGGCAGGACTAGAACTCACCACCTCCTAGTGATTGGCCCAAAGTCACCCAGCTGGCTTTCATGCATAAGGCAGGACTAGAACTCACCACCTCCTAGTGATTGGCGCAGTCACCCAGCTGGCTTTCAGGCCTAAAGTGGGATGAGAAGTCATCCTTTCCTGGTGATTGGGCCACATCTTGGCTAAGGCGGGTCTAGAACTCACCTTCTCCTGCTGATTGGCCCAAACTCCCTCAGCTGGCTTTCGTGCTTAATGCAGAACTAGAACTCTCAAATCTGGTTCCTAGTCTGGTGCTTTCTGACATCTTTCTGGTTTTTTACACCGATCTTCCTTTTTTCTTCCCTTTTGGGAAACTCTTTGGTTACAGATTAAGCCTGGCTATTGTTGCATCTGAAGATGGAAAAGACTTGAACACTGGGCACTAACTAACAAAATGAAATTCAATGGTGAAAAAGGCAAGGTTCTACATTTAGGCAAGAAAAACCAAATGCACAAGTACAGCATAGGTGGCACCATGCTCAATAGTAGTAACTGTGAGAGGGACCTCGGAGTCCTAGTGGACGATCACCTAAATAGGAGCCAGCAGTGTGCTGCAGCTGCCAAAAAGGCCAACACAGTGCTAGGCTACATTAACAGAGGGAGAGAATCAAGGTCACGTGAAGTGTTAATTCCACTTTACAAGGCCTTGGTAAGGCCACACTTGGAATACGGCATCCAGTTGTGGTCACCACGATGTAAAAAAGATGTTGAGACTCTAGAAAGAGGGCAGAGAAGAGCAACAAAGATGATTAGGGGACTGGAGGCTGAAACATATAAGGAACGGTTGCTAGAATTGGGCATATCTAGTTTAATGAAGAGAAGGACGAGGGGGGGCATGATAGCAGCATTCCAGTATCTCAGGGGCTGCCCCAAAGAAGAGGGAGTCAAGCTATTCTCCAAAGCACCTGAAGGCAGGACAAGAAGCGACGGATGGAAACTCATCAAGGAGAGAAGCAACCTAGAACTACAGAGAAACTTCCTGACAGTGAGAACAATTAATCAGTGGAACAACCTGCCTCCAGAAGCAGTAAATGCTCCAACACTGGAAGTTTTTAAGAAGAGACTGGACAGCCATTTGTCCGAAATGGTGTAGGGTTTCCTGCCTGAGCAGGGGGTTGGACTAGATGACCTCCAAGGTCCCTTCCAACTTTACTACTATTACTAAAGGCTGTTTCCACATGCAATTGTTTTGCAAGGGGTTTACTCACCGTCGCGTGGTCGAAGTGGGGCTCGTAGTGGCCTCCCAACCCATAGTTGACCACCTGGAGGTATTCCGCATAAGGGTGCTGGGTATTCAGGCCCGTTAAGGCCGCAGCCCGCCGACCCAAGGCCCCGATCACGGGATCCACGCTGTCTTTTAGCCAAGCACTGAAAAAGATCCAGCGACAGCCACAATCCGACAGTGAGTTAACAAAATTGGGTTCCCCCAGAGAGCAATTTAATGACTTGGGATGGCTTTTGCCTCCAGATGTGGTGGGTGGCTCAACATGGGAGGTTTTCAAGGAGAGACTGGAATCTGTCTGCGATAGTAGATGGTCTAGAAGATCTTCAAGGTCCCTTCCAATTTGGCATTTCTGTTATTCTGCTACTCTGACTTAATCCATAACTTTAATCAAGGGGGGGGGAAGGAGGAGGAGGAGGAGGAAGGAAGGAAGAAAGGAAGAAAGGAAGGAAGGAAGGAAGGAAGGAAGGAAGGAAGGAAGGAAGGACAGACTGTGGGGTCCTTGGTGCTCTCTGAGCTGGGTGGCTTTCTTGCAGACGTTTCATGACCCAACTAGGGAACATCTTCAGTGCTAGAAGGGAGGAGGAGGAAGAAGAGGAAGGAAGGAAGGAAGGAAGGAAGGAAGGAAGGAAGGAAGGAAGGAAGGAAGGAAGGAAGGAAGGAAGGAAGGACTGGGGAGGGGGTCCTGGGTGCTCTCTGAGCTGGGTGGCTTTCTTGCAGACATTTCATGACCCAACTAGAGAACATCATGAGGGCTAGAAGGGAGGGGGGTGGAGAGGAGGAGGGGGAGGGGGAGGGGGAGGAGGAGGAGGGGGAAGAAGAAGGAGGACTGTGGGGTCCTTGGTGCTTTCTAAGCTTAGTTGTTTTCTTGCAGACGTTTCATGACCCAACTAGATAACAACATGAGAGCTAGACGGAAGGGGGTGGGTGGACAGGAGGAGGAGGAGGAGAAGGAGTCTGGGGTCCCTGGTGCTCTCTGAGCTGGGTGGTTTTCTTGCAGACATTTCATGACCCAACTAAGGGACATCATCAGTGTAAGAAGGGAGGAGGAGGAGGAAGAGGAAGGAAGGAAGGAAGGAAGGAAGGAAGGAAGGAAGGAAGGAAGGAAGGAAGGAAGGAAGGAAGGAAGGAAGGAAGGAAGGACTGGTGGGGTCCTGGGTGCTCTCTGAGCTTGGTGGTTTTCTTGCAGACGTTTCATGACCCAACTAGGAAACATCATCAGGGCTACAAGGGAGCGGGGTGGTGGAGAGGAGGAGGAGGAGGAGGAGGAGGAAGAGGAGGAGGAGGAGGACAACGACCACGATTGTGGCCTCCTTGGTGCTCTCTGAGTTGGTTGTTTTCTTGCAGACGTTTCCTGACCCAACTAGGTAACAACATCAGTGGTGGAAGGGAGGGGGGTTTGCGGAGTGGAAGAGAAAGAGAATGGGAGGAGGAGGAAGAGGAGGGGGGAGGAGAAAGACCAAAAAAAAGGGAGAAGGAGAAAGAAGAAAGAGAAGGAGGAGAAAGTTACCAGGGTACAGAAGAAGCAGTTTTTTAAAATAATAATAATAATAATAATAATAATAATAATAATAATAATAATAATAATAATAATAATAATAATAATAATAAAAAACAACAACAACTGGAGCACCACTTGAACACCGTTGGCATTGACAAATTCGCTATTAGTCAATTGCAAAAGGCGGCCTTATTAGGAACTGCTTCCATCCTGCGACGATATCTGTAATACCATCAAACATCCACATCTGCCTATCCCAGGTCCTGGGTAAGGACTCGATAGGTAGACAAAATGCCAAATCCAGTCTGAACATCTGGCTGACTGTGCGATGATCAATATAATAATAATAATAATTATCTGAAAGCATCTACTAACAAACTTCCACCTAACAGCCATTCCCACATATAGGGCTAATCGGCGTTTAAAAGACTTCAACGGGACCAGTTCTAACCAGATCTCTTTTTCTACAGAAGCATCCGAGGCAAGAGAAGAGTTAAGTGCTCCGTTCTCTCCATAGCTGGAGAAGCACTTAAGGTTTGTTTGTTTTTTTTCCTCCACCGGCTGCAAAAAATTCAGCGGTGAGATCATGGAACTTATTTTTAGGGGCTGCTGTGCAACTCTAGCAACCTGATCTGTGTTTTTCCCCGCTTTCCTTGGCCTTTCCAGAGGCCGTCTGAAGTCATTTCCCTCCAACTCAGACAGACCGTCCTGCGGGAAAGGATGAAGGGCGCTTATAAACCCGGGCCCTCCGGAGAAAGAGTCGTAAGGAAGGAAAAAACCAGACAGCCGCTTTATAATCATGTAGACGTGGAAGGTCATTCAGAAAGGGCGGACTTTCCCCTGCTGTGAAGGTGCCTGTGCAAAGGCAGGCCAAGGAAAGGGGCGGCTCGGGCTGTTTTGGGGTACAGACCCCGCCAGACCGGCTGTCTGCATCTCAGGAAGAAAGAAAAAAGGCAGATTTTGAAACAATGGTTGGAGAACTGAAAAAGGAGGAGGAGAAGGAAGGGGAGGAGAGGGTGAGCTGCCCGCTCTCGTACTGACAGTGAGATGGGCCGCGAAGGAAGGAAGGAAGGAAGGAAGATAGGAATGGAGGAAGGGGGAAAGGAAAAGGAAGGAAAGCAAAGGAGGGAGGGAGGGGGGAATAGAAAGAAGAGGTGAAAGAAAGGGAGGGAGGAAGGAAGGAAGGAAGATAGGAAAGGAAGAAGGGGAAAGGAAAAGGAAAAGGAAGAAAAGCAAAGGAGGGAGGGAGGAAGGAAGGAATAAAAAGAAGAGATGAAAGAAAGGGAGGAAGGAAGGAAGATAGGAAAGGAGGAAGGAGGAAAGGAAAAGGAAGGAAAGCAAATGAGGGAGGGAGGAAGGAAGGAATAGAAAGAAGAGATGAAAGAAAGGAAGGGAGGAAGGAAGGAAGGAAAATAGGAAGGAAGATAGGAAAGGAGGAGGGGGAAAGGAAAAGGAAGGAAAGCAAAGGAGGGAGGGAGGGGGGAATAGAAAGAAGAGGTGCAAGAAAGGGAGGGAAGAAGGAAGGAAGGAAAATAGGAAGGAAGGAAGGAAGATAGGAAAGGAAGAAGGGGGGAAAGGAAAAGGAAGGAAAGCAAATGAGGGAGGAAGGAAAGAATAGAAAGAAGAGATGAAAGGAAGGAAGGAAGGAAGGAAGGGGAAAAGGAAACGGAAGGAAAGCAAAGGATGGAGGGAAGGAGGAAGGAAGAAGGAAGGAAGGAAAAGATGAGAGGAGGGGAGGGGAAAGGGAAGAAGGAGAATGAAGAAAGGAAAGAAAAAGGAAGGAAGGAAGGAGGAAAAGAAGGAAAGGAAGAAGGCGGAAAGGAAAAGGAAGGAAAGCAAAGGAGGGAGGGAGGAATAGAAAGAAAAGATGAAAGAAAGGGAGGAAGGAAGGAAGATAAGGAAGGAAGGGGAAAAGGAAATGGAAGGAAAGCAAAGGAGGGAGGGAAGTAGGGAGAGGGAGGGAGGAAGAAAGATAGGAAGGAAGGAAGGAAGGAAGGAAGGGGAAAGGGAAACGGAAGGAAAGCAAAGGAGGGAGGGAAGGAAGGAAGGAAAGAAAAGAGGAGAGGAGAGGAGGAGAGAGGAAAGGGAAGAAGAAGGAAGAAAAGAGCAAGGAAGGAAGGAAGGAGGAAAAGAAGGAAAGGAGAAAAAAAGGGAGGGAGGAAAGAGGAGGAGAAAAAGGAAAGGGGGAAGAAATTACTGGCTGAGGAATTCTGGGAGTTGAAGTCCACCCATCTTACCTCTGACTTATCCGATAGTCTGCTTCTTCCTGTTTCTCCCCAGAAGCCACCACTGATCTCTGCAACTGGAGAAAAAGAGGGATGAGGGAGAGAGGAGAGGAGAGGAAGGAGAGGGGGAAGGGACGGCTCGTTTAGTGACCACTCTAAGGGAAAACATCGCCGAGAAAAGGGACTTAACGACGGTTTTCCCCCCCCTTACAACGGTTGCAGCATCCCCAGGGTTCACGTCATCATCAAAGATGCTTAGCAACTGGCAGGGACTTATGACAGTTTTAGTGTCCCGGGAGTCACATGATCCCCTTTGGCAACCTCTTGATAAGCGCCAAGTCAACGGGGGAAGCCGGACTCACTTATCAACGGTGTGACTCACTCAACAGCGGCAGCGATTCACTTAACAACTGCTGCAAGGAAGGTCGCAAAATGGGGGAAAACTCACTTAACGACTTGTCTTGCTTAGCGACAGAAATTTTGGATCTCAGTTGGGGTCATATAAGTCGAGCACTCCACGACCTGGTTAACAGAACTTACATGATTTGTTTCTTTCTGGTTTGTTTATTCGTTCATTCATTCGTTCATTTGTTCACGTATTCATTTATTTATTTACTATTTTATTTTATTTATTTTATTTTATTTTTTTATTTTATTGTATTTTATTATTTTTATTTTATTTCATTTCATTTTATTTTATTATTTTATTTTATTTTATTTTATTTTATATTTTATTTTATTTTATTATATTTTATTTTATTTTATTATTTTATATTTTATTTTATTTTATTATTTTATTTTATATTTTGTTTTGTTTTGTTTTATTTGATTATTTTATTTGATTATTTTATTTTATTTTATGTTTTGTTTTATTATTTTATTTTATTTTATTTTATTTTATTTTATTCCTTTCTGATTTTTCATCCCTTCTCCCAATCTTTGCTTGTCAGAACGACACAAAAAGCAATCCCACGACGCTGGGACATCGTGACCGTCATAAGTACGAGTTGACAAGCATCTGAATTGATCGTGTCA
>CM077921.1:124989371-124996871 GCA_039797435.1 Crotalus adamanteus
GAAGGAGGGAAGGAAGAGAGAGCGAAAGAAAAGAGAAGGAAGGAGGGAGGAGAGAGATGGTAGGAAGGGAAGGAGGGAGGAGAAAGAAAGGAAGGGAGAAAGAGAAAGAAAAAGAAAAGGGAGGGAGGGAGGAGATGGAAGGAAGGGAAGGAGGGAGGGAGGAGAAAGGAAGGAAAGAAGAGAGAAAAAGAAAAGGGAGAGAGGGAGGGAGGAGATGGTGGGAAGGGAAGGAGAGGAGGAAGGAAGAAAAAGAAAAAGAAAGGAGGGAGGGAGGGACGAAGGAGAGAGGTGGAAGGAAGAGAAGGAGGAATGGAGGAGAAAGGAAGGAAGGAAGAGAGAGAAAGAAAAAGAAAAGAAAAGAGGGAGGAAGGGAGGAAGAGAGAGAAAGAAAGGAAGGAAGGAAGGAAGGAAGGAAGGAAGGAAGGAAGAAAGAAAGAAAGAAAGGACGGAGGGATGGAAGGAAGGGAAGGAGGGAAGGAAGAGAGCGAAAGAAAAGAGAAGAGGGAAGGAGGGAGGAGAGATGGTAGGAAGGGAAGGAGGGAGGAGAAAGAAAGGAAGGGAGGGAGAGAAAGAGAAAGAAAAGGGAGGGAGGCGAAAGGAAGTTAAGAAGAAAGAGAGAAAAAGAAAAGAGGGAGAGAGGGAGGAGAGAGAGGGTGGGAAGGGAAGGAGAGGAGGAAGGAAGGAAGGAAGAGAGAAAAAGAAAGAAAAAGAAAGGAGGGAGGGAGGAAGGAGAGAGATGGAAGGAAGGGAGGAGAAAAGAAGGAAGGAAGGAAGGAAGGGAGAGAGAGAGAAAGAAAAAGAAAAGAGGGAGGGAGGAAGGGAGAGAGAGAGAGAGACAGAGAGAGAGGGAGAGGGCGAGAGAGAGGAAATTAGTTAGGTGAACTCTCTGCAAGCAAGATTTGGATAAGACCTTCCCTTTATAGGCTTGTATTTGTAAGGATAAAGTGGAAGCAGAGTTGCATGGAACATGGGAATTTCTCTGGAAAAAGCAGATTATATATACACCTGCAAAGAGACACATAAAAAATGCAATAATTAGGTGTCCCCCCCCCCCCGTTAAAGGTGCCTACACCACATCATTCTTGGTCCTCCTCTAAACGTCACATGCTTCTTCCTCAGAAAAAAGGCCTCCACCGCTCGCCCACCTGAGTCCCCAGCCTCTGGCAGAGCTTCTCGTAGGCCTCTCGTGTCTCCAGGTGGGTCACGTTGGGTCTCTGCAAAGGGACCCTTTCTTCGCCCTCCTCCCGGTTCTTCCTCAGAAGCTTCTCGTACTTCAAGACGTTCCTCGCCATCCGTTCATTGCCTGGATCTGCGGGAGAGAAGAATCTGTCGCAAGCGTTGGGCGAAACAGCATCGTCGTTAAATGAATCACATGGTCGTTCAGATAGTCACACAGTTGTTAAGTGAACTCAGCTTTCTCAATTGACATTTGCAACTGGTCGCAAATGCGAGCACCTGAATTGCAATCACGGGAGTGGCACGATGGTCATCAGCTTCAGAACAGGTTATAAATCACTTTTTCTGAGGCCATTGTGACTTGGATCCATTGTTAAATGAACAGTTATAAGTCAAGCAAAACCTGTGCAGCCATTTTTAATGTCAGGATAATAATTTAATAGCTAACCAGCTTATGTACAGGTGGGTGATGCAATGATAGGATGATGCAATGATAGGAATGATTCAGCAGGGTCTGTGTCCCTTTAAGAGTCTGAGTATAAAAGGGAAGTTTTTTTTGTTGGAGTCTTCCTCTCTCTCTCATCCTTTTGACTGCTGTAATTGCTGTATATTGGAGTTTGCTGAATGACCACGCGTATGTATCTTATTTCTATTGCAGTGGTTCTCAACCTGTGGGTCACGACCCCATTTGGGGTCGAACGACCATTTCACGGGGGTCGCCAAACAATGCAGTCCGCCATTTTTTCCCCCTTTTCCTTAGCTGTGCTACTCCCTCTTATTCTATTGGCTTTTGAAAGCCAATAGAATGGACTCTATTGAATAGAGCATTGCTATATTGTTTTTGTGATTAATCACTATGCTTTAATTATGTTCAATTCGTAACAATGAAAATACACCCTGCATATCAGATATTTACATTATGATTCATAACAATAGCAAAATTACAGTTATGAACTAGCAATGAAAATAATTTTATGGTTGGGGGTCACCACAACATGAGGAACTGTATTAAGGGGTCACGGCATTAGAAAGGTTGAGAACCACTGTTCTAGTGTATATTTGTAGATATTCTACAATAAACCACATTTAAGTACAAACCACTGTTTACTGTATTTATTCCTGGGTTACCTCAGCGCAATAAGACTGTGCATGCTCTGACATTTACGCACGGCTTTCATTTTATAGGGCAGAGGGCTTTAAAATTTTTAGGCTCTGGAACTTCTTAATTTTATTTTATTTTTTATTTTTTTTAAACGTAACCATTAATCAAGAGGCAACATTCTACCCATAGAAAATTGGCAAGAGGGTGGAACTTGTGTTTGCAATTTATTTCCCTTTCAACGTTCAGAAAAAGGACTACCTCGGTTTTGTCCCCAAAATATAGATTAGCTCTTGGGAGGAATATATATTTTAAGTAGTATTTTACTTTTTGTGTTTCTTCACTCTTGCTCTCTTTTCCTTTTGTTTACTGTTTTTACCCATTATTTAAGAAATGTAAAAGTGTTGAGATGGTTTATATGGGAAAAATGGATTTAAATCTTTAAATGTAGTTAACTGTTAAGAAAATCTTAACCAGCAAGAATACTTTGAAGTTTATGGGAGAAACAAATCCAAATAAGGACTGTCACAGGATATAAGGTGAGGCAACCAAAACAATTAAATAGAAAAGAAACATTATATTGATGTGATCATTATTTCTAGGAATATTGGGGAAAAAAGTCATATATGTAACTGTTATTTAACAAAATAACAAGAACTGAATTATTTCAAGGTTTGCAAAGAAGACATTTTGGGGAAAAGGGGAAATCAACTAAATGTACTTGTGGATTATGGATTATAGAAACCAATTGTTAATGATTTTTGTTCATAAATATAAATCCAGCAAACACACAGTTTACCAACTATTAAGTGATTTATATTTTTTAAAAATCAATAAAATATATGGGGGGAGAAAAATTCCTCCATTTGCTGTTCAGTACAAAAAACGCAACTGATTGGAAATGCGGAAGCAATATTTCCAATGTAGGAAAATTCAAATGGTGAGCTCCCCAATTGTCGCTAGTCCTCAAATTAAGTGAATCCAGTTTCCAATGGACTTTGCTTGTCCGAAGGTCGCAACAAGGGATCACACGACCCCCGGTATGTTGCAACCGTCATAAATACGAGTCAGTTGCCAAGGGTCTGAATTTTGATCACGTGACCGTGGGGGAGGCTGCAACTGTCATAAGCCCATGTCAGTTTCCAAGCATTTGCGTTTTGAGCACATGCTGCAAAATGTGAAAAACGGTAACCCCTTTTTTTCAGCGCCGTTGTTAACTTCGAATGGCCACTAAACAAAACAGTCGAAAGTCGAGGATTGCCTGTACAGTAATCCAGAGTTTAATTTCTTAGCCAAACAAATCGGTGTTCAGTCAATGGGGTTCTTTTTTCTTGAGAAAAATGCCAAAAAGTCAAAATGGCGGAGGGTCCGAATTTGCACCAATAAAAAGGACAGGAACCCTTGTGGCTGCCATTTTGACTTTTTTGACCTGTGGGCCCCACTGAAAACTGCAATGGATAATAATGGACAATTGCATCCATTTTCTGCCCGTTTGGGTCCTTAATCTCTCACAGGACCAGATCAGGTTTTGCAGAAGTTGGTTTGAAAAAGCCTGCTGGATGGACTGCTGTGTGTTTCTTATCCTTTTTCTCGAAAAAAACAAAAAAAGATGAATTTGCCAGCTGGCTAGAAACATGTTTTTGCTGTTCCTGGTCCTCAAACTGCTGTTTGACTCAGCGTCTGAAATTTCAGAGAGGGTGAAATCTCCCTTGCCAGTTTGAAAAAAAAAATTTTTAAGGAACCTTTTAAATGCCTCTTTCCAAGCTGTTTTTGACGGCAGATTAGTCTTACTAGCCAGACAATTCTAAGTTAATTAATTGGAGATGATTTCATTCTACATTAGTCACGATTGGGCTATGGTTAGGAAGCAGCAACGCTTCTCCATGATCCAATTTAGAATAAAACTGTGTGCTTGAATAGATTCTTCTCCAGAAGCGGTGAATGCTCCAACACTGGAACTTTTTTAAGAAGAGACTGGACATTTGTCTGAAATGATATAGCAGTGGTTCTCAACCTGTGGGTCGGGACCACATTTGGGGTCGAACGACCATTTCACGGGGGTCGCCAAACAACGCAGTCCGCCATTTTTTTCCCCCTTTTCCTTAGCTGTGCTACTCCCTTTTATTCTATTGGCTTTTGAAAGCCAACAGAATAGACTCTCTTGAATAGACTCTAATTCTATTGGCTTTCAAAAGCCAATAGGAATTGTCCAGGCTGTCTCTGCCCTGCTGAGCCCGCCAAAAGTCCCATTCTGCAAACGGTGCTGCACCAGTTGAGTAGTCCTTGACTTACGACCGGTTGAGTAGTCCTCAACTTACGACCGGTTGGGGGGTCACGGCATTAAAAAGGTTGAGAACCACTGTGATATAGGGTTTCAAGCTTGAGCAGGGGGTTGGACTAGATGACCTCCAAGGTCCCTTCCAACATCATCATCATCATTATTATTATTAAGTTCAGACTTGGTGTTAACTGGGAGATGGACAGCAAATAAATTTGGAAAAAAGTAAAATAAAATGAATGCATATGTCATCTTTTATCCAAAAGAAGGACTAGACAAAAAGTCCTTGACTTGTAACCGGAACTGAGCACAAAATTAAGATTTTAAGCCACAGTCATTAAGTCGAGGCATCCCATGACGGAAATCGATGTGATGACCATTTTTTATGATGGCCGTTAAGCGAATGCCGCCGTTAATTGAATTTAATTTCCCCAATGGATATTTTTTACTGGAAACCAGAAATGAACACAGGAAACCAGCAAAAAAACAAAACAAAAAAACAACCAGAAATCACGGCCACATGAACACGGGACACAGCAAAGGATTATAAATAATAATAATAATAATAATAATAATAATAATAATAATAATAATAATACAATTGGAAAGGACCTTGGAGGTCATCAAGTCCAACCCCCTGCTCAGGCAGGAAACCCTATACCATTTCGGACAAATGGCTTCCAGTCTCTTCTTAAAAACTTCCAATGTTGGAGCATTCACCGCTTCTGGAGGCAGGTTGTTCCACTGGTTAATTGTTCTCACTGTCAGGAAGTTTCTCCTTAGTTCTAGGTTGCTTCTCTCCTTGATGAGTTTCCATCCATTGCTTCTTGTCCTGCCTTCAGGCGCTTTGGAGAATAGCTTGACTCCCTCTTCTTTGGGGCAGCCCCTGAGATACTGGAATGCTGCTATCCTGTCCCCCCTCGTCCTTCTCTTCATTAAACCAGACATACCCAATTCCAGCAACCGTTCCTTATATATTTTAGCCTCCAGTCCCCTGATCATCTTTGTTGCTCTTCTCTGCACTCTTTCCAGAGTCTCAGCATCTTTTTTACATCGTGGTGACCAAAACTGGATGCTGTATTCCAAGTGTGGCCTTACCAAGGCCTTGTAAAGTGGTATTAACACTGACGTGATCTTGATTCTATCCCTCTGTTAGTGCAGCCTAGCACTGTGTTGGCCTTTTTTGGCAGCTGCAGCACATGGCTGGCTCCTATTTACATGATTGTCCACTAGGACTCCGAAGTCCCTCTCACAGTTATAAAGGTGAGCTGGTTGCCAAATGCACAAAACATAATTCTAATTTTGTGTGACCATCTTAACTCTGAACACAGGTATTAAGCAGCTACAGCGAGGTCCGTTGTCATTTCAAATGCTCCTAAAGCAATCCATCATAAGTCAAAGATTCATAATCATCCCTTTAGTGACCGTTCAAAGTTACGATAGCACCGAAAAATGACTTATGACCGTTTTTCACACTTATGACCGTTGCAGCATCTCCGCAGTCACGTGATCAAAATTCAGACGTTTGGCAGCTGACTCGTATTTACGACGGTGGGTGTGTCCCGTGGGAGTTGCACAATCCTCTTTTGTGACTTCCTGACAAGCAAAGTCAAGGGAGGGGGGAGCCAGATTCACTTAACAACCATGTTACTCACTTAACAATTGTGGTGATTTGCTTAACAATCTTGGCAGGAAAGATCTTAAAACTGTCTCACTTAGCAACAGAAAATTTGGGCTCCATTGTGGTCGTAAGCCGAGGACTACACGCAGTAATAATTCTGGGGAGGGGGGTCAAATGGTCATTAAACGTGTATTTTTTTTCTTAAACAATTCGCTTTTTCCAATGGGAGGCCTCTCCTGTTTGTTGAGAATATAGCAAACAAAAAGGGTGAAATTTCTTGTCTCTTATCTATATGGTATTTTGGTATTTTGGGAGCTAAATTCAGAGTCGCCTGCTTTTCGGGTAAATACAGTCTTTTTTTTGGCAGTGAAGATGCGATGGAATTTATTAAGAACACAATCTTTGAAAGCCCGTGGTGTCAGACTGACAGACCAAATAAATCTGGATATTTCTTTCCGAGAAGCACATACCGTAGTGAAGAAATTCTTGGGACAGCCTTAAGGCGTGAGAAATGTTCCCTGCCTTGCAAAAACAAGATTTCAAAGAGGAAGGGAGGAGAGAGAGAGAGAGAGAGAAAAAAGGAGTGGATCATTAACATTTTATAGGAATAAAGAGATTAAATTTCAAAATGACTCTTGCCTGAGCTCATTTTAAAAACCGGGCCAAACATCCACTGGCAGTTTCATGGGGCATATGAAACACAGCATTGTAGCAACCCCAAATTCGAGATTGGACATGTTTTATAAAAAGGTTAACATTGTCTGTTTTGGGATTTGCTCCACCTGTATTTCTTTAAAAATCAGAGTAAATCCTTGGTGTAATAGTGTCGGGAACAAAGCAAAAAAAGTTTGCCTTAATTGCATTTCCCTTGAGTGGACTAGCACCCCTTAAAATGTGCCAAATCCAATTTTATTCGGACACCTGACATGATTGATCTACTTACGTCAGTGGTTCTCAACCTGTGGGTCGGGACCCCATTTGGGGTCGAACGACCATTTCACGGGAGTCGCCAAACAACGCAGTCCGCCATTTTTCCCCCCCCCCTTTTCCTTAGCTGTGCTACTCCCTTTTATTCTATTGGCTTTTGAAAGCCAATAGAAGAGACTCTCTTGAATAGAGTCTAATTCGATTGGCTTTCAAAAGCCAATAGGAATTGTCCAGGCTGTCTCTGCCCCGCTGAGCCCGTCAAAAGTCCCATTCTGCAAACGGTGCTGCACCAGTTGAATAGTCCTCGACTTACGACCGGTTGAGTAGTCCTCGACTTACGACCGGTTGGGGGTCACGGCATTAAAAAGGTTGAGAACCACTGACTTACGTAAATATAGA
>CM077921.1:125001871-125004371 GCA_039797435.1 Crotalus adamanteus
GGAATTCTGGGAGTTGAAGTCCCCAAGTCATGAAGGGACCATAGTTCCCCCATGCTGGCTCAGGAATTTTGGCAGTTGAAGTTGAAGTCCCCAAGTCATGTGAGGCTATAATTTCCCCCATGCTGGCTCAGGAATTCTGGGAGTTGAAGTCCCCGAGTCATGAAGGGGCCATAGTTCCCCCATGCTGGCTCAGGAATTCTGGGAATTGAAGTCCATGAGTCATAACAGAGCCAAGGTTGTCTACCACTGCTCTAACTGCTCAAGACAACTGCTGAGCATTCTGGGAGTTGAAGTCTGTACAGCCTTGTTTCTCCACCTTAGCAACTTAAAGAGGTGTGGACTTCAACTCCCAGAATTCCTGTGCGGGGTTCACAGCAGATATTTTTTCCTTGTGCCCGAGGAAATATCTGCCCCTACCTAGGAATAAATTCTCAACCTTCCGAATTGGAGGCCAGCGTCTTCGCCCCTAGGCCATCACACTGGGGGCGGTCCACAGAACTAGGGCCAAATAAAAACAGTCCTCCATTTACAAACGGCCGCTAAATGAACTTTTGCAAATGGAGGACTGCTTTTATTGGGTCCTACCCCTGGAGACCACCCCCTATTTAAAGGAACTTTCTCTCTCCAGCAATTGAAGAGTAGTAAGGAAAAAGCACCTTGGATATTCTCATTTCCTTCCATGCTATAAACTACGTTTCTCCAGTCCGACTGCAGCCTCTTGATCAGGGCAAACGCTATCAAGGGGTTCTCCAGGGAGCTGCCCGATCCCTGATGCAAATCCTGGATCTTCTGGTAGAATCTGGAAAGCAGAAATGTCGTTATTTTATCGTTTGTTAACCCATCCGTCAGGATAGATAGAGCTGGAAGGGGACCGTGGAGGTCTTCTAGTCCAGCCCCCTGCTAGACCCTATTGCATTTCGGACAAATGGCTGTCCAGTCTCTTCTGAAAAACCTCTAGTGATGAAGCACCCACAACCTCTGGTGGCAAGCTGTTCCACTGGTTAATTCTTCTCACTGTCAGGAAGTTTTTTCTTAGTTCTAGGTCGCTTCTCTCCCTGATTAGTTTTCAACCTCTTATAATTCTAGACAACACAGGATCCACAGTAGAAACCTTTCTGGGTTCTGTAATATCCCAAAGATTTAAAATGGACACCTAACACCAAAAACGTCATCAAAAGAATGTTCTTCCTGTGCCAACTCAGGAAACTGAGGCTGCCCAAAGAGCTGTTGAGACGGTTCTACGGAGGAATGGCTGAGTCTGTCGTTTGCACCTCAATAACTGTCTAATTTGGCACCGCAACCAAACAAGACAGACACAGACTTCAACAGATAGTTAGGACTGCAGAAAACAAAAAAACTATTGCAATCAGCCTGCCTTCCATTGAGGGGTTATATTTTGCACAAGCCAGAAAGAGGATTGTAAAAGTATTTACAGAACCCTCACATCCTGGATATAAACCGTTTCAATTTCTTCCTTCAAGACGACGCTATAGGGCAGGGGGTCTTCAAACCTGGCCCTTTGATGGTTTGTGGACTTCAACTCACAGAATTCCTCAGTCAGCATGGAGGGATTTTACCTAAAATTCCTGTCAGCGTGGTTGGACTTCAACTCCCAGAATTCCCCAGTCAGCATGGAGGAACTTCACCTAAAATTCGTGTCAGCATGGATGGACTTCACCTAAAATTCCTGTCAGCGTGGATGGACTTCAACTCCCAGAATTCCCCAGCCATCCAGAAACAATACTCTAAGCCAGAGGTCTTGAAACTTGGGCCTTTTATGACTCATGGACTTCAACTCCCAGAATTCCTCAGCCAGCATGCCTGGCTGAGGAATTCTGGGAGTTGAAGTCCACAAGTCAACAAAGGGCCAAGTTTGGAGACCCCTGCTATAGGGCCTTGCAGAACGACTAGACCAGGGGTAGGCAACCTTGGTTCTTTTATGACTTGTGGACTTCAATTCCCAGAATTCCTGAGTCAGCAGGGCTGGTTCAGGAATTCTGGGTATTGAAGTCCACAAGTCATAAAAGAGCCAAGGTTGCCTACCCCTGGACTAGACCTAAGGACAGTTTTTTGCCCCACGCCGTCACTCTGCTTAACAACTAATTCCTACAACACTGTCAAAAGACTAGTAAAGCTGTATTACTATGATATACACTGCCAAAAATACTAGTAAAGCTGTATTACTATGATACTCCTCATCTTTCCTATTACCTATCCTTACCTTCTTATGACTATAAATTTGCTGCTTGTATCTTACAATTTATATTGGTTTCTTTTTTTTTTTGTACCCTAGTATGATTTAGGTTGTTTGCTTAGCTAGTACTCTATGACCATCACTAAATGTGTATTTCACGATTTGTGATGAATGTATGTTCAAGTTGTATGTGATCGTGATTATCAATATTACTTGTATGGACACTGACAGCTTCTGCAGCGGAAACAAATTCCTTGTGTGTCCAACCCCACTTGGCCAGTAAAGAATTCTATTCTATTCTATTCG